>JAQIUQ010001544.1:197500-510000 GCA_030378365.1 Hybognathus amarus
CAAGAGGTGAGCATTATAGATTTCACAGTATGTACACTATGTACACTAGAGGGCGTTATTAGACTGTTTGATGAGCAGTTGCATAAATAACAACCCCCAGTACAGAGTGTGTGTGCAGTTCACTGGCTGGGATTTAAAATTTTCAGCTGTATTGTGAGCGTGTGACATTAAGCGGATTTAAGTGTTTGTTTTTTGTTTAGAGAACTTTACAGGCAGCTAGAAATTTCATGACCTCAATCGGTGCGCTTTCACATGTCAACTAAAATACAACATCTAATGACTATTTTTTCAGCTGCTTTATTCCAGAGGTATTTTTCCCAGTCTTTTTCTTTGAAGAGATTTCAAAGGATTATTCAATAAAGAGCTCTAAGACATGAACCAAGGTGACTAGCTCTAAGACTTTAATTTGCAGCAAAAAAGTATTTGAATGTTTAAAGGTACTACTTCTCTTGTTTATGTATATGATGAGTCATGCAGGTACTGGGAGACTCTGCAGCGACTGGCGTCTGGGATTACATAATGACGTTCAAAAAACTGAGACAGACTAAATCCAGAACAACTGTGGCAACATATTCAGGATGTGGCAGGGTCCTTGAAGAAACCTTCCCAAAAACGTCCCGGGTTATGACTGTAAACCTTGTTCCCTCAGAAGGGAAAGAAAAACTGCATGAATGACGACACTTTGGGAATGCACCCAGTGTAGTGCCTCTGAAGCATGAACGAAACTATTCCAATCCTGATTGGCGTATGACGCAACGTGATGGCATACACGTGAAGCTACAAAGGGCACTCAACAGAGTTAGTTTTGCAATGAAGCAAGTCACTCCCAGGCAGGGGAAGGCGTGGCGTAGAGATGCAGTGTCTCATTCCCTTCTCAGGGAACAAGGGTTACAGTCGTACAGTCAGGAACTCACACAACCTCGACGAGGACACTTTAGGGAACAAGTACCCACTATGCCACAAAGAGCCCTTCCTGTCTCAGTGTGAAGCTGCACACAGGCACTCTTAGAACAAGAGCACTAGAGTGCCTAGCGTAGAAAGAATGTCCAGGCTATAGAATCTGATAAAAGTATGAGGGTGGCCCATCCTGCTGCTTATCGCCCGCTTCTTGGATTCTTAAGCTTAGCACCTGATAGGCCATAGAGATAGCCTGAATTATCCAGTTACTGATGGTCTGTTTGGCTGCGTGAAGCCCCTTCTTGGGCAATCCTGAAGCACACCAGCAACTGATCTGACTTCCACCATGAAGAACCTCTGACAGGGCAGAGCAAATTACGTCTCTCCTCATTCGCCTTCGCTGAGGCGGGGGATGAAAAGCCTGGAGAAGCCTGGAGGCCGTGCCACATTAAATGGCACTTTAGGCTCTTAGCCCATGCCTGGGATGCAAGATATCCTAATATTGCCTGGAGCAAACTCCTTGGCCCCGTGAAATATAGAAAGAGCCTGAAGATCTCCTACTCTCCACAGAGAAGTCATGGCTAATAAAAAAAGCTACCTTGAAGGAAAGGTTCTTGGCCTCAGCCTACTCCAGAGGTTCGAAGTGGGCTCTAACCAGCCCTTCCGAGAACTACTTCCAGGTCCCATGTGGGAACTCTGATACGAGCCGCAGGTCTCATCCTTCAGGGGGGCCAGACCCACAGTTTCCATACCTCTGGCCGAGGGTGAAATATTGAGCTTGCATCAGCAGGTCCCTCCTGATGGGAATCTCCCATGGAGGGCTGTCCAGGAGCAATATTATGTCTGAGAACCATACTCGGGCTGGCCACACGGGGCTACTAACAGTAGACAGACACCGTTGCAACAGACCCTCTCCAGATTTCTCCCAGGAGCAGCCTCAGCCACGTCTGCACAATGTCATCCAATCCCAGCGGGCTGGATGCGTGAGGGAGAATCACAGTGGACAGTGTGTCGTCTCTCGAGACGCAAACAGGTCAACTTCCACTGGGCCGAACCTCTCGCATATTAACTCCACCACTTCTGGGTGGAGTCTCCGATCCCCGGACATCAGCCCCTGCCTGATTCTGGTCCCCTGAGATGTATGGGACCACAGGAGGATCTGATATGCCAGTTTTTTTACCTTAGACCCCACTGATGATTAGATCGGACACCACTGACATATTGTCTGTTCTGACAAGAACATGGTGACCCTTGAGGTCTGTCAGGAAACTCCTCAGAGCTGCAGTAATTGCCAGCATTTCCAGGCAATTTATGTGCCAGGAGGAACGATTGTCCTGCCATAGACATCTCGTAAAGCGGCCGTCCATCATGACCACGCCCCAGTCCGTGAAGGAGGCGTCTGTCGAAACTGCTCCGCGACATGACGGCTACCAGCACGGAACCTTGGGACTGGAACCAAGGTTTCTTCCACATAGATGGAGTATGACAGCATTTCATAACCCTGATCATGTGGAATGGGTTTCCCCTCCCAGGAAAACCCTTTGGCTTTCAACCACCACTGCAGGGCCCTCATGTGCAGCAGGCCGAAAGGAATCATGTTTGACACTGCTGCCATGAACCCTAACACTTCTCTTTTTTGAAAATGTTTTACAGTGATGTCCTGGCCTAGCTTTACCCCTGGTCACATGGCCAGGACAGGCTCAATCCGTGCAGGCAACAGTTGGGCCCGGATCGTAACAGAGTCCCACACCACCCCCAGGAATGTAGTTGTCTGGTAAGGTGCCAACAGATTTTGTGTTGAGTCTCAACCCCAAGCTCTAGATGTGGGCAAGGAGATGTTCAATGCCAAACTGCCAGCTCTTGTGACTGGGCCATAATAAGCCAGTCGATGATAGTTCAGCACCTTGATACCCTGAAGCCTCAGCGGCGCTAGAGCTGCATCCCATGCGTTTGGTAAGTATGCGAGGGGAGAGAGCTAGGCCTAATTGAAGAACCCGATACTGAAACGCTTTGCCCCTGATAGTGAACCTCAGGAACCTCCTGTGCAGGGGCCGGATGGATATGTGGAAGTATGCGTCCTTCAGATCTATCGTGATAAACCAATCCTCTGATTTGATCTGATAAAGTGGGTGTGGAATAGTGAGCATCTTGAACCTGAATATATCTAGAGACCGATTTAAGTGTTTTAACATAGGAATGCACCAAATGTTCGTCAACCAAAGTTATTTGACGAAATAGCAGACCCACAGTTTGATACATCTGTAGATTCATCTAATTGTTAAGCATATTTCCCTTTCTTCACTCTGTCCACCAGCTGACACTTTCTGTCCTTGGCCATTAGGGAGTTGCGCTGGGCAATAGTCACTTTAAAGGGATAGTTCGGCCAAAAATGATATTTAAACCATGCATTACTCACCCTCAAGCCGTTCAGAGATGCATATGTCAACCTTGTTTCAGACTAACACATTTTCAGTTATTTTAGAAAATGTCTTAGACCCTTCAGTGGATATAATGTGAAGAAATGGGGTCCAGCTCCTTCAAGTCCCAAAAATGATGGTAAACGAAGGCCTTCTGAGGGTAATCCGTGCGTATTTCGTGAAAATATACATATTTAAAACTTTATAAATGAAAATATCTGACTTCCGGCAACGATCGACGTAGGTTCACGGGTGATGGAAGTCGGCGTACGTAGCGTAGGAACGTCGTGGATCGCTTCCCACGCTGCGTCCTACCTCGTACGCCGACTTCCATCACCCGTGAACGTACGTAGCGTAGGAACCGTCGCGACGATCGTTGCCGGAAGTCAGATATTTTCATTTATAAAGTTTTAAATATGTATATTTTTACAACAATACCGCACGGATTACCCTCAGAAGGCCTTCGTTTATCACCCTGGAGCCGGATGGATGACTTTTGTGAAGGATTTATGCACATTTTTGGGACTTGAAGGAGCTGGACCCCATTTCTTCACATTATATCCACTGAAGGGTCTAAGACATTTTCTAAAATAACTGAAAATGTGTTCGTCTGAAACAAGGTTGACATATGCATCTCGAACGGCTTGAGGGTTAGTAATGCATGGTTTAAATATCATTTTTGGCCGAACTATCCCTTTAAACAGAGGCGCTGTCTCAATTTATCCCTGATGCAATTTATCCCTGATGCAACCCCAACTTATTGCTATAGCAGCAGGTTTAATAAGGGTTTCCCTGATAGGGTGTGGCTTGCCTGTGCAAATAAATATGCCACCTCATATGATGCCTGTTGAGCTTTGGAAGGGATTGTTGTAGGGCTAAAATGATTCCTTGAGTTACTTGAGTTTCTCAATTAACATTTGTTTTGGTTGTTTAAAAACATACACAAACAAATTATCAATTAATTCAATCGATAAAGTGCTAGATTAATCGATTACAAAAATAATCGATAGCTGCAGCCCTAGATTGTTGTTTGTTTAGTCAGATCTTTCTTTTGGTGTTGTAACTTTCCCTCCCTTTGTCAGAAAAATCCACTGTTTAGCAGCAAGAAAGGGGTGCTTGGTTTTCAGTGTTGTAGCATTTTTGCAGGCTTTATGCTTACATGTGCTAGCACCTCAGTGCACACTACACACTGGGGATATTGGACTTCGTTGACTAAGTTCGATGGCATTTCCAATGGTGGATGCACTTTTCCTTGCATGTTTTTTTTTTTTAATTTATTTAACAACTTTTTTGTAAATTGATACAATTATGGATACAATAGATATGCTATTTCCAATTGTTAGATACATATTTGTTTTATTTCTGGAAATCATCTTGCGACAACTTCTGGATTTAGTCTGTCTCAGTTATTTCTGTTTCTTCAAGTAATAACAGATGGACTTGCTGATGGGGAGATCAGCTCTCTGTGTGGATCATACTAGCTGTTGTCAGTCACTGCTGTGCATACAAAAATCTCACTGAATTATTAGAATGAATGGCAAAAGAAATTGTTTGGAAATGTAAACTGATATTTCCTATAAATGAGGGGAAAATGAATCATATTTGTTTTGAATTGTTGCACTCTGTTACTAAGTATTTCCATAACATCTTACTAAATGAGTTTTATTTCTCATCTGATTTCTCTTTTCTTTGCAGTTTTTGCAGGTTTTCAGTTCCTCTTTCCTCAAAATCATTGTCCATTCCTGTTTTTGCATTTCTTTGTGACTCATAAAATGAAACACTGCTCTATGTGTTATGTCTTCCCTAATCCCCCTCTCTAGGTGATGAAGGCAGTGGTTGATCAATGACCGTTCTACCTGCTCCGAACGGTTGTCCCCGGCTCTTCACTCTCTAATGCTGCAGTGCTGGCAGGCCGACAGGAAGGACCGGCCAGGCTTTGACTCTCTCCTGTCATCCCTTGACCGTCTCATTCGCCACCCTGTCTCCCTAAAGGCAAGAGCACAGCCGGTGAGATGCTCAAAACAACATTTAACACTTTTCATTATTAGGCAACATTGTGTTTCATCTTTTACAATATTCTCCTTTTCTTAGTCCCACCCAGCCACTCTTAAGCCCCACCCCTACTGACCTCTCATCCGTGTCAACAGTCGGTGATTGGCTAACAGCTCTAAAGATGGACAGGTATAGGGATGCATTTGAAAGAGCACAGTACCACAGTCTGGAAAGTGTCAGCATGCTCACTATGGAGTAAGTTTAAACACACTTTTCACACTAGTTTGTCCACTTACAATATCCAACAACGTACAAAGCTGTCTTACAAATTCTCAGCACAGTGCCCTTTCCACCATCTCTAATTAGGGGCCAAGTACCATTTCTTCTTGTTCTTCTTTAGGGGTCAAGCACCGAGGGTGCGGAGGCACCTATTGTATCTGTTCCCGTTCTTATTCTTCTTTCTCTTCTTCCGACTGGGTGTCTGATGGCAGCCCATAGAACCGCTTGCGGGAAAGTTATGAAATTTGGGACACTGATAGAGGACAGTCTGAAAAGTCTTCATGGCAAATTTGGAGTCTCCAAATCAATCCCTCTAGCGCCACCAACTGTCCAAAGTTTCACTCATGTTTATGCTAATAACTTTTGAACCGTAAGGGCTAGAAACAAACTAGATTCGACTGCACCCAATGATTTCATTTTTCATCATAAAAATATGTCTGCCATTTTGAACTCCTCCGAGGCGGTTGCTCCGAATTTCACGAAAATTGAATTAGATCATCTTCACACCATGCTAACAAAAAGTTATGGAATTTAAGTCGATTTGTCAAACCGTTCTTCGAATACTGCACAAACTAATTTTATGTAGCGCTTGCAAAAACAGATGTAAGGCTGTATCTCTGCAACACTTTATCATATTCAGACCAAACTTGGCACATGTCATCACAGGCATGACCTAAAGCAACATGCTGCGTTTCGGTGCAGTGTCACCTACTGGTCTGGATATACGAAAAATGGCTATTTTTGCGAATAACCAATGAACAATTTGTCCAAGAATCATAAGTTGTTTCGTTACAAAAAATTATTATAAAAAATGATTTACATGCTTATAACTTTGGCTTCTTTTCATGTCCGTAGGTTCCTAAAAACCTTGCCAAGTCCAATGATAACAAATATGTTTCGCCTTACGGTTTGTGTAGTTTTGTGATTTAGCACTTACAAAACATTTGCCAATATTTTCGAAATTGTTGGAACAATCGAGACGAAATCACCTTTGGAAGTTTGGAAACATAGGTCTTTGGCTACATGCTAATGCTCAAATGACAATATATTAATAGAAGGTGGCAAGACGTAAATATCAATTTAGTCAGCCAAACTTCCTGTCCGCCATTTTTATTTTCTTTTAAAACCTACTGTTTCAAACTTCCGTTAGTCCAATTTCCACCAAACTGGAATCGCATTATCTCCAGACTGTGCCGAACTAAATGTTATGGATTTCGTGCTAGTAGACGCAACATTTTTCCGTATAACGCAGCAGCAAATTTGAAGCATGATGTCAAAATGACTTTAAAAAGGCTTTATCTCTCCAATGCCTTGACATATTGACACCAAACTTTTTATGTGTCATTGTCACCACACTCTGACCACACCACATACATTTTATAATTGCACCACCTATTGATCAAAAATGATAAACCGTTAAATCAGATTTTGGTCTGAAACTTTCAGCCATGTTGGCATTTCTTATCGTCTTCTTTTCGCTTGGCCCTAATAATTGCTATTTGCAGCTATATTTATTTATTGTGTTTAATAGCATTCTGTGATGGACAGTTGTAACACTTTTGGAATTAAATGGCTCTTTTTTTCTTATGTCACAGCTAGCAATTTATGCATCTTGAATACACCCAACTGAATCATATTTTCACACTTCTTTCATAATTTGCCATTTTATTTTTTCTTCTTTTATATTACACATTACATCTCATATTTCATCTCTATCTCTTTGGTAAACAAGTGCATAAAAATGTAAATGTTTTTAAAAATATATGTATATATAAAACTGGTGGATTTCCGCAGTTGACACAGAAACCCATTTCCCCTCACTCAATTGTTTAATTTGCTCCGGATGGATATTACAAGGTATGGCTTGAATTTCAGTGTGGGATTGTGCATATTTTAAGATTAAATGAATGGATCTGGGACAAGAGTAATACAATAAAATCTTTACATAGAAACGTTTAAAGTTTAACTTTTCATGTTTCTCTCTTTATCACTCAGGGATGTTCAGGCTCTCGTAGTGAATCTTCTCGGTCATCAGCGGAAGATCGTAAACGCAGCGGAAGCAGCTCAGGACACACCTCACTCAGGGACATGTGGAGGTCTAATGCTACCTACATTGTGTTGACACAGCAGTGAATGCTGGGAGATCTATCCCACAGGAACACTGGAATAGAGACAAGGATGACAAAATGAAAGAGCCTTGAGTGAAAAAGAAGAGTTTTATGAATTATTCGCCCAACTGTTCCACCCCTTGCTGAACTGTCGCCTTTCACATTCTTCTTTTCCTTACTCCTTCAATGTTGCACTAACTCTCACTTTCTTACTTATCAGTTCATTACTTGATGACATTCAATATGAACTTGCGCCTTAAGAACACAAATGAAAGCTCCTTCACAATCAGTTGCAAGGACAATCAGAGACTTTAAATAGAAAGTAATTGACTGTTATGTCTTTGTTGGCACTTGTGGTCAAGGGCACTAAAAGTTTTATTTTTAACTATACAACCTAACAATACTCATATTGGTAGATAAACTGAAAACACATAATAACCACCACAAGGCCCTCGGTACACTGTTTAAAATCATGTTTTTATCAGTATTTTGCATTGTTTTCCAGGAAAAATATATCTAAAAAATGTTGACAGCTTGTCAATTATTTAAACAAATGCGTAAATATTTATTTCAGAAAATGCACACTACTATTCAAAGGTTTGGGTTCTGTAAGATATGTTGCTCACAAGGACTGCAGTTATCAAAAAATGCATTACACAAATCAATATTGTGAAATGTTATTGATGTAAAATAACTATTTTCTATTTTAATACATTTTAAAATGTATTATTAATATTAATTTCTTTAGCTATTAAAAAAACTATCTGGCAATGGTGTAAGAAAATAATTAATATTTTCTCAAGATATACTTAAAAATGCAATTTTGATTTGAGTCAATCTTTTGAGTCAAATGTTATTTTTACTGGAAAACAAAAAAATACAAAAATAAGACATTTAGAAAGAATAATTGCACTGTATATTCTAAATGTATGGCTGTATAATATCATACAGTAAGTTATTCAGAGACAAACAGTTATGTTTTTGTATTTTGCGATTATATCAAATATACACAAGGCCACAGTAGTTCACTGCTTACCAATGACTAAGACCTGTGACGTTCCATCTTCTCACCTTTGATAATCATTTCACATATAAAAGCACATCTGTGCTACTGTGAGCCCATTTCCCCTTCACCCATCCTAGTCCTGTCCACTAGCAGGTGTGTTTTCAACACCCCGCAAATGATGTAGCATTAAGAGACACTGTAATATATGAGCATTGTAAAGTAAGTGTTGCAGTAAATGTGATCTACAATTGCTGGCTGAAATGAAAGCGAGAGTGTGTGTGTGTGTGTGTGTCTTTCTGTCTGTGTGTGTGTGAGAGAGAGAGTGACTTTTACATTATGGATGGAACCGTTTAGTGCTGCTGAAGTAAATACAGTTGTGTTTGTATGTGTGAATGGATTCATCTGTATAGAAATATGTAAAAAGGGAGTGTGGTCATGTATATTTGAATCTGTTTGATTGTACAGTTGTTCACCACTGTTCCACTACTGTCCAATTTTGTAAAATATATATGATTTTGTTTAAAGATGACTACTGAATTTGTTTGTATTATCTTCAAGCTCTGAAAAAAGTCTGTTCTCATTACGCTGCTGAAATGTCCCTCTTGTTTCCCATAAACAGCACAGAGTCTGTCAGCAAAATGACAGCTATCAGACACCAATCAGTGTGTGTCAGCTTTACCTGGAGGTGGATGAGATGCTAAGAATGAGATCAGAGTATATGATCTGATGGGGTATGGACACAAAATTCACACACACACACACACACACAACACACAATGTTAACTACTTTAACTTAAACATGCATAAGAAATTAAAACTTATTCAGCAAGGATGCACTAAATTATTGTGCCCTGAATACAAAGTAAAAAAGCTAATTGCGACTCTTTAATCTCAGAATTGAATCTCAATTACCTTTTGTATTTTTTTTTATTCGTGGCAGAAATATGCTTCCGTATAAAATTTAACAGTAAAGAATTTAACATTATTACAAAAAAAATTCTAATAAATACGCCTCTTTGAAACTTTTTATTCATCAAAGAATTCTTGGAAAAGCATTACATTTTCACAAAAATATTAAGCAGCAAACAACTATACAAACAACTGAAAACTTAGAGGGAAAAAAGTCCTTTTTATATATGTTCTTATTATAGTAAATACTTATTATGCATAAACCATCTCTATGTTGTGAAACAAAAACATGCACCACTTGTTTTATGTTGCTAAACAAGCCCTATACTGTAAATTATTGCTGATTATTTGATATATCTCACATACTGTATATATGTTTATGAAAAGCATCCTGTAAAGACTTAAGTGCAAAAATAACCAAAACTCTAGATTCATGCTACGCTTTGACCTTATTGAACTTAACTAAAACTGTTCATTAAATCAATGCAACAAAATAAGTTGTTTGCAAACATTTGTGGTAGGCAGGATGAAATCACAATAATTTGCACACAGAAATCGTACAACATCTTAACATAAAAAAACAACAGTTGTAACTCCCAAAAGCAGTCAAAGTAAAACACATGCCTTGGTTATCAGGCTGTTCTGAACCTCCAAAATAACATCCATCAAATATGTGCTTTTTAATGCAAAACAACACATGACTAAGATAACTGGAAGAGGAAAAAAAATAACATCCATTACTTCACAACATGCGGTCCCACTAACATTCTATAGATAGTATCCCATAATGCGTTTTTGAGCCCTTTACACAAGCCATTTAAAACACTATTGACCAACCATTATGACTCATGTACCTGACCATCAAACATTTGTCTTTTACTCTATCAAAACTCACCTGAAACGTATTTACATTCAATGAATAGCATTTAGCTAAATGTAAAACCTTTTGCAAATGTATACATTCAAAGCTGATTTACAAAATATATCAGGTTTCATGTCCCCACTGACACTGTTCTTGTGGTTAGCCAAAACACTTATTACTTCTTTGTGATGTAAACATACAATTAGGCCTTGTTTTTTTACGTTCTCAAGTGTTTGACCACTATGTATTATGCCTTAAATGACCCTTTATTACACATCCACTCTCTGATGTTGTTTTTGCCTATAATGTCCTCTTAATCCCAAATTTTATCTGCATGCTAAAAACGTTTAAAAATGTTAGTAAAAGTGTGCTTTGTGGACACAATTGTAAACTACATTATCAAACATTGGTGAGCATGTTGGTAAGCACTGAGGGGGACAAACTGGAATTAAAGGAGTAGATCACTTTTAAAAAAATCTTTTGCTGATAATTTACTCACCCCATCTCATCCAAGATATCCATGTCTTTCTTTCTTCAGTCGAAAAGAAATTAAGGTTTTTGATTCAAACATTCCAGAATTTTCTCCTTATAATGGACTTCATTTGGAACCAAACGGTTCAAGGTCCAAATGAGAGTTTCAGTGCAGCTTCAAAGGGCTCTAAACAACACCAGGCGATGATTAAGGGTCTTATAGCAAAACGATCAGACATTTAAAAAATTTTTAAAAAAAAAATGCTCGCCTTGCTCTGTTCTGTGATGAGCGTTCGTGACTCACCTGTTCGAACTAGTTCATCAAAATGAACAAATCTTTTTTCAAAGACCCTTAATCATTGCCTGGTGTTGTTTAAAGCCCTTTGAAGCTGCACTGAAACTCTCATTTGGACCTGAACCACATGGTTCCCATTGAAGTCCATTATATGGAGAAAATCCTGGATTGTTTAAACAAAAACCTTCATTTTTTTCGCACTGAAGAAAGAAAGACATGGACATCTTGGATGACATGGGGTGAGTAAATTATCAGCAAAAGTTTTTTTTAAAAGTGAACTACTCCTTTAAACTAGCTGGTCACTTGACTAGGCTATATACATAATGTAAAACTGTTCACCTGAACATTTACGAAAATAAATAATAAAAAGACGATTTATTTTATATGTGGACAACTTTTAGCAAAATGCATCAAGAAATCTTTTTAGATTAACTCGAACGTAATTTTTGGTCATATTACCGGTTAAATAAAATGATAGCCTATCGAAAAACTGAACTAGGCTTACTCGATGGTAACGTACTTTAAACTCGATGGAACAAGTATACTTTACGTTAAACTAGGCGCTCGTTCTGACGGCATGACAGACTTTTGGTAGGCTAGTTACCACATGAAAACGTCTGCTTTGGAACGAAAGGCGACGTGCAAAACATTAGGCGACCTTTAGTGCGCCAAAACATAAGTGGTCTGTCCTGTTACGTTGAAAGACGTGATAACAATTACGGAAACCGGTTTATGCCTTGACCCGGTGGGGTGGTATCAGTCTGACCAGTCCTTCGCCACATTACTGAGGGAAGAAGACTTGTAGCCTAGTCTCTCTGGCCAACAACAAGACTCTTTGGTTTTATGTGGATTTAGGCCTGAATGATCCAGTGTACAGTGGAGGAGAACAAACGCTCGTCGTACAGTGATCGGACGTGGGGCTCTGCACCTGAAAACCTTGTACGTTTCCATTAAGGTGAATGTTCCGGCCTCTAAAGGTTGTTTTGAATCATCTGGAACATCCTGGTATACATCAGCTAGTTTGGAACAGGTTTGTTGTACATTTATCCAACTCAGTGTTTTTAAAGGTGTTGACTGATATGGTTTTGTTTCAGGTAGCTGACTCAGTTAAAGATGATGGGTGAGGACCGGAAAATATGGACCACGGACCAATCTCGAAACTCCATTGAGGTACATAGTGAAAGTCACTTTAAGTTTTTCTTTTAACCCAATCCTAATAAATAAATAATCCTAAGAAAGTAATTGTTAATGTTGAATATTAAAGTTTTGTTTAAAGCTAGTATTTATAGGGGTCTTCAGCCAAACATGAAAATTCTGTCATTTGCTTCAAGTTTTTCCATACTATGACTTTCGTTTTTCTGCTGAACACAAAATAAGATATTTTGAATCTTATTTTGTAATCAAACCATTGATTGAACCTATTGTCTATCGCTCTCTAGGGGAATAAATAGCCTACCCCAATATGGCCAATGGGGTCCATTAACTGGTTAGCCTACCAACATTCTTCAAAATATCTCAGTTTGTGTTTAGCTGAAGAAATATTTACTAAAAGCACAAGTATTTAACATAACTGTCCTAGTCTGTCCTGAACTATTGGGTCACTCACTAGGCTTCTAAACCTCAGAGTCCTCTTCTATTGTCCACCTGTGAGTGACTGTGACGTCCTCCTCCCTCCTTTCTTGGCTCAGCTAAAAGTATAAATACTGATGTCAGACTGCTTATCTTTCTATTGTGCACTGACATTCAAACAAACATGCTATTCAGTAATTACTGAAAATAACATTGGAATAACGTATTTGGGATTTTTGTAAGGTAGGTGAATATTGCTTTGAATGAAGGCATCTTGTAGCAAGTGCATAAATAATTGTAATGTTATGAAAGTGGATAGTCTGGTATGTCTTGAATTTTAAAATAATGTTTATGTAAAAATTTGCTTTGTTAATTATTTTTTATTTTTTATTTTTTTAAATATTATTATTATTAGTTGTAGTGGTAGTAATTATTATACACATAAACATGCGCACACACATATTGGGTCACAGCAATAAAAGTAATTTAAGTGTTAGATTACATTGTACAAAACAGTTAATCAAAGTTTGCGTAATAATCATTTTTAAAAGAATCATTACATTTAAAGGATTTTTTAAATTCTGAAGATAAAGTATACTGATTATAAGAAATGTTGAATGAGCCGATGAGGAGGGAAACCGCATCACCAGCATTTTCATTTAAAAATGCAGAAATTTCTAATGTGTTTTTGAAAATCACCTTTTTCTGTGGTTTACTTTTTTGGTAATGTTTTTTTTTTCCATCAGTCCTTTTGGTCTGACGCTCCTCCAGAAACCATGACTCCAGCCATCTCCAGAACTGCTGCAGGAGAGATAAATCACTGGTGGAGTCAGCTGAAGTTCCGCCTTCAGCATAGAAAAGGATGGAATGAAATGTTGGATGAGACCTTCCTCATGCAGAACAAAAAGTGAATAACTAACTATTATGAATGTAATAAATTAGGCACTAGATTTCAATTGCAAGTAGGAAGGCAAGTTTAGGATTTAGATTTAGATTTTGTATATATATATATATATATATATATGTGTGTGTGTGTAAGTAATGTCTGTAATTATTTAACTGTGTAAATTAGAAGGAGATTTATGTTTATTCAAAATTCATTATTTACTAAATGTGCTAAGGAAGTCTGGATTAATTACAGAAATTAAGTAAATGCAAGAAATTAAGTAAAAGCACTAATAAAGGGAAGATATGTCCTGATTTCATCTCCCACCTACGGTTGTAGTCATTTCTCTTTCTGTTCTGCAGAGTTAATGACATCCCCCTGTTTTCCGCCACTAAGGAGAACAATGCAGCCTGCATAAAGAAACTGCTTGACTGTTCATCTACAAATATCTTTGAGAGAGGTAAACCACAGTTTTTGCCATTCCTTTACATTATATAACTGGCGCATTGAATGACAAGTACATCTGACACCGTGTGTGCGTTCCAGGTGAGCTTGGTGAGACGGCTCTGCATGTTGCTGTGATGAATGATAATTTTCAAGCGGCTGTGGCATTAATGGATGGAGCACCTGAGCTCATCAACGAGCCTATGACCTCTGAACTCTACCAAGGTCGTTGTTTTAAAAAATCAAAATGTTCCTCAAACATTAAAAAACACAATTTTATAACTGTGCTGGAAGATCTCATGGATGTATGCTTTGATTGACAGGTTTAACACCCCTTCACATTGCTGCAGTTAACCAGAATGTTAACATTGTCCAGGAGTTAATAGCAAGAGGGGGTGATGTGGCAACACCCAGGGTCACTGGCATGTACTTCCGCAAAAGAAGAGGAGGACTTCTCTACTTTGGTAAGATGGATGTTTCTGTTCTATTAATCGTTTTTATTAAAGTTATGCTTCATCCAAAAATGAAAACTCTCTCATCATTTACTCAGCCTCATGCCATCTCTGATGTATGACTTTCTTTCTTCAGATAAACACTAATGACTTTTTTTTAATTCCCACTCCTTTTTGAAAAACCACACAGTAATTGTGACGTTAATCCCAGTAGATGAATGCTGAAGTGATGTGAAGTTGTGTGTAAGAAAAATATTATAAATCATTGGGTCTCATTCATTAAATATTTGTAAATATATGAGTAAAAATGAGAGTGATTTGTGCGTAAGAGATCTTCCCGAAACTCTTCTCCTGATTCACAAATACTTCGTAAACGTCACATGTGATGTGTGTGTGTGTGTTAATGAATTCCAACCAGTCGTAAATGGGATGCACGTGCACGTTAATGAATAGAAAGATTTCTCGGCTGCAGAAATAGAAGTTTTATTATCCGAAGTTCATTCAAAAATCGCCACATTTTATTTTCAAGCGTACAGAGTGGCCTATCAGGTCCTAAAAAAAGGAAGCTTGGCAGCATATTACAGATGCAGTTAATGGAGTTTCATCTGTTAATCGAACAGTCCAGAAGTGAGAAGAAAATGGTTCGACATTAAGTTTGACAGCAAAAAACTAATTAGTTCACTTCGGAAAAATTGGAGAAGGACCGCATCGATCACCAGATCTGCTATTACTGGCTCTCATAATAAAAGTAAAAAGAGAAACCGTATGTAATTACTATATAAATATTTTTCAAAATGCATTTTGTACTCGATTAAGGCGAATTAATGCAACCTTATTTAATGCGCACCATTTTACGCGTGGCTGGGAGCAGGTGTAGATTTCTTGCGTACCAACTAACATTTGAAAAATACGAACATTTTAATGAACCCGAAAATTTACGCCAGAACCACTTTACACACGATTTACACAAAAATTCGTTCTGCTCGTGTTTCATGAATGAGACCCATTGTTTCCAGGCTACTATCATACGAGACTTCATGATTTAAGTGTGTTGCGAAGTCTCACGCGAGAAGTGGCATCCTCTGTTCTTCCGCGCCAATTTAACACAACCGTAAACACGGGACATGATGGTAAACTGTCCGTTGTGCCAATGGATGGTAGGCACATGAGGTTTGCCTTGATGTTGAGAATGGCGTGGGAGCTGTACCTTAGTCATGGGAAAGATGTAGATTTCGGAGCACATCATCAGTAATGTACCTTTGAATCAGGTGGGTGTTTTGGCCTTTCAACATTAGACACCCTCACCAAAGGTGGCCAGCTACAGGGTGATCAAATCTGAGCTTGTGTCCCATGCCCAATCATAAAAATTGCATATGCAATTGCACTATGCAAGGCAGGAGGTGTCCTCTTCCTTGAGTCAAGCCTAAGGCTGACGGCATACCTTGTTCAGCCTCCTCATGGAGGGTTATGACCTGGTTTCTCAAGTGGGTTATAGGATGGGGGGGACTAGTGAGTGGGTTATGTTGATGCTCTTTGTGCCCAACAAGGGTCCTTCCTCTTAATCCATAACCACTGGCTGCTTCTTTCGGCCACTTCAGAGACTGGATGCCAAGGTCTTTCAGCAGTCTGATGGTAAGAGGCCACAAAACCTTTGCTTCCCAATTCAACCGGATAGACTTCGCTTTTCATCCTTGTTGTGGAGCGTCTGCTGCCAGTTGAGTTCTATATAGCACAGTTTCTTGCGTTCATAGGCCCATTGAGTTCTTCCATGGGACTGTGAGCTTAGTGATGTTAACAGACTTCAATGAAGAGTACCAGAGAACCAAGTCTGGCCTATGGGTTGTGACTGCAATCTCAGGTGGAAAGATTAGTTGCTTGCCAATAACGACTAGCATCTTCCAGTCCCGAGCTATGGCTAGCTGTCCAGCTTCTGGTTTGGCTCCAAGTTACACCAGGCTACTGTCGTACGAGACTTCATGATGTAAGTGTGTTGCGAAGCTCACACTATTCTTCCACGCCAATTAAACACACTTATATTTATGGCAAGCTGAACTTATGGCAAGCTGAACAGTTCGCCAAAAGCATTGGTTTATAGTTAAAGAATTTGAAAACATTTGTACTTTTCTGACACACACCTCTCGTTTCACTTAAAGGGATACTCTACACTTTTTTGGAAATAGGCTCATTTTACCACTCCCCTAGAGGTAAACAGTTGAGTTTTATCGTTTCCAAATCCATTCAGCCGATTTTCTGATATTTAGAAGAATATCAGTAACCAAACAGTTTCTGGTCTCATTGACTTCCATAGTAGGAAGAAAGATACTATGAAAGTCAATGAGACCAGAAACTGTCTGTTTACTGATATTCTTCTAAATATCAAAAATTCAATATGAATACATTCGAAAACGGTAAAACCCAACTGTTTAACTCTGGGGGAGGGATAAAATGAGCCTATTTCCAAAAAAAGTGGAGTATCCCTTTAACTGTGAAATTTGATTTCTATTTTTGATTTGAGTCAATTATATAAATCAAATCAAGATAACTTCCGAAGACATTGATTCATCCACTGGGATTGTTGTGTGTGGTTTTTAAGCATCAACCTATCAGCACCCATTCACTTGCATTATATGGCGATTATATGTGTTTATCTGAAGAAAGAAAGTAATATACATTGAGAATGGCATGAGGGTAAGTAAATGAGTACAATTTTATTTTTGGATGAACTATCCTTTTAATTATAATATTTTAAAGGGGTCATGAATTGGCTTTTAAAAAAATATTAAATTGTTGTCTGAGGTTAACTTATGACGTTTGCTTGGTTTTTACGTTCAAAATTATCAAAATGAATAAATAATAGGCTATTTTCTACCATAGTTTTGAGCCTAGCTCAAAAATGCTCAGTTTTTATGGGCGTCTCACACTGAAGACTTGGAAGTAAACGCCCACTGCTGTGAGTGGTTATCATTTTTGCATATTATAATGAGTTTCAACTCACTCACTTATGCAGCAACTGTCTTCCGCAACCAGGCACTGCACAATATTTTGTTAACGACATGTTTATTGCTCAGTAGCTGGATCTGGTTTGTCATCACGAGGTAGGCCTATGTCATTTAGCCATGCGTGTAATGCGCAGATCGGTGGGCGGGGCTAAACCGGCCGTCTTGTCAATAAAAGCTTTTGTTGGACTAACAAGGATGTTTTCAGTTCTCAAACTTACAGGATATTCTTATATTATGATGACCTCTTAGATGTCAAAAGTTCAAGGAAAATTTGATTTCTCAGTTCATCACCCCCTTAAGTTGAAATGTGGATAAGCATGAAGAGAGATGACTATTACTATTTCCCATGACTGTTACATACATACATTTTGTAAATGTAGGTGAACACATCCTGGCATTTGCAAGCTGTGTGGGTAATGAAGAAATTATGTCCATGTTGATAAAAGCTGGGGCTAATATCCGGGCCCAGGATTCCCTTGGTAAGAGAAAATAACTTGGCCTAATTAAATAGGTTACTCCCAATTTGACATGTATATCTGCTTATGTGTTTGTAACTTTCTTTCTCTCATGAACAGGTAATACCATCCTGCATCTGCTGGTTTTGCAGCCCAATAAAACAACTGCATGTCAGATTTTTGACTTTCTGATGTCACAAGATGCAGATCTGGACCCCCCAATCCCACTAGACATGATTCCCAACTACAGAGGCCTCACACCATTCAAACTCGCTGCCAAGGAGGGCAACTTTGTGGTGAGAAAGAGATCTTTTCATGCATCTCTTCCAAAAACATGCATCTTTTCTGTCACAGGATTGCAAAGTAACATTGTGCAGCTTTTAAAGAGCATGGGCTAATGTTTTTGTGATGCTGCACAGGCTTTCCAGCACTTGGTTAACCGCAGACGCATTATTCAGTGGAGTTTGGGACCATTGACCTCCAACCTTTATGATCTTACTGAGATTGACTCTAGGGTGGATGACCTCTCAGTGCTTGAGGTTATTGTCAGCAGTCCGAAAAAAGAGGTGTGTAAATGTGTGCAGCACACACTACAGCATATCAAACATGCCTTGGCAGAAGAAGAACAGGAAAAACTCAACCTAAACATTAGTAATAATAAATAACAGACTAAGCCAAAGTGCATTAGCTGGGGTGTTGTTAGTTCATCTCTTAACGAAGTGCTTTGTGCATCGTGTTCTGTCTCAGGCCAGAAGGATTCTTGAGTTGACTCCAGTGCGACAGCTCGTAAGGCTGAAGTGGAATCTGTATGGGAAACATTACTTCAGGTGCCACACTATCACATACTATAAAAACACAGCATTTAGAAAGTTTATCGTTTTATTTAATTAATAAACTATAAATAATTACAGCCATTTCAGGGTACGTTTACACAACAATGGTGTTCTAAAAACAGAAAGGTTTTTCCTTTGCGTTTTCCGCCACCAAAAAAAAGCTGTATTGTGCTGTCAGGCCAGTAGTTGGCGATGTCACTTTATAAAGAAACACCATACACCTATTACTACGTTTTTGTCATTTACACGGACAAGATAACGCTATTATGTAATAATTAATTACATTTTGTGATGCAATTATTACATTAAATTATGCATTTGTTTATGCATAATTGTACATTTGTTTTTATCCAGATCTACTTGCATTGTAGTCAAGATACAAATTTTGATCAGTTCATGCATTCCCTGGGAATTGGTGCATGATTATAAATTATAGTATATTATATCAAATGTAATGTCATGAAAATACAATTATGATTTAATTATGTCCGATGTAGTGTAACGTGACTTGTGGAGGTTTAAAGGAATATTTTACTTAAGCTTTTCCATATATTCAGCATGATTTTATCTGAAAACATTTCACTTTAATTGCAGAAGTGCGCTATGAAGCCTTACACAATATATGAAATTATGTTTAGAATTTTAGTCAAACTAATGATGTTGCTTTATTAATCTGTTTACAGGTTATTAATGCTGGTGTACCTGCTGTATATTAGCATATTCACTTTGTGTTGTATATACCGCCCCCTGAAGGACATTCCTGAGAATTACACCAAAGCAGACAACGACAAAATGATAAAAATACAAAAAAGCTTCACGGTGTGAAACATTATTTTTATATTTCTGTATGTCAAAGGACTTTTATATATTTGCAAGTACCTAATTTCTCTGTGTGTGTGTGTTTAGGAGAGCTATCAGTCCTATAAAGATCACCTGCGTTTAATTGGAGAAATTATCAGTGTCATAGGAGCCATCGTTATTCTGCTGATAGAGGTCAGCTAAATTTCCCCACATTACTCAGTCTGACTTTAAAAACATTATGCTATAAAATGTAAAGTATTATTGGTATAATGCCAAAACACTAATACCTTATGTTGAATCATTTTCAGATTCCCAGTATTTTGAAAGTGGGGGCTAAACGCTACTTCGGCCAGTCTGCACTTGGAGGCCCTTTCCATGTCACTTTGTGAGTTTATCTTGTTGTAAAGTCTATTATCAAAGGAGTTTTCAAATGGGGTCCAAGAACCCAAAAAATATCACAATATACACATACATACATTTGTTTTGTTTTTTTATTTAATTTAAATGGCAAAGATGAATTTTCAGCATCATTACTCCAGTCTTCAGTGAATCTGGTGCTCAAGTAACATTTCTTATTATTAGAAATGATAATAATCATGTTGGGGATAATCAGACTCGCATCCATTCACTTACACTGAATTTCCTTGTATTTCTGCGGCAGGGGAAGCTACGCGTGTCTGGTTGTGATTTTGTGCGTGATGCGCACCACTGGAATGGCAGGAGAGCTTGTGCCGATGGCTTGGGCTCTGGTTCTCGGCTGGTCCAATGTTATGTACTTCGCCCGAGGTTTCGAGATGCTGGGACCCTATGTGATTGTGATTCAGAAGGTGGAGCATTTTGCTGAGGCAGCCTCTCAGTGTGGTTGGTTTGTTGAACCAGCATATCTTAATAATGTATTTGTGTGGATGTTGTTTTGCAGACAATATTTGGAGATTTGACAAAGTTCATGTGGTTGTCTCTCATCTTCCTCATTGGATCCTCAACCGGTTAGTTCAAATACAGTTGCATCACCATATATTAATGCGCAGTGCTGGCTAAATTGCTCACAAATTGTAGTCCGTTACTGATTTCAAATTACATGACGATACAATACAATCAGACTACTTTTAGATTACTTTTGAATAGGATAAACTTGTACCAATTTGATATAAAAATACAAAGGGAAAGAAAATATCCCAACAACATTACATTACATTAGGGTTTTCTGGGGTTTGTGAAGGAACTACAAGTTGATAAATCTATTAATTACCTTAAACAAATTAAAATTATAAAACATTCTGAAGGTATACAGCAGTAAGATTTTTTAGAATTAAGAATTTTATAAAAATTAGGGCTGTCAAACGATTAATCGCGATTAATTGCATCCAAAATAAAAGTTTGTCTTTACAAAATATATATATATGTGCACTGTGTATAATTATTTTGCATATATATATATATATATATATATATATATATATATATAGAATACACATGCATGTATATTTAAGAAAAAAATATTTTTATATATAAAATATTGATATATATATAATATAAATCTATATACAGTATATACATGAAATATTTCTTAAATATATACAAACGTGTGTGTATTTATATATATATAAAATAATTATACCCAGTGCACCCATATATATTATGTAAACACAAACTTTTATTTTGGATGCGATTAATCTTTCTTAAATGTACATGCATGTGTGTGTATTTATATATATATATATATATATATATATATATATATATATATATATATATATATATATATATATATATATATATATACAAAATAATTATACACAGTGAGTGCACCCACATATATTATGTAAGCACAAACTTTTATTTTGGATGCGATTAATCACGATTAATCGTTTGACAGCCCTAATAAAAATAAATTATGAACAATTGACCTCATTTTGTGAATCATAACAAATGATTATTTAATCTGATAATTGTTTTTTTTTTTTTAAACATAATAGACCTTAGTCAGAGTAGCACCATATTTCATTTTTGACAGGAATGGATATGTGGTTGTGAAGGAGAGAAGTACGTTGTGTGATCTAGGTCCTTTATCCCTCACAGCCTCGTTTTCTTCCACATTGAATATGGCGTCTATCCTGACCAAGGTCTAATCTAATTACAAGTATCTCATTTTTGGAATCTGATTACGTAATATACAAATGACAAATGATCAGTTACTACCCAGCACTGTTGTGAGTTTGTAACGTGAATAATGACTTCCTTGTCTCCTTCCTCAGGCTTGTGGGTCTTCTACATGACTCAAGAGTCTTTAGCGTTACCGCCATACCGCTCGTTCCCCATCACCGTCTTCACTCAGTTTGAGCTGAGCATCGGCCTGATAGACTTGCCAGTGGACCACACTCTCTACACACATCCAGTTGTGCACTCTGTTCACATCTGCTTCAGCGTGGTCTCTTACATCCTCCTGTTTAACCTCCTGATCGCCATGATGAGCGACACACAGTGGAGGGTCACCCAGGAACGTGACGAACTCTGGAGGACACAGGTTGGTATTGTAGCTAGACTAGTTCAGTCCCACATTTATAGTTCTGGATGCATGTTGGGTGAAAATGGGTTTCTCTGTTCACAGGTGGTGGCCACTACTCTGATGCTGGAACGGAGGCTATCACTGCGCTTCTGGCCAAGACTGGGCGTCTGTGGCCTGGCGTTTGGCCTTGGAGAATCCTGGTACCTCCGGTAAGGTCACCCAGAATCCCAAATTCAATACAAACACTCACGAAACACTCCAATTGTCAACTTTCATAATATTTCATGATTCCAGAGTGGAGGATCGCAATGATCCATTGGTGCAAAAGATGAGACGCTATGCTAACGCATTCTCTAAAGATGGAGAATCAGCCAAGGAGAGGGAGGAAACAGGCAAGAGTGACACTGGAAATTATCCAGTACAAAGCCATTTTACTGAGAGCAACATAACTAAAACCAAAAGGAGGCCAAAGCAATGCTGGCAGCTCATTCGCCAGAGTATAGACTGTGAAAAGGAAGAAAATGTGGATTGCCCGGACTTCAATTAAATCTAAAAATGGCACAAGATCAAGTAGTAATGTTTAGGTGAAATGACATTCCTAATATTTAAATGGTTCCAGCTACATTGTCCTGTTATATTTTACTGTTTAATAATATGCAAACATATAGGGTAAGCACCAACAATATTGTTACATATATAGGTGGAAGTTTAATTAAGAAATACAAAAAGAGACATTTCAAAAAGAAGGCATGTGCAACTCAGTACATTATCATGTGAATATTAGCCATATTTAGTGCAAATAAACAAGTTTTGTGTAAATGATCAGTACAGTTAGAAATTAGTCCAGTTGTAATACAAATAAAACTGTTCTAAAAAGTTTCTATATCTATATGCCCCTATTTCTGATGATTAGATTAAGTGTTGAGTTATGATATCCAGATGTATAGTTGGTTTTGATTGGAGTTGTTGATCTTCTGACATCTAGATCTTCTGACAGATGTACTGTAAATGTAACTTGCAGTTAAATGGGCGCCAGCTCCGTTCAGGTGGTTCATTTGTAGCCAGAATGGCACAGTCTCCTGGAGAGGAATCATCTCCCCAATATCTGTGTGCATACAGAAGAAACATAGTCAGTCATTAGCTACTAAATCACATTTAAATAAATATATTCATTTTACAATACAACTATGATGAATTATTCATGGAGGTTTGAAGGACAAGGTGTAAAAGTGCTTGAGTTTATTTCCTATTTTTAATTTATATTTTTCTGCTGCAACAACAAAAAAATAGGGAATACATATTACATTTTTTTACAATACATTACATTTTTAAAATTCATATTATTATTACTGTACACTTAAAAACTTAAATAATGTTGGAAATACCCTTGAACATTTTGGTCAAACTACAATAAGGTCTTATTTATTAACATTAGTTAATCATTATTAGTTAATAATTAGTAAATGCTGAATCAACTAATATAAATAGATGCTGTATCAGTATTGATCATTGTTAGTTTGTGTTAACTAATGAAGGTAATTAATGTTGAAACTTGAACCTTATTGTAAAGTGTTAACTTTTTTTATTTTTAGAAAATTCGAACAATCATTGGAAATGTTTTGCCAGCAGTAAAAATACATCCTTTAGGTAACCAACAAAAAAAAAAAAAATGTGACTGTTTTCAGTCACATTCTTTCCCACCTCACTGTCAATACAGTGTTGTTAATCCATGTCCATTCATTTGTCCCCACTTGACTTAGCCCAATCCAGTAGTGCAACTTCACTTTCGTGCTCAGATACATCTGCAGAGATTGTCGAAAGGCATAAAAATACATTTAAATGAGATTCACTTCTGTTAGTTTTAATTTGACCATATTTACAGAATTACTGACCTGCACACGCTCATTAGTAATGACGGCAAGATCTCCTCCCTTCCTCTGGCATTCCTCCCTGCTCTGCTGCCAGTTCAGACGGGTTGGAGACAGGAAGTAACAAGTATTCTCAAACCTCAACCAGCCCTTGCCACAATTACTGCACAGATGCTCTGCACGCGTACATATAAGTGGGGCACAAGACAATTCCGGAGTGACGCAAAAATAAGTTGCAAAAAAACAACAACTTTTAGACAACCGTATGTTTGTTGTTCACAAACTCACGAGTTTCTCCAAAATTTTGGTGGTAAACCTCTTGGCATTTCTTCATGCTGCATTCCTGTTCCAGTGGAGACCTGTTTGTCTCCTCTACCATCTGACATGGCTCACGTCCCAGTCACTGTTTAGAACATAGTGGATAAATGTTACAGCACTTTAAATAAATCACCATTTCCACCAAAATAACTTAGTTATAGACTTATTTTTTTCCATAATAATGTCATAATAATGTAACATTGAGATCTTGAAACAAGAATTTAGAGCAAGAAGTTTTTACAATATGTCATTTTCTGTAACTTTTATTTTTTATCACATTTTCTTTGTCCATAATAATTTGAACCCACCTATATTATTTTTAAGATCTGCACCTACTTGTGATCCATGCAAACACACTAAAAACATTCAATTAAATTATTCTTAATCATTCTTGATTGTGGTTCAACAGGTCTAAAACCAATAAAGTGGTTTTAATTCAACACAAATTAATTAAAAAATATTTTTTTTGAGAATTTGGGATACTATGTATGGCAAAAAAAATTACTTTTCTGTTTTTCTTAATGTTGCAATACAATACAGCTTCTGCATTATTCTGCAATTTTTTATTAACAGGTTTATAAACAGTGTAGGTCAAGCTGTTAGTTTTGTGCAAGGAGAAAATGAAAGTTTAGTCACTAAAACAATAGCCTAATAGGTTCTGAATTCTAGGCCTACATATAAAGATAGTTATACTTATACTTACACTTAATTAACAGTACTAAGACCACAATCAACAGAAGGACGCAGATGACAAAAAGAACCAGTGAAATGATGCGGTAAATGCGAGCCCTCCGGTGAATATCAAGTGATCCATCTGGAGAAAAATATAATACACGTTTACGTTAACGTTACATGAACCGTCAAAAAGCAGAAGTCAAGAGATATGTAATAACATCATTCATCACCTGAATCCGGCTGCAGCTTTTTCGGCTCAGACTTCCTGTCTGCGTACTTGCCGAAATTGCACAGTTTTACGTACATGTCTCTTCTAACGCAGCGTCTACACAGAGGCACTTGACCGCAACACGGCTTTTTAAATGATCGACTATGGCTTTTTACAGTCTATGGCACACACACGCACACAACAGGGGGGGGGGGGGCGCAGGGGCTTTGATGACGTCCGCAAGCAACGACGCTCAGTAATATAATCCGGGCTCTGTTGTCCTCGTGTGCCCTTCTGAGACCTTGAAGCTCTCTCCGGACAAAATAAGATACCCGCTGCCCTTCAAAGAGCAAAATATGCAGCTGTGTCCCAGATATGGGGTTTACATTGTCATACAAAAGACTCTTATCACAGAGCAATTGATAATTTATGCAGGCTTGCGGCGCCATGGTAACGGATGTTTCTGAGAAACCACTTGGGTTGAGTAGAATCGGATGCTGCTGTGAAGCAACACTAATTCGTATTAAATTAAGCACTACTCACTATATTCCCACAAATATTTTTGGCACAAGTAGCCTACATCTACTGTAACTTAACTGTACAATGTTAGTCATTTTAAAGGTAAAGAATATGCTGCTGTAAAAACGTGTATGGTTAACTGCATTGGAAATTAACATGACAATTTATAGCTAGTTGTCACACACCTCAACGGCACTACACTTCCCAGCATCCCTCATGTTCCCCACCTGCACACTATAAACCATCACCTGATCACCTATCACCTGCATGTCTGTCATCAATCACCATGGACACTAATGTTCTTCACAGTTGTCTGTTATTGTCTCGTCATCATCTGTGTATTTAGTTCCTGCTTGTGTTCAGTTCAGTGTTTGTGCGTTGCACACTGTCGGTTGTGTTCTGAGAAACTTGTTTTCTTTTCAATGACCTCCGTCTTCCTTGGATTTTATCGTGATAGTCCAGTAAACTTTTTGGTAACACTTTACAATACGTGTGCACTAATAAGCATTTATTCATGCTTAACTAATGCACACATAATACTAAATTAATGTGTAACTAATGATTATTTAAGCTATTCATTAATGATTACCACAGTAGGAACTAATTAAGAGTCTGTAAGGTTAATGTATTAGTTCATACATGAATTGTAATTAATTAAATATGTAATTGTGGATTAATTCCATAATAACTCATTTTTTAACTAATAGTGTTAATTAATACGTTAATTACGCAGAATGAGCCAAAACCTTGTATTTCAACTTCCAGATAATATGACAGGTACACTAATATGCATTAATACATGATTAATTACTTCATTGTTAGTGCAAATTCATGTGCAAATTACTACAATTACTAAATGACTAGTTTATAATGATGTGCCCCAACAAGTAAAGTCATAACATAATGATACTTTTGCAAATCATTAGTGAATGATTAATTAAAGCAGACAACTGGAAGTTGAAGTGCATAGCTTTGACTAATTGTGGTAATTAACATATTAATTTACACTATTAGTTAATAAAATATGTTATTAAGGAATTAATACACAATGACACATTGAATTAATAGCAATGCATGTATTACTTAATCTATTAATCATATAGACTCTTTATTAGTTGCTGATGCAGTAATCATTCATTAATGGTTTAGTTCTTCATGAGTTACACATTAACTCATGATTATCTGTGCATTAGTTAAGGATGAATTAATGCACCCATATTGTAAAGTGTTACCAACTTTTTTTATATGAATCTAAGCACTACAGCTCTCAATATTCCCCAAAATAAGTCCAAATAGTCTTTGCACAGGGTACAGGAAATACATCTTTGAGTTGGTTCTCCCCATAGACAGTATAAGAAATTTGCTTGCAAAAAAAAACTAAAATGTTTTGTGAGCAAATAGTTTTGGGAAGTCAAAATATTTTGCACCAGAATCCAAAAGCAATGAAATATAGCTACATTTTCTTCCCATCTCATTATTTTCCATCATGTTTCATGCAGGGAATTCAATGGGAAAGGGGACAACTGATTTACGTTTCCTTTAAGATTGTTCACCTGAATGCCACTTTGATGCATGTAGCATGCAACAATAACATAATACATGATTTGGTCACCACTGCTACTTTTTACTGTTGATTTAAGCAGAATTTTTTTTAGACTATGTATGTACATCTTCTGCATACACTTTAATCGTAAGATCAAAAATAATATTTGTTTTATTTAATACTTTGCTGTAACTGACCTCTGCATCTGCTTTTGTTCCTCTTTTTGGCCTTTTTTCACTTGTCTTGATTTAGACCAAATAAACAGCTGGACTTTCCATCACACATTTTTGTAACTTTTGTAAGATATCATACAATGAATATGCACATGAATGCCCGAAAATAATATTCATTTAAAAAATACAGCATTGTTTTGAAAACTTTTAATTTCATAACTTTTATTTTACTTTTTGAATATAATAATTTAAACGTGTACACAAAACGTTAAAGAAATCAAACTCCTGGCATTTTTATCATTAAATGAGTGCTTTTATTCACTTTGTTAGCAACTAATTGGCCTAAAATTTGCAGTGATAGGAAAATGAATAAAAAGTGTTTTTACCTTTATTGACTGTATAAGAGCGGATTGAAGAGGGCAAGCCATACACATTTTCAGATGGGTTAGTGAGAGAGGAGTAAACATTCCCTTCATCTACGTCTTCCTCTGCGATGTCAGTTGGAGACAATGCAGATAAACAGAAGAACAGTTAGATATGAGAAGAAAACAAGAGAAAAGGCTTTGTGATTTGTATATATAACGACTGGATCAGAGAAATGTAGTATTGCCCTGCTCACATAAGGCAGGTGGAGATGTTTTCTTAAACTTCAGCAGAGCTAATAACAACTTGTTAACTGCTTATATAAAAACATTTTTAATAATCATTTTACCTGTTGTCTCCTTTTTCTCCTCATCCTTGTTTTCCTTCTTCTCCTCAGCTGTTGCGATCTCCTGCAACTCCACTTCTAATTCTTTGTTGCTAGCCATGGCTTTTTTTTCTGTCCGCCAATTCCCTTGAGTTTTGTTTTCCTGACTAATTTGTCAGAGGTCCCAGTCAGGTGCAAGCTCTTTAGCTACTGGTTTAATCTCCTATTGTTTCAACTATTCTGAGGACAAATGACACAGTAACAGACAAGCTCCACATTTAAATGTGCTGACCTGATGCAAATTCTCACACCAGGATAAATCTGAACATCACACATGATCAGTTTTCCCGCAAGTTCCCCATTGCACTCCGCCAAGTTGCCACGATATCCCTCACTTCTCTCTTTTTCGTACGGTCAGAATGAATCAAACCACTAATCATGTCTTATCCTAATGGGAAAGAAATTCAGACTTATCAAACACAAGCCGATGGTGTCTGTTTAAACCTTTTAAGTTTAAGTGTTTAATGTTAAATTTGTCTAAAAATGTCTGAACAGGATAAATAGTGGACAAGAATTTATCAAATCTGTACTAAATGCTTTAAAACATTATGCACAGACTCATAGACAAGAAAGAGGCTAACATATTTGAAAGATTTTTATTATATGCACAAAAGTTATTGATAATACTTTACAAAAAAAGAAAAACAAGAACAAAAACCTATGTGTATTACATACAAATGATGCGCTCCTGGGAGAGAAAGAGAAATCAATACTTGCTTACTCTACTGCTGTGTTTGAAGTTTATCTCTGTTTTGACCTTTTTTTCTCTTTCTCTCTTTAGTGTCTCTCAATTCTCAAGTCCCAATACTTTACTGCCAAGAATCTGTTTAAAGAAACATATTATAGTTTCCCCCCAAAATACTGATAAAATGCAAACAGCACCCTTTAGTCCCCATTATGACCAATGTCCCCTGTAGGTACAATGTATTGAATGTGGGATATTAGTGTGTAAAACATTGCATCATCTTTCTCTCTCTTCTTTCTTCCTCCATCTCAAGCACCGTAAACACTCTCATTACTGTACGTCATGTACAGGAACAGGTCTTCCTCCTGGTGTTCCTAAAAACAGACAGAGGTGGTCAATTTAGATCAGAAATCCTATTTTTGAATTGTATTAGTTTGATTCAAATTGTAAAAGTTAAAAAGTGTGTGCATATAGACCACAGTTCAAAAGTTTAGGGTTAATAAGATTTATATTTAAAGAAATGTATACTTTTATTCAGCAGTGGATCAAAAGTAATAGTAAAGACTTTTACACAGTTACAAAAACATTCTATTTCAAATAAATGCAATTCTTTTTTTCTTCCATTTAAAAAAAAATTAGAATGATTTCTGATGGCATGAGACACTGAAAACTGGAGAAATTATGTATTTTTAAATTTTTATATATATATGTATATATATATATATATATATATATATATATATATATATATATATATATATATATATATACAAAATTTTTAAAAATACATTAAGAAAGAAACAGATATTTTTAATTGTAATAATATTACAATCACTAAAGTTTCACTTTATTTTGAATTTAAATAAATGCAGGCTTGGAGAGCATTAGAGACTTCTTCAAAAATCATTTTTATGTATATATTTGTAACTATATTCCCTTTTTTTAGCTTTTTATTTTATTTTTTTTATTCATGACTTTATTTATTAATCATTTACCAATTAAAAAGAACATTATATTCAAGGCCATTGTACGATTTTAAAGAAATATTTTAAAAATTGTATGAAGGTCAGGAGGATTATGTTCTGTTTAGTTGTTCCAGTCACAAACATTTTATTTAGTTACTTTTGTTTTCCCTGTGTATTTATATCCCTCAGTTTTCTGTTCTCGTCTATTCTTAGTGGTTGTGTTTCTCCTGCGAGTTTTGGTGATGTGTTTTACTGCTGCATTAGATCCAGCTTCAAACTCATTCTTGCTGCAATGAACACCTTTGTTGAGTATCTTACTCTGCACTAGTGAAGAGGGGTGCTTGAGTTACCTCATACACTGCAGACAGCGGGGAGCTGGATGGAGGGAGGGAGTTTTTAACGAAAAAGAAGAGCGCTTCTTCCGGCCTCATAGACACCCGCTGTCTGATCAGGAAGCAGAGCTGGCCAACTGGAAGAGAAAGTTGAGAGAATGTCAGTCAGAAAAAAACTTTAGAGTTTGCAAATGGTTTCATTTCTTCCTCAAAAGGAAGACTGGAATAGGGAAGTTCAGGGTCAGAAAGAGTCTCAAAAAATTTAAAGGCCTTAATTTACTGCCATATCATTACGCAGTACTGACGGGAAATCACGGGTCGAGTTGAATTCCCCTGTAAATTTGAAAGTCATTGAAGAAAATGTTTTTTTGTACTTATTTTTGTACGATTTCTGTACAAAAAGTATTCTCGTCGCTTGATAAACTTATAGTTGAGACACTGTAGTCACATGGGATATTTAAACATTTTCTTCCATGACTTTTTGGGCCGTCAAGTTTCAATCCCTTAGGAAGCCTATGTAGGATTGATCCACCTCTCAAATTTAATCAAAAATATCTTCATTTGTGTTCCGAAGATGAACGTCTTAAAGATGAAGGTCTTACGGGGTTGGCAGGTACAGCATGGGGGGGGGGGAGTAATTAATGACTATTTTTCATTTTTGGGTGAACTATCCCTTTAGGAGTGATTTATTGTATCATTATTGCAGTGATTATTAGGATGTGTCTCACATGTGTTTCACATGGTTGTTTAAAAAATGAAAATTTGCACACTTTATCAAATAGGGTTAGAAGAACAGTTGCCAAACATACAGTATAACATGCTAGAAACATAATATCACTGCAATAATGATCCAGTCATAGGCTCTAAAGCATTTGCCTATTTAAAGGGATAGTTCACTCAAAAATTAAAATTCTGTCAGTATTTACTCACCCTCAAGTTGTCCAAACCTCTATGTGTTTATTTGTTCTGCTGGACACAAAGGAAGATATTTGGAAGAATGTTTTAATCAAACAGATCTCAATCCCCATTGACTACCATAGTAGGAAAAAAAATACATACTATTGTAGTCAATGGGGATTGAGATCTGTTTGATTAAAACATTCTTCCAAATATCTTCCTTTGTGTTCAGCAGAACAAATAAACACATAGAGGTTTGGAACAACTTGAGGCTGAGTAAATACTAACAGAATTTTCATTTTTGAGTGAACTAACCCTTTAAATCCAAATGGATACTTATTTTTTGGCTGGGCAGTGTATAATGTTGAGGGCATGTATGAAATATGAGCTGTCACCTGTGAGGTCTGAAGGAACAAGGTATTTCTTTTTGTCAAGTTCAGGAGCTCGTGACCTTGCTGCTCTCTCCACGATTATCTAAGAAAAGAAAGAAATAAACAAATAAATGAAGAGTTCATATGCAAAAGCCTCTAAGTGCCATTTGAAATTTTCTTCTAAAATGATCATTTTTATCAAGCTTGTATATTTAAGTTCAGTAATTTCACTTAAATGGCAATGAAGATTACCTATTAATTGTCATTTAAGTGAAATTACTGAACTTAAATATACAAGCTTGATAAAAATGGTCACTTTAGAAGAAAATTTCAAATGGCATTTAGAGGCTTTTGCATCTGAACTCTTCAAATATACAACTCTCCAAAAACCTTCTTTTCAGAGCAATATAATATTATTTGAAAAGTATGTCATCTATCATGTCATTTCAAACCTGCATAACTTTCTTCTGTAACACATAAAGAAGATATTTCAAGAAAGGCCTCAGTATTTTCTTAAGTAAATGGTCACCAAAACTGTTTGGTTACCAGCATTCATCACAACTTCTTTTGTGCACCAGAAGACAGAAAACAAGTTTGGAACAACATGAGGGTGCGTAAATGATCCTTTTTGTGTGAAGTATCCCTTTAAACCTTTGAACCGTTCCTGATAATGTAACTGAAATGTATTATTTGTTGTTGTTATGGTTTCCAACCATGAAACTTACAGGAATTTTATCCGGATGTTTGGCGCGGACTCTCTCCCCTCCGCTCTCCTGACCTCCAGTGGAACACTTCGCTGATACTGGCTAGACATCTGAGGGCCAAACACATATGAACAATAACATCAACATAAAAATATAACGAACAAAACATTTCAGGCTTCCTCAGTTGATACATTAATTCATCTGCCTGATTAGTTATTGTCATTTAAACATGGACAGAAATAAATACACTGTCAGATCTGCATATGATCATTAATAAAGTATATTTATTCTATGAATCAGTCAATCATAAACACAAGGTGTAACAAATTGTTTATCTTGAAATGCCCTGGTAATTCTTCTGCCACCCCACCATAGGCTCTTCCTCTCCTTTGCCCTCAGTCCAGATGTTGTTCACATATGTTAAAATTCAAACCATGTGTACATTTTCTACAATCCTAACACAATACAACAGCTAAATTTTTTAAGTCACCATGAAATAAAAATGGACACTTGCTAATGAAATATTGCTGATAATTAAATAATTTATCCATGCACATTATTTTTTTAAATTCCGTTCCTATTATAATCTTTAATTGAAATAATTCCCCTCCCACTTTCAGAAACTTGTCTCTTCTTCACTGATGATGTGTTTATTGGCGCGAGAATCAAGCAATCCTGTCACTCACATGACATCACAGAAAAAGCAAACTCCAACGATCCAATCAATTCCCAACGGACAAAATCAAGTCCCGCCCTACATTTTTTCTTGTTTGAGAAGCCGTTTTACATGGATATCCATCATAATAGGAAAGAAAAGACAACTGTAACTCTCATTTCATGTTGACATTAATAAAAATATATTCTTTAATGATAACTAACTATAAAGGACTATAACATAGAAAAGTCAAAGTTACACATTGCCTGCATTAGTTCATCGTCCGTTATTTTACGGAATGTTCTGCCGTTTCATTGAAGGTTGTGGAAAATGATTCAGAATATTGTATTAATGTGGAACTAGGCAGACTAGTTTGTTTTGTTTATATTCACTCAGCCATCTACTTGTGCCCTGCAGAGGAACATTACATAATACAGACATGCACACCAATCAATTACACCAGAAATTAAATACTTTCCATTACTACTTCCTTTCCATTTTCCATTTTTGGACCAAGGTAATGTGCTTACTCGTGTAAATATCATGGCATATGCATATTTCAGTTATTCACTAGTATTATGTAATAATATGAAGCCAGTACGCTTGTTAGTTGTGGTTCTTGATGGTGTTGCCTCATGGAGTTCTGCAATGCGAAAACATGTCCTCCAGTCCATACAGTACTGCCCGCTCCTGAAACACTCACTATTAACACTCATAAACAATAATAATCTGCTGCCGTCAGAAAGAACATGATATTATGAGATAACTGGACCCATAACAACTGCTGATGACGTAAGGCCGCGAGCTCACATGATATGACCTGCAATTCCAAAGCCTTGATCAGGGGAAAAAATTAATTTAATGCGGGTAACCGCGGGGTTGGTGTTTGAAACTTTGATCCAACACAAATCCACGACCATTTCCACCATAAAACTACCTTAACCTCATCCACATTAAACTGGGTGTATTGGTCATTGCGGTAAACACACAAAACATACCTTGAACGGCTAACGTTACTGGTAGATTCAGGAAGAAGTCAAATGTAACGCCCGTCTTCCCGGCTTGAACGAATATAAGATGCCCGTATTAGTACAGTAAGTATGTTGCTCTCCAAAAATCAATAACTTTATATTATAATTCTTCTATTTAGAAGATGTCGACTGACCCACTTCTCCCACTAAAACAACAACAAATAATGTACCGCCTCATTCTGTAAAGTAACCAATCAGAATTATATAAATAGACTGACATAACGTCTAGTGAATAAGAGGAGAGAGAGGGCGGGATTTAAAAGTGTTGACAGTGCTTCTATTGGCCAAACTAAGCTGTCGCTCACGTGTTCCCCTTGGTCAGCGGAACCAATCAAAATAAAGCATAATTAGGCCAATGAAGAGGGCTCTAAAGTGTTTCTGTGTTACGTGTCTTACGTGTCCTTTTCTAGGCAGACCCCAAAAGAGCCGCAGTTAACTGACAAGCCAGAGATAATTTATGCGATATATGGCTCAGCTTGTCAGTCTAACTACGGCTCTTTGTACACAGCAAAAACTGTTAAATTACACTCTTGGGAGTATATGAGTCCACACTCAAATCCACAATGTTTCTGTCTGTGTGAAATGCGCGCACACACGACTTGTTTAAATAGCTACATGGTGTGAATAACAATGAATTGTTGTTGTACCAGCAATATTTCCAAGTTTTGTTTTTCACTGTAGAAATTTCAAATGTCATGATTTGCCAAATGCTGGGTCTGCCCAGAGCCATGGAGAGAGATATATGGCTGGCACTGGGTCTCAAGTACACCTGGCTGCAGCCTGCAGATTGGGGTGGGGCTGCACGTGCAGCTCCGCCCATAACAATTTTCATTAGATACAGAGCCATGACCCAGCATGTGATACTGGTAGCAAACCTGGACAGAGACAATGTTTTTCTTAAACAGTTTTAATAATGGCATTCGTTATTAACTTCTTAATTGTCTTCTTAGCAAATGAATAAATAAATAAATAGTTTTACTATTAATAAATAGTTAGCTACATCCATCAAACACCCTGGTGAAAACAAAGAGACAAAAGTAGGCTAGAACACAACTGTACAATAAACAGATGTATACAACACAACTTGTATCTGACCAATGGTTGGGCTTCATTATGCAGATAAATAAATAAATAAATAGTTTTACTAATACATAGTTAGCTACATCCATCAAACACCCCGCGAAAACAAAGAGACAAAAGTAGCCTAGAACACAACTATACAATAAACAGATGAATACAACAATACTTGAATCTGACCAATGGTTGGGCTACATTATGCAGTGGCACTAACAGTCAATAAAGTCAAGCAGACTGACCCAGAAAGTGATGCACACAAAAGAACATCCAGGGTGATTCACGACAGAGCAATGCATTGTTCTAACAATAGTGGACCTCTGATATCAACCTTTTGACTTAAGGCCACTTCATTGTCCACAACAACATTTAAAGGCCCACCCCACCCCCACCCGAAGCATATTCATTATATACAACAAATAGATATCTTGTTTTTATAGTTGTTTTAGCTTATTTCAGTGCTTGTTTTAATCGTTTTTGTTTTGGTAAAGAAATCTTGAGGTCCCCTCAGAAGTTTGTTGTGGCCCACTGAGTTGAGAACCACTGTTCCCTTCCCAAGTTAGTATAAAATTTCGAATAAAGTTCTACAATTCGTATTGACATCAGTTTGCTTGTTTTTGATTACTGTCTGTAATGTTTATTATCTTTCTTTTTTATAGCAATATATCCTGTGAATTGTGAACCTTGTTTCTGAAATGTATACCTATATATATATATATATATATATATATATATATATATATATATATATATAAATATATATATATATATATATATATATACACACACACACACACACACACACAAACACACATGTGTGTGTACAATATTTTCCATATACCTTAGCACAATTCACAGGATATATTGTCATAATTTCAATTTATTCTGTATTATTTTATTATGTATGTAGAAATACCTATATTTGCCTTCTCTGTGTGTCATGTGCTGAACATTGTGTCCAATGAGAGACGCTGGCAGAATTTCCGGCTTCACCATCATCATCATCTCCAGCCATTTTGTTAGAGGTGTTGACATTCAACCATCGAGTTCAACGAAGTAACATTAGTTGATATGGGCTCCAGTATATTCCTAATATCAACTGAAACTTGGTTTGTTTAAGGTCTTCGGTAAAACAATATTAAGCAGCTTTTGTACGCGAATTTCTATAAGACATCCTATAACAAACGTTAGAACTATTGGTTTTCTCATTTTTGCGTCGAAATTTTCGGACGAGCTAACAGTAGCTAGCTAATTCGTTAGCTCTGGCCAAATGGCGGCGAAGTCGGCACAGCAAGCCCCTACATCGAATTGGTAAGATTTCTACACATTACAAATCCTTACCATCATTATAGATGTCATTCGCCATATGCGACATATGCGAGGTAACGTTAACTTAAAGGTGTAACGGTAGCTTAATATCCGCTTCGCTCTTTTTAAGGAACATTATGTAGCGAATTGTATTGTTTCACAATCCCTTACTAGCTACTGATTCATTGGTTGAAAATGTCATTCAAATTTTTAGTTTAAATTATATGTGAAAATTTCGTCCACATTAGAATTTGACTGATTTACGTTTGGCATGTGTATCGTTATGGACTTTATTCACATCAGCGCCATCTTTGAAATGAAAGCGAGTCTGTGAGGGTTAACCCTAGACGTGTATCTCTTCGGTGGGTTGTTGTATACTGATGTAATCTGTGTGTTTGAATTATTCTGTTGATGAATGACTGCAAAAATAATTTTCCAAAAAATTTCAGTTGACAAAAAAAAAAGAGCTGTGGAAAAGTTTAAGTGATCTAAGAGCTTTATACAGCCTTTTACACCGGATGCCTTTGAAAACACGGTAAGTCTATCCCTCAAAGTCTCGCTTTCTTACCTGTCATGGCGCTGCTCTGAATAAGGTCTATAAAAGGCCTAATTTCTGGCTAGCCAGTCTAGATTGTAGTCTTACCTTTATGACCTTTACCAACACACTTTTTTGGCGTTAAGAATATAAGCTAGGCACAGTATGGTTAATAACAGAAGTAGTTAACACAATGTGCATGACCGAATAGCAGATTTGAAGTGTACATATTTTGATGTTATGAACTGGTTGCTGTTACAGATAGTTTTTATTTGTTTGTGATCTCCATGTTTTGCATGGGTCAGAGTCTTGTGTAGATGTCTAAAAATGTACTGGAACTTTCTAGATATGGTATAACCTAAAGTTGAACTTGCATTGTCATTCACAGGCCGTATGGTAGTAATTCAGGTGGAGAGGGCCCAGTCCATGAGAACCCGGAATGGGAAAAAGCCCGACAGGCTCTAGCCTCCATTACTAAAAGTCAGAACTCAACTAAGACTTCTCCAACCAATTGCACCACCCAACAGGTTAGTGTTTATATTTTATATATATATAGGTATGTTCCCTTTTTTTATAGTTGCGTAAACCGTGTATGTCCATTTTGTGTTGTGTGGATAAATGATTGATTCTGTTCTGTTTTCTATTATTTGTTAGGTTGGACAGTATCAGGCAACAGTTACAGACTCCTCTACAATGCAGCAGCAGCAGTATTATCAGCAGTGGTATCAACAGAACCAACAGCAGTATGCTGGTTACCCATATCCCTATAACTACTACTACCCCATGCCTCCGGTAAATAAATGCACCCTTTCATATTTTTACAGCATGTACCTGTTTATAGTCCATTTGCATTTGCGCCAAGAATGAGTCAGAAGTAGATGTTGTTCGCAGGCAGCCAATGAAGACCATAGCCGGGCATTAGGCAAATGTTACCATAGCCCCTTCACACAGCGCGTTGATCCCGGGAATTGACAGAACGCCTTCTGTGTGAACGCAAACACGACCCGGGATTGATACCGGGACTGATCCCGGGTTGGGGACCTAGTAACATTGCCGGGATCAGTCCCGGAATGCGTTGTGTGAACAAAAGCCAGGACCAATGCCGTAAGGGGTGTGTCATTGTGATGACGCTCGTGCCATCGCGCGACTCTGTTGCTCTTAGAAGAAAGTTTGTGTTCGTCATCAACAAAGAAAGAAGAACGAACAAATACCTGCAAACTGGAGCGAAGTAGAGACCAGGAGCTCCTCATGATCCTTGCTGAAGCTGAGATCATTCACCAGCTTTGTGGAACGGTATGCGCGTGTACAGGTTTCGACAGCGTCCGTTATACGTCTCATCCTGACGTCATGTGTCTTCCTGGGATTTTTACAGGTTGTGTGTGAACGCACTCACAGATCCCGGCAAATCACTGGCAGTGTGAATGAACCGAAATCAAACAATCCCGGGACAAATGCCAGGTCACATTATCCGTGTATTTTCAGGAATCTCTGTGTGAAAGAGGCTCATGTTACGTATGCGGGTCACAGAAGACTGGAATTCCTGATAATCCGTTTAGGTCGTTTCTTTTGGGAGACAATTTAATTTATTGTGCACTTTTGACTTTACACCTTTGTAGACCGTATACATTCACAGACAGCTATATTACACACTATATGATGACAGGTAATGTTCGAAAAAGCATAATAGAAGCACTTTAATTACAATAAGCCTGCCACTTAGCCCAAATTTAAACCATTGCAGCTTTTCCTTTTTGTGCAGTTTCCAATATTATTATTTTTTCACTCCTCCAGTATGGAGGATCATATCCTCCAGGACAGTATGGTGTTCCAGGGGGCTACCAGACACCTACTACGCCCACTGGACAGGTATACACTTATATATACCATCAAGAGCTTCTGGTGCCCAAATATAGATCAATTAGTTGGATACGTTTTAAGTAATTAATTCAAGTAATTCTCTCTATCTCTCTTTTTCAGGCCCCTGCCATGCCTATGGCAGAAGATCAGTCCTCCAGCTATTCCTCGCAGCCCCCTCCTCCTGCAACCCCTCAACCTCCCCCTCAGAGTCCTACATCCACTGACCAGCCCCCACCCCCTCCTCCTCCTCCCATTCCTCCTCCACCCAATGCCCAGTATCCTCTTCCACCATCCCAGACCCCCTACAGCCCCAATGGTACCCTGCCATACAGCCCTACGGATTCTAACCCCATGATGCGGGGTTACAATCCTGGGCAGATTCGGCCAGGGTACCAGGGTTACCCAGCACCTACATATCAGCCCCCTCAGCAGCAGGCTCCAGGACAAGGCCCATATGGAGGTGCAGGCATGGTGGATTCTAAGAAGCCTATCATTAGCAATATGAACAAAGGTGGACAGCAGCTGTGGCAGCGCATGAAACGTATGTGTATCTGTTAGATTTTGTGTGCTAAACGTGTCATTTTAAGTATATCCTAATGTTTTTTTTTTTTTTCTTCAACAGAGGCTCCTGGAACAGGTGCTGTAAAATTTAACATACAAAAGCGCCCATACGTCATGTCAAGTCAAAACTTCCCTTCAGCTGAGCAGGCCTCTGGATTGGGATCCCTTAATGTGACAAACCAATCTCCTGGGTCTGCTGTGGCAACATCTTCAACTTCAGCTGGATGTTCCCAAACTCGGTAAGCATACTGGCTAATATTTAAAATAAAAAGGCTGGTTGGAACATGCTTGTGTCTCAGTTGCAACTGACCACATTTTCTAGATCAAACAGATCATTAAGGCTGTGCTAATTTTAATGCCTTTTATCCCCCATATAAGTTTAATAATACTAATTTAATGTAAGACATAAATGAAAACAACAACTTTTTTTGGGGTGGTTCTTGAAGGCCTCAGGACTGGCCACAGGCCATGAAAGAGTATGTACAGCGTTGCTTCACAGCCTGTGAATCTGAAGAGGATAAGGATCGTACAGAAAAAGTACTGAAAGACCTTCTGCAGTCCAGACTACAGGATGGCTCAGCTTATACCATCGATTGGACCAGAGAACCGCTGCCAGAGTGAGTTGGATCTTTTTGTTTAGTTCTGCATTCCTCGTTCATAAGTGGCTTGTTCAGATCTCTTTTTAGTGTCTTTTAAGCTACTTTACTATTGGCACTAAACATATGAAATAAATCGTAGTATAAAAGGATTTCTTTAGTAATTTCAAATGTAGGTATGGTATGATTATGTTTTTTTTAGGTGCTGTTTTGGTCATTTCAAGATTTACTCTTGGACTGGACTGTTTTTAATGTGAATAGACAAACATTTTTATGCAGAGATATGTTTCACTGATGTATTTAAATTATCTTGTATTACTTGAGTTTGTTTTTTGTTTTTTTTTTTTAAATATAACTTTTGGTGTAATACATAAAAAAATATGGTACTAAAAAACTGCTTTTTTATCAGCCTGAAGCAAAAGCAGTCTCGCTGGGAGGTGGTTCCTCAACGCTCTCAGGAGAATGCTATTGGGAGAGGTGGAGCCACCCGTGGAAGGGCGGGGGCCAGGCTGGGGAACTACAGAAATGTACTTTCTCAAAGAAGCCCCTCCTCCAGCTCGTCCCACTCCTCATCGCGATCCCATCCCTCACCAACCGACACAGGGACAGGAATAGACACCACCGCAGGTAATGCCCAGGATTGCAAAGTTAATTATCTAATACTAAAAACAAGAAGAAAAAAGTGCAAGTTTAACTGTATATTAACCGGGCAAAAAAACTTAATGAGACAAGAGGCGAAGATTCAATAATGCACTATTATACCATGTTATAAGGCTAAGCTATCCTAGGTGTATATGACCTTTTTCTTTAGAAGAATACAATCGGAGTTATATGAAAAAAATGTCCTGGCTCTTTAGAAGTCGTATGTCTTTAGAAGTCCACCAAAGTGCATCTATTCATTATTAAAGTGCTCCACGTGTTGAGGCCTGAAGTGAAGCGGTGTGTTCGTTAAGAAAAATATCCATATTTAAAACTTTATGGACTTGAATAACTAGCTTCTGGCAGATGGCTGTACGCATCAATTTACATTTGTCTAATTTGCCAACGGTTGCTCTTTTTGCATAAATCAATGCGTACAACCGTCTGAATTAAAATGTAGCTTTGACAAAATTAAACAAGTGAAATACCAACAATCACCAGGATGCGTTTCCCAAAAGCATCTTAAGCACAAGTTTATCATTGGTGCCAATTGTTTTGCGAACCAATGTTAGTGACGCCTTACTTAAATCATCACTTGAAGTATGATAGAAATTGGAGATTAGCAGAATTTGAATGGTGACTGTCTTTCTTTTGCAGTGATTCTGGCTCCCAATCAGATAGCAGCATGTCAAGTGATCCTCGCCTCCCGTTGTCCCGGCGGCAACAAAAAGGTGGTCGAGGCCGTGGGGCAGAAAGGGAGCGAGGCAGAGGAGGTGTGGGAGAAAGAGGCAGAGGAAGAGGCAAAGCAAACAGAGAGGCGGAGGTTAGATTTCATTGTTTGTATACCAAAATTGAATGCCATTAACAAGTTTTTTTTTTTTTACATTAGGGAATTACTAGTAGCCTCATTACCTTCTCCTCTGACTTTTATCAGGAATATGGAAGACCTAACGAGTGGAATTGGTAAGAAGCGAAAAGGCGGTAACGCAGGCCTTGACTTTCATGACCCGAATCGGTGAAGCAAAGAAGCAGAGCCCGTGCAGCACGCTTCCACACTAAATTACGCACTGAGCCCTGGTGTTAAACATCAATGTCTTCGACCTCCCCAATGGCTCCCAGGAGGGGCTGAGTTGGGATGAATGCCCCATAGTCGGCACCTGCCAGGACATCACCAAAATCTACCTGCGCCTCACATGTGCTCCTGACCCTGCAACCGTCAGACCTGTATCTGTGAGTGTTTCTCAAAGTGTTGCTTTCTCTCAGGGATTTGTTGGTTATAGTTCTGTGGTTAACACTGGATTATGTCATTCATGGGTTGTACTCAAAAGTGGTCTCTAGTTGGTGAATTAAAGGGATACTTCACCACTGGAAAGATAAATGTGTATTTAAAATGGGTCATTTATGTAGAAGAAATATGAAATTATTTTTGAATTTGGAGCTTTCTAGACTGAGAGAAGCCAGAAAATCTATTTTCTATTTTCAAGAATACTATTTCAGACGGATAGTATGCGAATTCAGGACGCAGCATATGTCAATCATCAGCAATCGGGTCAAGCCCACCTCCTCACTAAGATATTTGTCTTTTCCTTACTCAGAGTTGCTATATGATCAGGTACCCGAATCACTCTTAAGCGAAGACTCCTATACAAGTTTTTAAGCTAAATTAAGAGTTTTCTGAGAGGATTTTAGAATCGTTTTTGAATACGATTCCAGGACATTTTGTACGATCTCGGCGGCTGGAAATGTCCAGGAAAAGTGGATTGTAACCCCTTCTCAGGCTTTCTCCAACTAAGTTACTCAGCTTTCTCCACAGAACAAGAGCCTGCTAGCTTAGCTTCCAAAAAAAAATGGTTGACATTGTGTACATTCTGTGAGTGAGATCCCACCCTCTATGGGGGGGTTGAAAATATGCGGGACAGCCCTTACTACTGACTGTAGTCTTTAGCCTCTGGCCAAAAAATCCTCCAATAATGAAAAATGAAGACAGAAAATACATAAATTTCTAGTCTCAGGGGGTTATGAGGGTGGAAAGCATGTTAATTTGAAAATACTACAGGTTTCATACAAATACAGAGCTTAATGCTAAATGAAGTATCCCTTTAAGCAGTTTTATTGAAGATTTGTTTTGAATATTTTCTTGTTTCAGGTGTTGCAGAAAGTCCCTGATTGCTGTGAAAGCTCATTGGAAGACCAATCAGGATTATGTGTATGCTTGTGAACAAATGAAGTCAATACGACAAGATCTCACTGTGAGTTATGATTTCTAGTACTAATTACCTGCCGTGCCATTTTCTCATGTAGCGTCTTATCATGAAATTTTGTGTCATTCAGGTTCAAGGTGTGCGTACAGACTTCACTGTGGAGGTATATGAGACTCATGCTCGCATCGCTCTGGAAAAGGTATGTGATGTAAAGTCAGCTCTGATTAAAAGGCACTTTTATTTATTTTGGACTAAACACACATTTTGACTATTATCAGGGTGACCATGAGGAGTTCAACCAGTGCCAGACCCAGCTGAAGGCGCTGTATGAAGACTGCCCATCGGACAACATTGGAGAATTCACTTCCTATAGAATTATCTACTTCATCTTTACAAAGAACTCTGGAGGTATAAATTGGCTTTTCTGTTTAATCTCTAGTTTAAAGGGCATATTGCAGGTTAGAGGACCCAACAAGTCAATGTATAGAAAAATAGTTTAGGAACTAGATTTTCTTTAACATATACTTATAAATATGCTAAAGACGCTTCTGGAGTCGTTTTTGTGAGAATTTTACTTCCAACATTTGAAAATGGCATAATGGGCAGGAGTAAATTTTTGTTTTTCAATTACAACTTTCCTCTATTAAGGGCATGTCTACCTATATCAGATTATTTGATGCCATTGGTACAGAATAAGACGATCAATATTCTTGCTTCGGCATCCATGTTGAACTCAAATCGCTGCGTTTCTCGAAGCCGATGCAGAAGAAAAATCCAGTCAGCTTCACTTGCACAAACCGGAAAGATGGCACTGTCTTTTTTTTTTCTTATGGAAACCCAATGGACTCGAATGTCCTGACAGATAGGAAATTTTGCAACCTCCACAAACTCAATAATTTACCTTGACGATGATAAATTGAAATACAAAAACTACCGAAAACACACTGACTGACGACCGCCCTTACTGAATACCAGCCTACTCTGCACTGAGCTGAGGCTCCCTGTCGTGACATAAAATGACATGATGTTAAAAAGCTGTTTTTATGAGCAGTCAAAGAAACCCTCACTTTATCTACTAAACTAGTGTTCCTTGTGTCGTTTTGAAACATTTTAAATCCTGCATTAACTTTTCATATGTTATTTTCATACAAGGTTGTATGTTCATTTAGATTTTACCTGCAAAATGCTCTTTAAGGTTTTAATCTCACTATTTTGCACTCCATTTTTTATTGCCCTTGCTATGTTTATCATAGACTTGACCACCGAGCTTGTGTACCTGACCCCTGAGCTCCGTGCTGATCTCATGTGTAGCTCATGCTCTTGAGCTCCGTACTGCCTGGGCTCTTGGAAACTTCCACCGGTTCTTCAAACTCTATCGGAAAGCTCCACGTATGGCTGCTTATCTAATAGACAAGTTTGTGGACCGTGAAAGAAATCTAGCACTAAGGGCCATTTTTAAAACGTGAGTACACATGGCAGGGAGATTGATTTAAACATAATGCTATTGGTTATTTGAACTCTAAAGTTTTCCATCTTGTTTTCCCTTTCTGCTGCAGGTTCAGGCCCTTTGTTCCGGTGGAGTATGTGCAGTCCAGTTTGGCCTTCCCAGATTTAGACTCATGTTTAGCATTTCTAACAGGGCTTGGGGTTACATTCACCCCCTCTGATCCAAGCAAAATAGACTGTAAAGTCAGCTCAACATGTCTTACAACCTCTTAGTTTGGGGTAAAGGGTTGGGGGTGACCAGAGGATTTACACTTATAAAGCTTATTAAGACTGTAGATAAGGGACCAGATATCTGCATAATAGACACACATTCAGAGTCTAGAGCTGATCATATATATATATAAGAGATATATCTCAGATTTTTTTTAACTCTTGTAGAGTGATAGACATTCTGACAGTATACAGACTTAGGTGCCATTTCAAGACCCAGTATAGCCTATTCACACAGCCCATTTAGTGAAGTATCAGCGCAACCAAATACTTATTTATCCCTTAAACCCAATACAGATTATCCCTTACACCAATAGAAAAATTAAGACAGAGACAGGTCAGCAGGCCATGTCAGGTCCCACATCAGTAGAGCTCAAAAAGCATTTTCAAGCTAACAGTGTTGTGTTCTCATGTTTCTTTCCTCTCAAGCAAACAGCCACAAAGCTCAAGACCTGATATCATCACAGTTAATGCTGAATATAGCCTAATGTGAGCCAGTTCCCACCAACAGCGTATCAGCTCAAGTCTCTGTGAAGGCAACAGATCCTTCTCCAAGATTGTCATCTTTAATGGACTTTAAAGCCATGTGCAAGTGCAATCCTTCAAGCAAGAAGAGGATGGTTTGTATGCCCTATCTTTCTCTTTGCCTGAGATGTCTTCAGTAAGTTAGTGGTGGAGGCACTACCATTAGATCTCCTTCCTCGCTTCATCTCTAGGATTCGGATGCTGATAGCCTATAATATTTGGACTGAGTTATAACAAGATCACCTTCAGAAATGCAGATTTGCCAATATTTTCGTACCATCACCAGTTCAGCCCCCACTTCCCACACAGTTTCCTCTTCCACACATGGTGTTCAACACAAGAAGCTGGGCCTCATTGGTCATAGATACCATCCTAATTGTTTCTCGACACCCAGGAAGCACAGCTCAGTGACTCAAAATCTTTCCACCCCATCTGTGATCGGAATAGGGCCAACCGTTTTAAAGTCATCCAGGTCCACCTAGCAGGATTCATTCACCAATAAGTTTGACCGCCAGCCACTGAAGAGCCAAGTCCCCTCAAGCACCATCCATTATAGAAGGTCTCTACACGCAACACGCAGTCAGCCTGACCTTCATTCATTCAGAAGGAAAAGCAAGGTTTTCCCTCACAGCAAGATGGCGGATGTATCCTGTCTTCTCTCCACTGGCCACCTCATTCCTGCAAGGGCATCCACTGTCCTCCTGGGGTTTGGCAACACATGGGTTTGTATGTCTCCTTAAGCTTCGGCCACATTACTGGTAATGGCTGGTAAGAAGGACTTGATGTTTTGAAAAAGCGTGGTGGATCTTCATTCAGCTTGGGTTGAGTTGTTCTCACCTTTGAACCACATGCTTGGCTTGATGTCTTTTAACCCTGCTGGCAGGTTGTGAATTTGCATATTTCATTTAGAAACGGGCCTAATACTGAACCCTGTTGCACCCTTTTACTGAAAGATTGGCACCAAAAGATCTGTATGAAAAAATTTGAATATATCTGCTCATTTTAAATGGATATTACTGTGGTGCTGTTGTAAATCTCAGAGATTCATATGGCATCATGGTCTTAATCTAGCTGATTGAAACATGAATGCGTTATAGTAAAAAAGTTGTAACAATTCAGCTTTACAAAGTTCATCTAATGCTCCTTGATCTCTAATGGACTGCTTTAAAATGATTTAATTGGAGTCATAACCCAAACATCACCTTCACTGCAAATGAGTGAGGAGCTTTTTAGCATTTTTGCTGTTGAGTAATCAGATTTATTAAATGTGATTAACCATTCGTCCAGCATGGAGAAGGTCTGAAATATGTGTGCTTAAGCAAAATGTCCTGAAGGCCACTATGAGTAGAAAGCATCCCTAACATCTCGTCTGTATAATATGTACATATGTTATAATGCAAATAATGTGCAAAGTGAACATTTATTTTTCTCTTATAGTACTTTGGTTTGTTATAGTTAATAGTTTATTTTTGTTTGTACAATGGTAAGTGTAATTTTGATTTATACAGTAATTTTGCTGGCAGTTTTTAAAGTTGAAATCTAATGGGTGGTAAGCATGTGCACATTGATATGAGGTTTAGTTCAATTAAGTGAAGTTTCCCATTTAAATATATAGACAAAAATTAAATTACATGTTATAAAGTAAATCTCTTACAATCCACACATATGAAGGAGTCAGGGATTCATAAATTGACGATATAATGCCAAATCTTTCCTTCTTGATAATTATTTTATATTCCCAGGCAGTTACTTTTATTTCTTTGTCATTTTATCTCTATGCCTTCATGTTTTGTTTTGACACCAAAGTATCCAACAACAAGAGAAATATTTGGTTTAAGCACAATTTTAGCATATATGCTGTTTGGCTAGATTGTTTTTCTTCCAAAGATATTGATCCTTTAAATTGCAACATGTCCCTAACTGATGTGACTGAGGTCAAATTAGAACTGAAGACTGCAGTATATTAGAGTTTGGTTAATGTTTTTCTTTCTTTAAGTTCATTTTGACTACCTAGGGCATCATTCTGCTTGGATGTTTGTATTTGATTGTACATTGTAAATGAATCATTTGCTATTGGTTGCCCCACTGACTTTGCTCTCCTCTCCCTCTCAACCTTCAACCCCCTCCCACCCCTTGTTCTCCTCTCTCCTCCTGCACTCCTTTATTACCAAATTCTTTCTCTTCTTGCAGTCATGCACAATCGGAGCAAAGCAAAAGATGAGGGCAAAACTAATCCAGAGGCACACTGGAAAATGGCCGTTAGAGCGCCCAGACATCAGCCAATTGATGCATTTGTCATTCTAACGAGAGCTTGCTTTCAATTTGCAATGTTTTTCTTTCTTTTTTATGCCAATATACACATTTCTACAAAATGACAAACACCTTGTCAGTCTAAAGATGATGTATGGATTGTATTTCAGGATTGGCTCATTATAGTGTTTGGTAGAATTGCTGCTGTATGTTCAGGTGTGTCTTGTCTATTCTTAACGTTGCTTTTTCTCTATTTTTTCCTTTTTCATTTCCTAACTATATTTTTAGTGTTTACTGATTTAGTTTTTTATTTTTTTTGCAATTTTTTTTGCAATTTTTTTTTGATAGTTCTTTACTGACATTTTGTTTTGTGTTTTGGTTGTGGGCTGAATGTTTCTGATGTTTAATATAGACTGTTGAATTGCATACTGCACATGCCTGGACATACAGGTAGATAGACATTTTATACCCTTATGTAAACTTTAGATATCTAAGCAACAGGTTAATGTCCTCAGGTCTTTAAAGTTCACTGCAGTTTCTAATGATAATGGTTATTGACTGCCCATAATGAATAATATTTACAGATTGTCCAAAGCAATGTTAATCTCAATTGATGCCACTTTTTGTTTTCCTCATGAAATGTGTCTTTAGCCTTTGCTGTTGTAGTTGTGTAATTTTTTCACAGCAGTATTACTAACGGTCTCATCCCTCTCTTCAGATGTTGCCTGTCCTCTTCTTAAAACATCCACTTTCTTTAACTTCTTTCCTCTCTTCTTTTAGTTCATAATGTTTGTTGTACTTAGATTTGCCTCTGTAAGTGTTCTTACATTTTCAACTTTATCCATTGACCTTTTGCCTCAGCTCATCTTAATTTTTTTCCAGCCATCTGTTATTCTTTCTGCATGTTCTTCTGTCTCCCTCCTCTTTCCTCTGTATTGTGTATTATAATGCTATGTTGCGATTGGTTTATATTTGGTCAGTGCTTGGCAGTAAGTATTTCGACAGGACTGTGCTTGTCTGTTTCTTCTTTTACAGCTCCACATCTCAATGCCCTAATGTGTCTGCCCTGAAAGAAAATACTGCCATTTGTTGATACTGATCTGTACATTATGTACATAATCTTGAGAAAAAAATAAAGAAAAATAAAGAATCTGGTGTCTAGATTGTGCATCAGTATTGTGGACACTAGAAATGTCTTCGCATACGGGCAACCTAAATTTACTTCTATATTATTATTATTAAATCCTAATCAAGTCATGACAAACTATATCGTTGGAAAGGTCAAGACTCCTAAATAGATATTTTAGCGCTGTTTTTTTTTCTTACAAATTATGAATGAACAGTAATATATGAATTTGACAAGAGTGCGCCTCAAAAAAATGACATTACAGGAGTTACTGACCTTTGTCACAAAAAAGATTTTTTTTAGTGCTAAAAGTTCTTAACAATTAGTATTTGTCAATAAAAAAGAAAATTATATTTTTATATTTTATTATATCATATATTTTAGTAGTTATCGTAAATTAGGTGTCATTTGAAAGCTTACGAACTTAGAATTCATCCTGTGAAAACCGTTTTGAAACGTTACGTTTGCTTTACCATAGAAACGGTATTTTTTTATTAGGCCCCTCCCCTTTTGGGCATCATCTTTCATAATTTATTATCAAAACCTTTTCTAATCTTGACAAAACACATAGTGTCAGAAAGGTCTGAGTCTCAAGGTTCCATATTTAATAAAAAGTGATATTTGGATAAAAATGTATTAATGGCAGAATGCATAAAATTTAAATTCATTGGAATTCAATGGCACCCGGTGGCTATTTCTGGTATAACGCCTAAACAAAATCTCATGGGAACTTCAATTTTTGTGATATCAACTTTACACAACACAACTTGGTTAGATATATAGCTTTCATTTTATAGTAATTTTATAGTAAAACGTATTTTGTAAAATATTTATTTTATATTAAACATATATATTAATAAAGTATATTTGATTTACTGTAAATTATAACTTCCATAACAAGTGCTTTCACCTCAGTAATAATCTGCCGATTGCTTTCTTAAAAAAATAGATCTATATTCCAAAGCATTCTTGAATTACAACCATTTAAGTTAGTCAATTATCAAAAATGGGGTGACAGGTAAAGGGTTAATATGAAGTTACAGAGGTTCCCATGTATAGTGTTCTCCTTCCTGCTATTTATTTTGTTTTATCAGCTTGAAGTTTGCTAGTGTGATTTTTACAATGCTGGTACACTATTAAAGCAGTTTAGGGTCAGCAAGTTTTTTTTTTCTTTTTTTTACAATGTAATACTTAATCTGTACTACTAAATACTTAAAATATCAAGGATACATTCAATTGATCAAAAGTGATCGTAAGTACTTCTGAATTCTTGTGGAAATTTTCTACTACAAAAAGTAAATAATGCAGAATGTTCCAGTAAAATAACTTGAGGCAACAGTAAATAGTTGTACACTTCTGAAACATTTATTATAGTATTTCCGTCTTGTCCTTTATATCAAATAACCACGGTTATTACATATGAGCAACTTTGCAACAGGCCAGTCAGAGACAGACTCTTTGAGGGACAGGAAAACATCAGGACAACCACATTAATGGAAAGTAGGTTCACTTGAATTAAAAAGACACCGAGGTTGATTGACTTCATCCTAAATTATTGACACTGTGTACACAAGAATGTTGGTAAACATTATTCAAGTAAAGGCGTGGGCCCTAAAGCCCCATGATGGTTCTCATTACAGTCCTGTACTTAACTACACAAAGGAGGTTTAGTAGCACACGTTTCAGTGGAATAAAACTCGAATTTTTAGTTTGTCAAGCTGTCCATTTATAACAACAATACAAAAAACAACTGAAACAATTGCAACAGAACCACAATAACACTTTCTAAAGAAGAGCAGGATTTGGGAGCAGACCTAATTAGATCGATGGTTTCAGCTCTTTATGCTTTCGCATTAATAATCTCAATAAACTCTGGTTTCAGAGGACGCGCCGCCCACCAAGAAGCCATCCACGTCTTTCTGGGAAGCGAGCTCCTTGCAGGTCCCTCCAGTGACAGACCCTGAAATAGTGGACCATAAAAAAGGTTACATTTTCACCAGGACTTCTTTTTATATGAGCAGCACACATAAAATATACTTATTGCTGAAGATATTTGGATCTGTTGTTGCTTTGGAGACATCTCTAAATCTTCCAAAAAGTAAAGCAAGCCATTAACTAAGAGCTCTAAAATAAGCACAGCTTCATCAGTTTATAGAAATAAATAACACTGGCATCATGTTGGAATGCTCTCGGAAAAGAAAAAAAAGAAAAGCTGTCTCTGGGCCTGTACCCTTTTATAAGGTACACCTTATCCCTAAAGGCTAAATATTAGTACCTTAAAGAAACAATATGTGTATTAGTACCGTTGTGAATGTATGTATTATGAATGTCCCCAAATTAAATGTAATTTGCATAACAATAATTGTAAAAAAAGTATATAAATAAGCAAACCTTTCACTCGTAAATTTGATAGATTCGGTTGCTACCAGTGAGGTACCCAGCCAAAGTGATGGATGTTGCCATCATAAAAACTTGTCCAGAAACAGTAAATGTAATTAGTAGCAGGTAACATTGTTGGAGTGTGTTTAAATTTGCATAATGTCTTTCACAAGATGAACTTAATCTTGTTTGCTTCAGTCACCATGAGTGAGATACTCGTTCAAATTGATGGGAGAGAATCTGTGAACGAGAATTAGCTAGAAAATCACTCTTATACTATTTGTCCAGTAGGTTTTCTATAAAGGAAAGCCCCTTATCTTGAGTAAAAAAAGATACATCAAAATATCATGTTTACAAAGCGATGAGAATAGATTTTATGCGCATAACGACTTATTAACGATTCACTTCCTTCCATGGGCCTTTAGTCAGTTAAAGGGATAGTTCGGCCAAAAATTATGTTTAAACCATGCATTACTCACCCTCAAGCCGTTTGAGATGCATATGTCAATCTAGTTTCAGACGAACACATTTTCAGTAATTTTAGAAAATGTCTTCTAAAATGTATTTTAGAATCTTCATAAATGAAAATATCTGACTTCCGGCAACGAGTCGTCGCGATGGTTCCTGACGCTGACGTACGTTCACGGGTGATGGAAGTCGGCGTACGAGGTAGGACGTCAGCGTAGGTAACGTCGCGACGTCACGGCGGTTCCTCACGCTGACGTACGCTGACTTCCATCACCCGTGAACCTACGTCGATCGTTGCCGGAAGTCATATATTTTCATTTATAAAGTATATTTTTACAACAATACCGCACGGATTACCCTCAGAAGGCCTTCGTTTATCACCCTGGAGCCGGATGGATGGAAGATTTTTGGGACTTGAAGGAGCTGGACCCCATTTCTTCACATTATATCCACTGAAGGGTCTAAGACATTTTCTAAAATAACTGAAAATGTGTTCGTCTGAAACAAGATTGACATATGCATCTCGAACGGCTTGAGGGTGAGTAATGCATGGTTTAAATATCATTTTTGGCCGAACTATCCCTTTAACGTAGTGTGATAGCGTAGAGCTACGTCACATGTAAGCTCACTATTGGCCGATGCTGGTCACGTGTGTGATGCGTGTGACATACAACAATAACAGAAGCTTACGCTCATTAAACTAGTAACCTGACTCGAGGCAGAGAGAGAAATAAATGAATAGTTGATTTTTGTTTGTTTTTGCGCACAAAAAGTTTTCTTGTTGTTTGATAAACTTAAGATTGAGCCACTGTAGTCACTTGGACTATTTTAACGATGTCTCAAATAACTTTTCGAGGCCGGCAAGTTTCAATTCCTCAAGAAGCCTATGGACTAGAACAGTGTTTCCCAACCCTGTTCCTGGCGGCACACCAACACTGCACGTATTCTTTGTGTCCCGAATCAAACACACCTGATTCAACTCATCAGGTCATTAACCCATGTGATTATGAGCTAATGAGTTGAATCAGGTGTTTTTGATTGGGGAGACAAAGAATACGTGCAGTGTTGGTGTGCCGCCAGGAACAGGGTTGGGAAACACTGGACTAGAATGCAGGAGTGATCCAGCTCTCAGATTTCATCAAAACTATCTTAATTTGTGATCTGAAAATGAACGAAGGTCTTACGGGGTTTGGAACAACATGAGGGTGAGTAAATACTGACAGAATTTTCATTTTTGGTTGAACTAACCCTTTAAAATTTACCATCACCCGTCGAAGTATACAAAAACAATACTAGTTTCACATCTCTCGTATTACACTATGGACTCATTCTTGCTTGTTTGACATGATTTTCAATACAATTGATTTCACATGTGTTTGTGCTGATACTTGGCTAATAGTTTGATACACTATTTTCAGAGGAAGCTTTAAGATGATATACTAGTAAAAGTAATGGTAACATAATAATAATGCCTTGCGCAGTTTCAATTTAATCACCATGAGTGAGATACTCGTTCAAATTGATGGGAGAGAATCTGTGAACAATAATTAGATAGAAATTCACTCTTTTACTATTTGTCCAGTAGGTTTTCTATAAAAGAAAGCCCCTTCATTTTTGGTTAAAAAAAGATACTTCAAAATATAATGTTAGAGTTATCAAAAAATTACAGAGTAAAGTATTATTTGCAGTTGATTAAAGGTTGTTTCATGCTAGTCCAGAAATAATAAGCATACTGTATTTTGATTGGTCAGTTGAGGGTTCAGTGCTCAGAAGTTCCTTAAAATTTACCATCACCCATCGAAGTATAAAAAACGGTATTAGTTTCACATCTCTCGTATTACACTACGGACTCATTCTTTCTTGTTTGACATGATTTTCAATACAATTGATTTCACATGTGTTTGTGCTGTTACTTGGCTAATAGTTTGATGCACTATTTTTAGAGGAAGCTTTAAGATGATATACTAGTAAAAGTAATGGTAACATAATTTGTATAATAATGCCTTGCACAATTTCAACTTAATCTTGTTTACTTCAGTCACCATGAGTGAGATACTCGTTCAAATTGATAGGAGAGAATATGTGAATAATGTGTAGTTGGAAATTTACTCTTTTATTATTTGTCCAGTAGGTTTTCTATAAAGGAAAGCCCCTTCATTTTGGTAAAAAAAGATATTTCAAAATATCATATTTGAGTTTTTGAAATATTACAGAGTAAAATATTATTTAAATTGTACAAAGGGTGTTAGATGCTTGTCCAGAATTAATAAGCACACTTTGTTTTGATTGGTCAGTCGAGGGTTCAGAATGTCTGGCTCCGCCTTCTGTGCCAGGAGCAGCAGCTCATTTGCATTTAAAGGGACAGAGATAAAAATGGTGCGTTTTTGCTCATCCTCAAAAAGTGACAATTTTCACATGCTATATAAAAATATCTGTGGGGTATTTTGAGCTAAATCATATACACACTCTGGGGACATCAGATATGTATTTTACAGCTTGTGAAAAGGGCATTATACCACCCCTTTAAATTAGCATAATAATGCCTTTGTAGAAAACAAGATTAAGTTCAACATGCCAGTCACCATGAGTGAGATACTCAGTTCAAATTGATGGGAGAGATTCAGTTAACCGTAATTCAATAGAAATTTGCTCTTTTAGTATTTGTCCAGAAGGTTTTCTATAAAAGAAAGCCCCTTAAACCTGTTAAAAGAAAGATATTATGAAGTACAATATTCTAAAGAATATATCTAAGTCATGTATTATAGAAAATGGTTAATGCGGGCACTTTGAAAATATGATCTTATAAACCTTTAAATTTCTTGAATTATTGATTACTAAAAGTCAAATGTCTTTTATCATTTGTCCAGTAGATTTCCATTAAAAAGAAGACATTTAGAAACGTTGAAATAAAGATTGTGAAAGTTTAAAGTTGATATTTTCTGGTGAAATTATATCTTTATCTTTTGTGTTATTTTACCTCGTTGATGATGTCATCATTAAAAACTTTTGTCCAGAAACAAAATACATAATTAATAGCAGGTAACAAGATACTGGGACAAAATAATGGAAATGGTAAAGTAATGGTAATGGAAAAGTGCCAGTTAACAGTTGAAATAAAAATACAAATCTCAAACTTTCACAATCGTTTAGTGAAAATTGTATATCACAGCTCCATATGTGGGGTATTGCTGATGTGCCATCATAAAAACTTGTCCAGAAACAGTAAATGTAATTAGTAGCAGGTAACATTGTTGGAGTGTGTTTAAATTTGCATAATGTCTTTCACAAGATTAACTTAATCTAGTTTCCTTCAGTCACCATGAGTGAGATACTCGTTCAAATTGATGGGAGAGAATCTGTGAACAATAATTAGATAGAAATTCACTCTTTTACTATTTGTCCAGTAGGTTTTCTATAAAAGAAAGCCCCTTCATTTTGGTTAAAGAAAGATACTTCAAAATATCATATTTGAGTTATCAAAAAATTACAGAGTAAAGTATTATTTGCAGTTGGTTAAAGGTTGTTTCATGCTAGTCCAGAAATAATAAGCATACTCTATTTTGATTGGTCATTTGAGGGTTCAGTGCTCAGAAGTTTCTTAAAATTTACCATCACCCATCGAAGTATAAAAAAACGATACTAGTTTCACATCTCTCGTATTACACTACGGACTCATTCTTTCTTGTTTGACATGATTTTCAATACAATTGATTTCACATGTGTTTGTGCTGTTACTTGGCTAATAGTTTGATACACTATTTTTAGAGGAAGCTTTAAGATGATATACTAGTAAAAGTAATGGTAACATAATTTGTATAATAATGCCTTGCACAATTTCAACTTAATCTCGTTTGCTTCAGTCACCATGAGTGAGATACTCGTTCAAATTGATAGGAGAGAATATGTGAATAATGTGTAGTTGGAAATTCACTCTTTTATTATTTGTCCAGTAGGTTTTCTATAAAGGAAAGCCCCTTCATTTTGGTAAAAAAAGATATTTCAAAATATCATATTTGAGTTTTTGAAATATTACAGAGTAAAATATTATTTAAATTGTACAAAGGGTGTTAGATGCTTGTCCAGAATTAATAAGCACACTTTGTTTTGATTGGTCAGTCGAGGGTTCAGAATGTCTGGCTCCGCCTTCTGTGCCAGGAGCAGCAGCTCATTTGCATTTAAAGGGACAGAGATAAAAATGGTGCGTTTTTGCTCATCCTCAAAAAGTGACAATTTTCACATGCTATATAAAAATATCTGTGGGGTATTTTGAGCTAAATCATATACACACTCTGGGGACATCAGATATGTATTTTACAGCTTGTGAAAAGAGCATTATACCACCCCTTTAAATTAGCATAATAATGCCTTTGTAGAAAACAAGATTAAGTTCAACATGCCAGTCACCATGAGTGAGATACTCGTTCAAATTGATGGGAGAGATTCAGTTAACCGTAATTCAATAGAAATTTGCTCTTTTAGTATTTGTCCAGAAGGTTTTCTATAAAAGAAAGCCCCTTAAACCTGTTAAAAGAAAGATATTATGAAGTACAATATTCTAAAGAATATATCTAAGTCATGTATTATAGAAAATGGTTAATGCGGGCACTTTGAAAATATGATCTTATAAACCTTTAAATTTCTTGAATTATTGATTACTAAAAGTCAAATGTCTTATCATTTGTCCAGTAGATTTCCATTAAAAAGAAGACATTTAGAGACGTTGAAATAAAGATTGTGAAAGTTTAAAGTTGATATTTTCTGGTGAAATTATATCTTTATCTTTTGTGTTATTTTACCTCGTTGATGATGTCATCATTAAAAACTTTTGTCCAGAAACAAAATACATAATTAATAGCAGGCAACAAGATACTGGGACAAAATAATGGAAATGGTAAAGTAATGGTAATGGAAAAGTGCCAGTTAACAGTTGAAATAAAAATACAAATCTCAAACTTTCACAATCGTTTAGTGAAAATTGTATATCACAGCTCCATATGTGGGGTATTGCTGATGTGCCATCATAAAAACTTGTCCAGAAACAGTAAATGTAATTAGTAGCAGGTAATATTGTTGGAGTGTGTTTAAATTTGCATAATGTCTTTCACAAGTTGAACTTAATCTAGTTTCCTTCAGTCACCATGAGTGAGATACTCGTTCAAATTGATGGGAGAGAATCTGTGAACAATAATTAGATAGAAATTCACTCTTTTACTATTTGTCCAGTAGGTTTTCTATAAAAGAAAGCCCCTTCATTTTGGTTAAAGAAAGATACTTCAAAATATCATATTTGAGTTATCAAAAAATTACAGAGTAAAGTATTATTTGCAGTTGGTTAAAGGTTGTTTCATGCTAGTCCAGAAATAATAAGCATACTCTATTTTGATTAGTCAGTTGAGGGTTCAGTGCTCAGAAGTTTCTTAAAATTTACCATCACCCATCGAAGTATAAAAAAACGATACTAGTTTCACGTTCTCTCGTATTACACTACGGACTCATTCTTTCTTGTTTGACATGATTTTCAATACAATTGATTTCACATGTGTTTGTGCTGTTACTTGGCTAATAGTTTGATACACTATTTTTAGAGGAAGCTTTAAGATGATATACTAGTAAAAGTAATGGTAACATAATTTGTATAATAATGCCTTGCACAATTTCAACTTAATCTCGTTTGCTTCAGTCACCATGAGTGAGATACTCGTTCAAATTGATAGGAGAGAATATGTGAATAATGTGTAGTTGGAAATTCACTCTTTTATTATTTGTCCAGTAGGTTTTCTATAAAGGAAAGCCCCTTCATTTTGGTTAAAAAAAGATACTTCAAAATATCATATTAGGTTTATCAAAATATTACAGAGTAAATATTATTGCAATTGTGGAGAGGGTGTTACATGCTTGTTCAGAAATATTAAGCATATTTTATTTTAATTGATCAGTCGAGGGTTCAGTGATTATGATGTCACATTTCTGACTTTAGTTAGTCTGTAATGTTGCTGTTTGAGCAAAAAAAACATCTGCAAAGTTACAATGCTCAAAGATCAAAGCAAAGGGAGATATTTGCTTTTAAAGAAATAGTTTAAGGACTACAACAAACGGCTGGTAGGAACTACACAACATTCCTCCTGGTTATTGATATCACCAACTCTAAAAGTTTAACATCATATCTGACTCCGGTTCGAAAACAAATGGCTAAACATAAATGTCTGGCTCCGCCCTCTGTGCCAGGAGCAGCAGCTCATTTGCATATTAAAGGGACAGAGATAAAAATGGTGCGTTTTTGCTCACCCTCAAAAAGTGACAATTTTCACATGCTATATAAAAATATCTGTGGGGTATTTTGAGCTAAATCATATACACACTCTGGGGACATCAGATATGTATTTTACAGCTTGTGAAAAGAGCATTATACCACCCCTTTAAATTAGCATAATAATGCCTTTGTAGAAAACAAGATTAAGTTCAACATGCCAGTCACCATGAGTGAGATACTCGTTCAAATTGATGGGAGAGATTCAGTTAACCGTAATTAGATAGAAATTTGCTCTTTTAGTATTTGTCCAGAAGGTTTTCTATAAAGGAAAGCCCCTTAAACCTGTTAAAAGAAAGATATTATGAAGTACAATATTCTAAAGAATATATCTAAGTCATGTATTATAGAAGATGGTTGATGCTGGCACTTTGAAAATATGATCCTTTTAAACCTTTAGATTTCTTGAATTATTCGATTACTAAAAGTAAATTGTCTTATCATTTGTCCAGTAGATTTCCATTAAAAAGAAGACATTTAGAGACGTTGAAATAAAGATTGTGAAAGTTTAAAGTTGATATTTTCTAGTGAAATTTTATCTCTATCTGTTGTGTTATTTTACCTCGTTGATGATGATGTCATCATTAAAAACTTTTGTCCAGAAACAAAATACATAATTAATAGCAGGTAACAAGATACTGGGACAAAATAATGGAAATGGTAAAGTAATGTTAATGGAAAAGAGCCAGTTAACAGTTGAAATAAAAAATACCAAGCTCAAAATTCCACAATCGTTTAGTGAAAATTGTATATCACAGCTCCATATGTGGGGTATTGCTGATGTGCCATCATAAAAACTTGTCCAGAAACAGTAAATGTAATTAGTAGCAGGTAATATTGTTGGAGTGTGTTTAAATTTGCATAATGTCTTTCACAAGTTGAACTTAATCTAGTTTCCTTCAGTCACCATGAGTGAGATACTCGTTCAAATTGATGGGAGAGAATCTGTGAACAATAATTAGCTAGAAATTTACTCTTTTACTATTTGTCCAGTAGGTTTTCTATAAAAGAAAGCCCCTTCATTTTGGTTAAAGAAAGATACTTCAAAATATCATATTTGAGTTATACAAAAAATTACAGAGTAAAGTATTATTTGCAGTTGGTTAAAGGTTGTTTCATGCTAGTCCAGAAATAATAAGCATACTCTATTTTGATTGGTCAGTTGAGGGTTCAGTGCTCAGAAGTTCCTTAAAATTTACCATCACCCATCGAAGTATAAAAAAACGATATTAGTTTCACGTCTCTCGTATTACACTACGGACTCATTCTTTCTTGTTTGACATGATTTTCAATACAATTGATTTCACATGTGTTTGTGCTGTTACTTGGCTAATAGTTTGATACACTATTTTTAGAGGAAGCTTTAAGGTGATATACTAGTAAAAGTAATGGTAACATAATTTGTATAATAATGCCTTGCACAATTTCAACTTAATCTTGTTTGCTTCAGTCACCATGAGTGAGATACTCCTTCAAATTGATAGGAGAGAATATGTGAATAATGTGTAGTTGGAAATTCACTCTTTTATTATTTGTCCAGTAGGTTTTCTATAAAGGAAAGCCCCTTCATTTTGGTTAAAAAAAGATACTTCAAAATATCATATATGATTTATCAAAATATTACAGAGTAAAATATTATTGCAATTGTGGAGGGTGTTACATGCTTGTTCAGAAATATTATGCATATTTTATTTTAATTGATCAGTCGAGGGTTCAGTGATTATGATGTCACATTTCTGACTTTAGTTAGTCTGTAATGTTGCTGTTTGAGCAAAAAAACATCTGCAAAGTTACAATGCTCAAAGATCAAAGCAAAGGGAGATATTTGCTTTTAAAGAAATAGTTTAAGGACTACAACAAACGGCTGGTAGGAACTACACGACATTCCTCCTGGTTATTGATCTCACCAACTCTAAAAGTTTAACATCATATCTGACTCCGGTTCGAAAACAAATGGCTAAACATAAATGTCTGGCTCCGCCCTCTGTGCCAGGAGCAGCAGCTCATTTGCATATAAAGGGACAGACATAAAAATGGTGCGCTTTTGCTCACCCTCAAAAAGTGACAATTTTCACATGCTATATAAAAATATCTGTGGGGAATTTTGAGCTAAATCATATACACACTCTGGGGACATCAGATATGTATTTTACAGCTTGTGAAAATGGCATTATACCACCCCTTTAAATTTGCATAATAATGCCTTTGTAGAAAACAAGATTAAGTTCAACATGCCAGTCACCATGAGTGAGATACTCGTTCAAATTGATGGGAGAGATTCAGTTAACCGTAATTCAATAGAAATTTGCTCTTTTAGTATTTGTCCAGAAGGTTTTCTATAAAGGAAAGCCCCTTAAACCTGTTAAAAGAAAGATATATAATGAAGTACAATATTCTAAAGAATATATCTAAGTCATGTATTATAGAAGATGGTTGATGCGGGCACTTTGAAAATATGATCCTTTTAAACCTTTAGATTTCTTGAATTATTGATTACTAAAAGTAAAATGTCTTATCATTTGTCCAGTAGATTTCCATTAAAAAGAAGTCATTTAGAGACGTTGAAATAAAGATTGTGAAAGTTTAAAGTTGATATTTTCTAGTGAAATTTTATCTCTATCTGTTGTGTTATTTTACCTCGTTGATGATGTGTCATCATTAAAAACTTTTGTCCAGAAACAAAATACATAATTAATAGCAGGTAACAAGATACTGGGACAAAATAATGGAAGTGGTAAAGTAATGTTAATGGAAAAGAACCAGTTAACAGTTGAAATAAATATACCAAGCTCCAAATTCCACAATCGTTTAGTGAAAATTGTATATCACAGCTCCATATGTGGGGTATTGCTGATGTGCCATCATAAAAACTTGTCCAGAAACAGTAAATGTAATTAGTAGCAGGTAACATTGTTGGAGTGTGTTTAAATTTGCATAATGTCTTTCACAAGTTGAACTTAATCTAGTTTCCTTCAGTCACCATGAGTGAGATACTCGTTCAAATTGATGGGAGAGAATCTGTGAACGAAGATTAGATAGAAATTCACTCTTTTACTATTTGTCCAGTAGGTTTTCTATAAAAGAAAGCCCCTTCATTTTGGTTAAAGAAAGATACTTCAAAATATAATGTTAGAGTTATCAAAATATTACAGAGTAAAGTATTATTTGCAGTTGGTTAAAGGTTGTTTCATGCTAGTCCAGAAATAATAAGCATACTCTATTTTGATTAGTCAGTTGAGGGTTCAGTGCTCAGAAGTTTCTTAAAATTTACCATCACCCATCGAAGTATAAAAAACGATACTAGTTTCACGTCTCTTCGTATTACACTACGGACTCATTCTTTCTTGTTTGACATGATTTTCAATACAATTGATTTCACATGTGTTTGTGCTGTTACTTGACTAATAGTTTGATACACTATTTTTAGAGGAAGCTTTAAGATGATATACTAGTAAAAGTAATGGTAACATAATTTGTATAATAATGCCTTGCACAATTTCAACTTAATCTCGTTTGCTTCAGTCACCATGAGTGAGATACTCGTTCAAATTGATGGGAGAGAATCTGTGACCAATAATGTAGCTGGAAATTCACTCTTTTATTATTTGTCCAGTAGGTTTTCTATAAAGGAAAGCCCCTTCATTTTGGTTAAAAAAAGATACTTCAAAAAATCATATTTGATTTATCAAAATATTACAGAGTAAAATATTAATGTAATTGTGGAGAGGGTGTTACATGCTTGTTCAGAAATATTAAGCATATTTTATTTTAATGGGTCAGTCAAGGGTTCAGTGATTATGATGTCACATTTCTGAATTTAGTTAGTCTGTAATGTTGCTATTTGAGCAAAAAATTAACATTTAGATGTCTTGAATTATTGATGTACTAAGAGTAAAATGGGTAATAATACCCACTTAACATTATTATTGAAAGGCATTTTAACATTCAATTACTAATCTAAGTTCCTTAATTGGAATTTAGATTATATTTTGGGATTAATGGGATGGGATTTATAGGATTATCGGTTAATTCTTCAGAAGGTTTCCTTTAAAAGGGTTTAGCGAACAGTCATTATCAAGAAACTTCTTGGAGGGCTTAGTCAAATGTGAACTACTTAAAGTGAAAGGCATAATGGGTGGCATTATGGTTAATAATTTAAATGCCACAGTACTATTTACCGTATACATCAGATTAAATCAATAATAGATTAAGGATGTATGGTATACAGAGATGCAACTAGAACCACATTGGCCAAGTTGGATGTGGTGCAAACACAAGTATTAATATTATGTACTGGGGTGTTTCGTTCATCATCTGCAGTTGCAATGCAGGTAGAAATGGATGAGATGTTTTGGATGGGTGGGTGATACTATTGGGAAAGAGATGGGATTCTGCTTTAAATTTGAGGTGGTTTGTAACAATATGATATGCAACTATTTATGTAGTGACAATTGTGATTAAACTACTGACTGTTGTTACTATACACTTCAGATTTGTCAGTAGTGTTTATGTAGTTGTGTGGCTTGACAATAATAAATCCCAACATAATGTTTCTATATAAACATACTGAAGTGAATATAAACCATAATGACCCATAAAACTTCCCAAACAGTAACACACAGCACTAGCACCATGTCAGTATGTGAATGAGTTACATTTGCACAGCACAGTCCACCATGAATTCTCCAGGTCTTTTACATTCTTACACACTTCCTCCTAAGCATTGGGTGGGAGGTGAAAGCATTAAAGGAGATGCGTCTAGATTTGCACACAGGGTGGCTTTTACATGTTTCAAGTGCTTTTGTAATTATTCAATATAAAGTAATGGACTAGTATCAAGTGAAATTTAATTTAACTGGTTTAACAAAAATAAATATGTTAAATCAAATGTTGGTTACAATAAATTTGCATAACTCCTTTTATTATTAAACTGAATCTTGTTTTCCATTGCAGGTATGCTGGGAACATTAAAGGGTTAAAATTTGAGTTTTGGATTGGGTGGGTGATACTATTGGGAAAGAGATGGGATTAGAGGGAAGGAATTTGGCCCAACAGTTCCGCTTCCAGGCCACCTTGGCTTCTTTGGCAGACTGAGTGTGGCCCTCAGAGATTTTCAATACCCACTTAAGAAATAGAGCGGAGGTGAATGTTCATTGAAAAAATATTCATTAGGTTGAGATGGGTGAGATACTCACTCAAAGGGTTCGGATGAATTCAATTTTAATGGGATATTTTTCTATGGAAAAAGGAAAACAATATTTAGAGCGCTGACCTCCATAGATGATCCTGACAGAGCTGGCAACAGTCTCTGAGACGTTGGTCTTCATCCACTGCCTGAGCTTGTCATGCACCTCCTGAGCCTGTAAGAAGCAGCAGCAGCGAGACTCGTCACTGAGTTCAATGAAACCAGGGAACATGTTCTAATCCTTTCTAAACATCTCGGCTGTACCTGTTGGGGTGATGCAGTTTTCCCAGTGCCAATGGCCCAAACAGGCTCATAAGCAAGGACCACTTTGCTCCAATCCTTCACATTATCTATAAGAGATGATGGTTTTATTCAAATACAAGGAAAGTTTTATAATACATACAACACTGAAATTGAAAGATACCTGCAATAAACTTGGTCTGTGCAAAGACCACTTTCTCTGTGATTCCGGCCTCCCTCTCATCCAGCTTCTCACCAATGCAGGCGATCACACTCAGACCGCTCTCAAGAGCATGAGCGACCTTCTGTCCAATCAACTATCAGAAGAAGAAAAAAACAGAAAGTTAATACGATTTAAGTGCAATGGTGGACTTTTCACTTTTGTGAGACCATTCTTTGCTTTTTTTGTGGTTTGGCATGGTAATCATTATTCATAACATACTAAATGACTAAATAATGATCGGTTTTCTGTTCAATTCCTAGTCTGGATGCCAGCCCGAACTCTGTCCACAAAATTTTTGAGGTCGGAAGTTCAGTCTGGACTCGAATCCATTGAGGAGTGATTATGATAAGGCAAGAGATGAACGGGCCAATGGGAATTGCCAGGCGGGCTTTAAACGACGATAGACAGGTGATCTGCAAGGACGTAATCATCACGTTATCAAAGAGCGCTTAACTGTCCTTCCTCAGAGATGACTGCAGCTGGAGAATTGAGATGTATAGATTCTGCTGTCGACGTCTGTTGTAAAATAAATCAACAGCGCATTAATTTTAATAGACAAACAGAAAACTGCAATCAAGGCATTTGTCGATCGGAAAGATATTTTTGGCGTCCTTTCAACATGATTTGGGAAAAGTGCAACTTATCAGCTGGCTCTGACGGTCGCTAAGAAGATGGGACGTAATGAAAAGCCTGTGGTCGTTGTGGTTTCTCCTTTGGTCGCACTCATGGAGAAGTAAGTAAAAGAAGCAACACTCCTTATTTAACTTACTAAAATAAGTAATCTGTAGTTGAAAACTGCGCTAAGGAAAGGAGTGGACTTACTGCATAGCTCTGATTGATTGATTGATGGTCTACCGACTATCCAATTGAGTGCAGAGGTTTTTTTTCCTGGTTCGGTTAGACACCGCCTCATAATCGAAAGTCCAACGGAGCGGTATCAGACTCATTTTCTTATTAGAAAATGAGTATGACGAAGTCAGGCTATTCAATTCCATTATTTTCATAAAAATACTCATTCAGAGACTGCATATTTAATTCGTTTAGCAAATTTGCATACCCATAATAGTTAGACATTTTAACCTCCAAAGTAATACAATTCACAACATCACAAGAATGTTGTAATTTTTCCGATTTAATTAAATTCTGTTATACTACATTAAATCAGCCTCAAACTCAGAGCAACTTTTATTCCAGTTAGGGGGTGTAGTCACCACCAGTGAGGTACCCGCTCAAATTGATGGAAGATCTCACAGCAAATATGGGAATTGGAAATTTGCTCTTTTAGTATTTGTCAAGTAGGTTTCCTATGAAAGGAAGCCCCCATATAACTGGTAAAAGGAAAGTGTCTGGAATTATTACAAAAGTGAGCTTGAGTTTTTCTAATGAAGTAGAATTATAGCCCTACAGTTACTTTAATTAATTATGTGCTGGAGTAGACATTGTTTTTTGGTTCAAGAGGCTGATGTTGTTGGTGGTGTTTAAATTAGTGTAAACAAGTTTCACGTGTTTAAAGTGCCCCATTATGCTTTCGACTATTACCTTTCATGTCATGTCCGTTCGTAAACGTAAAAGGTCTGCAAAGTTTTAAAGATCTTAGGGGTGAGAGGATTGTTTGGCCTGTTTAAATTTGCATACCCATAATGCCTTTCAATTGTTCAAATGCTGCTAAAACTTATGCAAGAAATAGTCACCACCAGTGAGGTACCTGCTCAAATTGATGGGAGATCTCACAGCAAATATAGTGGTTGGAAATTTGCTCTTTCAGTATTTGTCTAGTAGGTTTTCTATAAAAGGAAAGCCCCATCATAACTGGTAAAAGAAATATGTCTGGAAATACAATAATAGTGAGCTTGAGTTTATATAATGAAGTAGAATAACAGCCCCACTGTTAGTATTATTTATTATGTGCTGTAGTAAACATGCTTTTATGGTTCAAGAGGCTGGTGTTGTTGGTGATGTTTAAATTAGTGTAAATATGTTTAAAGTGCTTTTTCGAATATTACCTTTCATGCTATAGCTGTTTACGAATGTTAAAAGGTCTGCAAAGTTTTAAAGATCAAAGTGCACATCAGAATAAAGTTACTCCTGGAAAAGTCTGATTTACTGATTTATTCGGTAACGCTTCCTTTTATAGTCCAGTTACCCATGTAAATACTATGTACTTATTTTTATTAACTACGATTACTGGGTAATAACTAGTACTAACCCTGAACCTACCCCTGAACCTACCCCTGTTCCATGTACTTACCTTATATTAGCAGTACTTTCTAGGTAAGTACACTGTAAGTACTGTACTGTAAAAGGAAGCGTTACCATTTATTATATAATAAAATAGGGTTTTCTATTACGTGAAAGGCACTAAGTTACCTCATCACTCTCTCCGAACACATGGCGTCTCTCAGAATGTCCCAGAATCACCCATTTTACTCCACAATCCTTAATCATTGCGGGGCTGAAACAATACAATGGATATTTCAAGCGAAAAATAGGAGTAAAAATAGAAAAACAAAAACAAAACAGCCATAAAATGTGAATGAATTCAATATATTATTTTCTGTGATACTGGACTGTAAACGGTTGACATGTACCTGATCTCTCCGGTGAAGGCTCCCTTTGCAACCTTGTAGCAGTTCTGCGCTGCCACATCAATGTTAGGTTTCAGCTTGGACCTGGCAAAGTCGAGGTAGATGGTTTGAGCACCACACAACCTCTGTCAAACAAGCAAACGGGTTAAAATCACAAACAAATCAACACAGAATTGTAACTGCAGTGCTTTTTTATGTGAAAGACCACCAGGCATAGCACTGCTTTCATGTCACTAACAAATCGAATGTTAGTGTCCTGAACATTTAACCATACAGATTACTGACAGGAAAACTTGTATTTCTTGATAGGTCATTCTTTTTTTAGCAAAAGGTCTTTAGTATAATTGTAAAAAAATGTCCATGGTATACACGTGTTTTTTGCTGTAAAAACTTACTAATTTTACTATGTTTATAACATAATGTTATGTTATGTTTATTACTGTATAAATTAATACATACAATAACATTTATGTTCTTATGGAAATTTCAAGATAAACATTTACTGGACAGCAGCAACTTAAGTTTACTTTACTCCATACATACATTTTTTTGTTTTGTTTAGAAAATGTATGTATTATTTGATGAAACTACTGTCTTTTGAGGAACATTTATTAGTAGCCTACATCTCTCAGGCATCAAACGCATTGCATTATATGTTTTGCACCCCATAATACAACTACAGATCTTTGATGATAAAACTAAGCATTCAGCGTTTTTGTGATTTTTTTTTTAGGCTAGGCTGTATTCCTATTGGACGTGGCATTTATACTGTAAAATTAGCTTGGGTCAGCCTAAATTAAACTCACTGTAAAGGGCAGACATATCTGGCATCTCGGCCCCCTTGATAAAAGGTCAAAGGAAAAGTTACTCATATGACTGCATACTACACAGGCCACGAAGTAAATTGAAAAAGGCAAAAGCTAGTCCAAGATATGACAGTCTGACCCGTGACCTTTAGCGCGTTAAGCGCTTCTCTCGGGTTTCAGACCATGAATGAAAGGCGACGCACAAGCAGCGTGACTTTTGGACTTTACCAATTCAAAGTCCACAGTTGTGTCATTGACACAGCAACTAAGAATCTCAAATAAAGTCGGACAGTGATGCAGGTTTACAGTGAACAGCGGAAACACCGCGCGATCACAAATCACTCAAAACGCGTAACTATAGCAACTATCGATCTTTTTCCTGGGTCATATTTTTAAGAGAAATAGCATGAACTAATATAGCAGTTTTGTTGATTAACTGAGCAACCTAATAATTCTGTCATTTGATTTGACAAGGCCTTGAACATGCACACGGCGGAGGCTACGTGCTGGAAATCACACACCCATTTCCAGCATTAACCCTTGAATCACTACACAAGATGAGCACCATTCATTCATTCATTCATATCGAAACATGACGGGCAGTTCCCTCTTTTATAAATCGAATAGTTCTTCATATCGAATTTTAACAGAAACTGGTTTAATTGTGTATGCCTGGTTGCTGCTAATGGATTAAATGGTTACAAGCAACAGATTTCTTTAACGTTACACTGTAGAAAACAGAGCTGTTATCGTATTATATAACTATCGTTACAACGAGAAAGAGTCTGTAAATGATGCGCTTTGACAGCTGTCAAAAGTCCCGCGTGAATGTCATTTCAGGGTCAATGCAGTGGGTTGCACAGCCCGAAAAGGCCTGTGTTTGCAATGGCATTTGATTGTGTGTGAAGAGGAAAGTGGATGAAATACGCACCGGTGTCTGGGTTGAGTTTAGCGTTATTCAAAGTGTTGGCGAGCTCTTCAATGCTCTTTTTGTCGCCGTTCAATTTCCAGTTTCCACCTGACGAAAAACTTCCTGCCAGTCATGATTGCAAAAAGAGTTACTTTCACCAGGGAAAGAAATGACGAAAGAAACAAGCGGAACAACCTCCAGACGAAGAGACAGCGAGGAAATACAGTCCGCTGGGATTTATATAACGGTGGTTGTAAGCCCCGCCCCCCGGCGCTTCCCATTGGCTCAAGACAACACGCCTGCGAATGTACGTTCTTTGATAATAGAAGAGAGATATGCGTGCATTCCACTATTCTTTTGTGTTCATTAACTACAAATCACAAACCAACTGTGCTTTGAAAATGTTTCATCCGGTTCTTTCACTTATGGCATGTTTATCATCATAAGGAATATATCAGGAGACATACACATACATGTGTACTATTTTTTTTTTTTAAATCAAAAGCTCAACTATACCTAAACCAATTTTAAAGTTAGAAAAATAAGGAAGCATAAATGTGTCAGTATTTTTTAACACTATTATTTTAGTGTTCCATTTAACTTTTAATGTCCATTTTTTGTTTGTTATTAAATATTTAATAATTGCGAAATGAATCTGTCGGCCAGTCAGGCTGGCACTAAAAGAGATGTTCAACCAAAACTGAAAATTCTGTCATTGTTTACTCTACACTCGAGTTGTTCGAAATATGTGTGAATTTCTATCTTCTGTTGAACACAACTATTTGGAAGACTTTGAGAAAAGAGAATTGAGAAATACTATAGAAGTCAACGGGGTCCATCAACTGTTTGATTGCCGACATTCTTCAACATCTTATTTAGTCTTCAGCAGAACAAAAAATGTGATTTGAAACGACTTATGACAGCATTTTCATTTTTGGGTGAACTATCCCTTTAATGTGTATTTGGGGTGGGGTTAAATTTGCCTTCCCACAATGCTTTTCGGTTTATGTTGTCTATATCAAATACAGTTTCATTTTATTTTAAGTTATTTAAAAGAAAAATATTGCATGAAGTATACAAACGTTTGTTAATAAAACAATCATTTCAGTTTTTAATTTGGTCTTCTGATATCTTTATAAATCATTCTACGCCAGTCATAAGTGGTCACCGTCATCGATATGCCTGTCGAAAGCAAACAGACGGGTTCATCATACAATTCATCTCTGGAAATTTGCTCTTTTAGTATTTGTCCAGAAGGTTTTCCTTAAAGGGAAGCCCACCAAGTACGGTTCTGAAAGAAAGAACTTATAACAATGATAACACATTGATTCATTGACACAACGCTAGTGGTGTCACGCGTAGTTTGATATGCTATTATGTTACATTGAAATTAGAGCATGATGTCAAGATTTTTGCAAGCACAAGATAGACTATTTAACTAGAAATTATTATTTGTTAATTTAATTATTCTATTAAATTAAATATGTATTATATTACAACGTTAATAAACATCAGTTTTGAAATTGCTCATATTGAAATTACTCGTTTTCATTTTTATCCGTAGTCCCTATACACGTCACAACAATGACAGTAGTGTGTGACAATAAACAGATGCTAATTCAATACATAAATGACAACATAGCCCACACAAACACCATCCTCAAAAGAACAAGTTAAGTTAACTTAAAGCGAACTTGTGCGTACTGTATACTTGTAGCCTATATCATATCTAGCATACAGTTGTATGTATGTATAATTTCTCTGAAAAGAAAATATGCCTACAGTAGGCCTAATAGTGGGAAATGTAAAATAAACCCTTTCTATCTCTTCTTTTTTTCTAACTCTTCAGGGTTAAAAAACAGGTTAACACTTTACTTGTATGTTCTTACCATAACAATAACCAGTAAGATTGCGCATAATCACATTGGCAACTAACCCTCAACTAAACCCTAATCCTATACTTTAACCCTATAGTAAAAAACAAAGGTTTCCTTGCTCAGCGCTCATTTATACAAATTAAAATGGCAAGCAAGGACGGACCATAGACTGTAAGAAAAGATGGACACCTCTAAAATAAAGTGTAGCCAAAAACAGAAATAGTTAAGTTCAGGCGGGGATCAATGCTGATTTTGCAAGTAATGCATAGTTTAAGGCATTCCCTTTCTTGAAGGAGCTAGTAAGGATGTACTTGTGAAAAATGTTCAAAACATTTTCTAAATGCAACTAAACTTGGGAGCTGAGAAACAATAACATTATGCAGAGCATGATGTGCAACAGGAAAGAGGTTGTGCAGGCACACACTGTTGACAGGAAAAGTGCAGCAAGGCTGTTTGGTTTGACAAACACTAGAGGGTAGTATTGTGAAGCTGCGTTATTTTTTCAAGACACTTTTTTTACTGTAAAATTGAACAATAATTCAGTTTCTGCGTTTGTCATTTGTTCTATTTGTAAGCAATAAGGTACGACAGGCTGTGCTGTATTGTGAATAAGTAAACGCAGAAGGGCTGTTCTAACGGCTGAACAGCTGATTCTCATCCTCGTTTCTCGTCATTTGGGTGCTTGGCTGTGTACTGAAATGGCACAAATATTGCGCAAGGCGTTTGCGAAAGACGAGATTGAAGGTTCACTGTGAATGGTGTGAGAGGTGGTGAGAGGAGGAGTAGCCATGGGAGTAGCAAAACGGAGTTAAGGAGCGCGCGACACCTCACAAGCGCCACAAACTGACGGAAACTCAACCGCAGCTACTTCCGCCCACACTAAAGATGGCGGCTCCCTTCATGGAGAAAATAGCCGAATATTTCGGTTCACCCGAACCGGCGATTCGATTGATTTTGTCTGTCTTATTAGGTAAGTGAATGGCACACAAGTGAGATCTTTTAGACTGTGCGGAGAGCATGTGATGAGTGTCGTTAGGAGTCATTAGAAACGCGGACAGGTATGTTGTTGTAGTTGTAGTTGAAGTCTGCTCAAGTCACACCTCAAGTCTAACCTGTTCCCAGCTGCACTAAAGACACGAAACCAACACCAATGTTTTCCATTCCCACCGACTCTAGCCAGAATCAACTGTCGACGAGGGTGGACTAAGTTACATGTCAGGCGAGATTTCACGGTTAACTCGCACATCTGCTAGGATTACAACTAGTTTAATTCATTAGACCTCCACCTGACAGCTGTGTTTTCATTTTGCAACTGTATTGGAGTGCTTTGACCTACAGTTAGCAGTGAGGAATCAATGCAAATGAAGCTGGGTTTCAAGTTACAGGTTGATAAGAATAGGGTTGTGAGAGCAGATTGCAGGGTTATTTGTACTTTGGTCAGGTGCATTGCAGTGGACTGCTAAACCACTTCAACCAGATGAATGTCATGTGGCTATCTGACTGAGCTGGGAAAATATTTGCATGATTTCGATGGAATGACTATTACAGTACTATTGAAGTCTTTCTATAGCATTTCATATGTTTGTAATATATATATATATATATATATATATATATATATAGTGTTAATACAGTTCCTCAATTGAGTTTTTACCATATGGATAGTTAGAATGAAGCCTGCTAAACTTTCAATTTTAACCTGTGCATGATACATATGTTGATGAAACTGTTTTCATTGTAAAGCTGTATTCAATGAGGATGGTGTGAAAGAAAACGTCAAGACCAAAAGTTGAAAACATTTGAACTTTTTACTGGATGCACAATATATTCCAAGCTATTTGTATTGTACATATCGGATCACCTTCGGCTGACACTCACTTAAAGCAGAGTTGTTATTGTTGAACAAAGCTATAAATCTTATTTAAAACATTTTGATAATTGAAATGAAGTTAAAACAAAATCTAAATTCTTAAATGCATATTAGAATAATTAATTGGCTACTAAAACTAGGATGCACCGATATGACAATTTTGGCCGATACCCAGGGCTCCAGACTAACTTTTTTCACCTCTGTCCTGGAACTGTCCTAAAAAACAATTTGAATCGTCCTAAAGTGAATGTCAACCGTCCCAAATTAAAAATGTTGTTTCTGTACTTTGTTATTATCATCCATAGCTGTTAGATAACTCAAACAATTCAGATGACTAAAATATAATTGGTTTAGTAAAATTGTTAATGCGTTCAATTTAGAATTTCTCTAAAATTTCCAAACCTACATACTTCCAAGAAGAAATCTATTATCCAGATAATATGAATGATTTAAAGTTTGAACATGCAATACAGATACAGATTTAACTACTGTGACTTAAAAAAAATACCTTAATTTTTTGCCAAACAAAATTATTATTTATCTTGCCTGAATGTTTGCGCTCATTGCATTTTTACAATGGGGTTAATGTTGTTAAGAACGTACACAACACAGAAGCTTGATTTTAATTGTTCAATACAATTGAAAAAAGTTGCACAAATAAAAACAATAGAATAAAGATACAAATAAAGAAAAAGTTTTTGAATAGGTCAAACACTATTATTCATAGACAGAAACTGAATAAAGAAATCAAATGGAAATATAACACTGGATAGAGATTTTAGTCCTAGAATAATTAAATACATAGGCTATTAATCCTGATTGCTTTAACTTAAAGCTCTCTTTTATTGTTTTGACAACAGAATTAATGACCAGACACATACTGTATGTTTGCTGTCACTTTAAGAGCTAGAGCACGGATCTGTGTTCATTACACTGGCAAGTGTTTTATGCTTATTAAAAGACAAAACGTACTATGTTTAGACTATTATACTCACGAAGACCGAAATAGACACAGTTTTGCGTGTTAAAGCAATATAATCCGTGAAAAATAACTTTTGTTACTGGCCAGCTGTTCTTGAGGCGGATTTTCTATGAATGGCGCAGAAAATCATCCCAGAGAGCGCACGAGCACTGATTAGTTTAAAATCGCTTTAATGTTTAAACTCGTAAGACTAAAAAGACGTGCAAATGGTAAACTTCATTTCAGCGATGCACTGCTGGCCCGATTGTGCTGTGAATATTCCGTCATGTGCGACTCCTGAACGCGAGTGTGATTATTGCGGCAGCGCTTGATGCTTGCCTTGGCCAACGAACATTTTGAGAGAAGAAGACGCGGCACCGCTGAACACTCAGGCTGTTTGCTGAAATTGCTTGTCTGCACATAGTTATTAAAAGAATGATTTGATTGTATATTTTGTGTGGATTGCAGAATCCCCACATTATAAATATACCTGCGAGAATGAATGAGTATAATTATGCGCAACACCCGTCTTCGAAATTCGAGCCCTGTGAACATACATACAAAATGTCTTTTCGTCGTATATGTGCGCGTCCTGGAGAATATTTCTGTTCGTCCTAAAGTACATTATCTGATCCCCAGGGCGATAAGACGCCGTCAAGTCTTTGAGCCCTGCCGATCGAATAACCAATCAATCTTTACATTTGAAAGCCGATAACCGATATTTGCCATAAATCTAAATGTAAATTTTTAGACCATTTTATGATTTTCCTCATTAAAAGCCAAGAACACAATTATGAAGTTCTTTATTTTAATGTTGTGTAGCCGATATGACAGACTTGCGCTGCATATTTTGCACTTTAACTGGATTTTCCTTTTTTTAAAGTGATTTCAATCGTATTTCAAGCAATTTTAAAGCATCATGTTGAACAATGCACATCTAAAGTGCCTCAGCTCAAGGAAATAATACACTATTTATCAGCTTTTAGATATCGGCTAAATGTTCTTGTTGGGCTCGATAACGATAAACATTAAAATGATCATATATCGGCCGATACCGATAATGTGGCCGATATATCGTGCATCCTAACTAAAACAATATTTATAAGATGAAGTTCTATAATTACTAAAAGTGAAATAAAAATAGGCTAAATAGAAATAAAAACAACAACTAATAATACACATGATCAAAGCAAAACTGAATCAAAACCTGAGAATGTAAATAATATACAATTTTCATACTGTAGGCCTACATTATAATTAAAATTCACTTGCCAGTATTAAACCTATAGTGTCTGTTTTTGTTTTGAGAGACCAATGGTGCTACATGCACGCATAAGTTTGACATTTGACACAAGGATGCTTCGTCAGACTTCCGGTTGGGGTGATTAAAGTGGAGAGGAAACCGAAGGAAAACAGGATTATGGCAGAGTCTTCAAAATTTACTGTCCTCCCATCTTTGAAACGAAACTTTCATCTCGTTTAGATGTAATTCTCTGTGTAGTTAGGTCTTATCTTACAGGCAATAAAAAAAAATGCACTAGAAAACACAATGCAGGGGTCTCTGTTTTGTCCATTTTTGTGACTAACGTCTTTAGTATAACCTGATTATATGGAGTATAAAATTCAATATAAATTATCTCAGTATTGCATTGGACTCTATGATTCAGGTCGGAAGCTATCGAGCATCCTCAGTACCTTCCACCGGTTAAATACCGCCGTGCATAGAGGCTCATTCAGTTTAGAATTTTAAGAGTCAGCCATACTGGTTGGCTCTTGGCCATAATTTTATAATTATAGATTATTAATATTATTTATTAATTTTTAATATTGGTGTATCCTCAAAACAGTTCCTGTATCTGTCGAACTGCCATGAAAGCTTTCTCTAATGTGTTGTGCCCTCTAAGAGTACAATTTAGCTCGTCAAGATTATGTGCAATGAGACAATCGTTCCATGAAGGAAGCATTTATCTACAGTTGCCACACATTATGCGCCTAAGAATCTATTTCTCTTCCTTTCCCCTGGTAGGTTATCCCTTTGCACTGGTCTACCCGATGTTTTTTATTTCATCAGTCTGCGACAGTGGTTCATCTCTTCCACACATTCTCCAACAGGCCTGGCACTGGCCATGTTTAATTTTGGTGACAATAAGAGTATGAAGGAGCTGAAAGATCTGTGATAACTAGTATCTTTACAACTGTAACATGTATAAGTGAGACCTATTAGCTTTTTTTTTAGCAGTTACGTGAATGTCACAGTTATGATCTATGGCGGGGCTTCAGCAGTTGCCATCTGTCAGCCCATATTTACACTGGAGCTTTTCTTCTGCCCATAGTTCAGTTTCCCTAGTTACCCGTAATCTTGAACTTGTTCTGTTCTACACTGTATTCAACTGCATCTTATCTAATCACACAAAAGAGTTGATTCTGGTGTGCTTGCAACATGTCAGCAGCATTCTCAATATTGAACCACATTAAGTGGGCTCAAGCAATGCTTTCTCACTGAATAGGAGTTTATTCTCACTGAATAAGATTTTTTTTAATTAAGTTTTAAAAGTATTATTAATGGAATATCACAGTTCTGTTTCCGACATTTCATTTGCTTATGTGGTTTATTTTTGTCAAAGATAAGGGATTGCCACAGATCTTTCTCAGTGTCCTTATTACAAAACAGTTGCTCTAAAAATACTACACTACCGTTTAAAGGTTTGGGGTTGGTACAATTTTTTTCTGTTTCTGAAAGAAGTCTCTTCTGTTCACCAAGGCTGCATTATTTGATCTAAAATGCAGTAAAAAGAGAAAAAAAGTGAAATATTATACAATTTAAAATGATTGTTTTCTAATTTAATATTTGTTAAAATCTAATGTATAGCTGTGAATGCAAAGCTTACATTTTCAGGATCACTACTCCTTCAGTGTCACATGATCCTTCAGAAATCATTCTAAAATGCTGATTTGCTGCTTAAGAAACATTTCCTTTTATTATCAGTGCTAAAAACAGTTGTGCTTTTTAATATTTCTGTTGAATAGAAAGTTAAAAAGAAAATATTTTGTAACATCTGATCCCAGATTTTTTAAATGGTAGTAGATGTTTCTTATCAGGGCTTGACATTAACACTTGCCAAATGCGGGTGTTTTTTAGCAATGGCATATAACGCAGTCACTCGGGTTGAATTTTTATATATAATATATACATTTTTCAAATGTATTGTTTTAAAAAAGGCAGCTGAAATCCGTTTCCCCTCACTCACTTTTTTCATTTCCTCTGGATGAATATTGTTGGTGTTACAGGGCTTGAATTTCCGTGTGAGATTGCACGTACTGCACATCGTTTTACGTACTCCAAAAGATTTTGTGCTCCCATCCAAAGTGCGCACACATCAGTACTAAATGTATTTAGTTTTCTCTGCTTATTGCCAATAAACAGTCAAAAACACACAACAAAGGTCAAAATACCGGTCTTGGCGAGTTTTTACATAAACACAGTCAGTTATGTTTTATTTGGAAAGTAAACACACATGTATAGGCTAACAGTTGAATGGCACCGTCTCAAAAAAAATTATGAGAAAATATAAAAAAATATATATATTAAAATTCTAAATGGAAGTTTTCCCATGAAATCTATGTCAAAATTGTGGCCGGTGAAAATGCTGTTGTAACGGAGGCCAGAGATGCACGTGATTATATTCGGAAATAGACAAGCTTTGTTTACAAATGCCCCAGCAAAGATATCCATCAATTTTATAAACTTTTATAAACCCTGCCAGTATAATCACAATGAACACATCCAAAATTATTTAACATAGCCTATTTAACAACTGCAAAAGCGTCTCAATTCTGTAAACAAAATTATTTCGACGCACTAAATCCAGCATAAAATCCGGCACAATTTGCATATTTTAAAAATCTCAAAACACAGACGTCACATCCCAAATCGCACATCAATTGGCTGGCGACCTGCGTTTTCACTTGATATTTGCATAAAGTCAAGAACTGGCCAACCTTTTTATGATGCTTTCAGTCGCTTTATCCGCTTTCTCCCGTTCCGCTGTCAATCCCATAATGCAATGCGCGAGCGTGAAGCTTGACTTCCATAGGAATGAATTGAAAACGTCTCGCTCCGCTCCGCTCGCAAATGCGCCAAGTCGCGACACGCGCACCGTCAGAGTGCCCGAGCTTCTCATGCCGAGATCCGCTCGAAGGCCGGCTCAGAGCGGGTCGAATGGGACCCGGGCGACGCGGCTGCCACATTCGTGCCGTGGGCCCCGGATGAGAGTGAGGTTTGGGGGGGGGTGTAACTGGAGGCCAGCTAGTAGTTGCTGTGCAAGGAAACCTCACTCCCCTCGTTCTCAATAGGCGCTCTGAGTGAGCAGGATGCTAGCGGCTGCGAGCTCTCTCAGACTCCGTGTCAGAGCGCCTGACCATCTGCTGTGCCGGAGAGCCCGGGGTTCGAGGGGCCGGCTCGGGAGCCGGGGTCGAATGGGACCCGGGCGGAGGCGGTTTTACATTGGTGCCGTGGCCCTGGGATGAGAGGTGAGGTTTGGGGGGTGTGTGTAACGGAGGCCAGCTAGTAGTTGCTGTGCAAGTAAACCTCACTCCCCTGATCTCAATAGGCGCTCTAGTGACAGACGCTGAGAGGCAGCAGTCTTTAGACTCCTAAGTTAGAGTGCCTGACTCACATGCCGGAGCCCGGGTTTAAGGCCCAGCTCGGAGTGGGTCAAGTTGGACCAACTAGTCACAGTGGCTGGTGAGCAAAAATGTGAATGCCAAGCCCTGTTTCTCATTCTCATAAAGTTAATAAACACAGAGCATTTTAGGGTTTTTATTTTTCATGTTAGTTGTCCAGTTAGTTTTGCTTAATAATTTACTTCAGCCCCTGTCCGATTTCCTCTTGAGGTTGTTCTCTGTAAAGTTATTTACCATTTAGTGTCCTTGAGAATAATGGAGGGAAAATGAAGGGTAATATCCTGACTGACTGCTCTGCAGTCTGTGGTCAGGATTTCCTGGTGACTGTGGCATTAAAGAAGATTGTGACAGAGACATGAGGTTTTGTTACCATGGCAATAACCCCTGGTGGTGAGAGTGTTGCTAATGAGAATATGAGTGACAGGTTGAAAAGCAAGCTAATGAAAACTGAAGAGTGTTGTGTTGGGAAATGGGAAAATTAACTTGTGCTTGTGTTCTGTGTATTTGATTTATTTTTGTGCTGCAATTGGATCTAACAGCAGGTCTGTCTCTCTTATCATTATCTGTGACATTCTACTTTTGTTTTGGCATTGAGTCTGTCTTTCTCTAACTTTTCCCTCTGTTTCTGTTATTTTTTTCAAGGAATAGTTTGCCCAAAAATCAACATTTCTTGTTCTCATTATCATTTATTCACCCTTAAGTTGTTTCAAACACACTTGACTTTTCTCCCGTAGATCACAAAAGAAGAATTTTTGAAGAATATCCCAGCCACTTTTTTCTACGTATAATGAATATGAATGGGAACAGGATGTGACAGGCTCCAAAATGTCAAAGAAATGCACCAGCAAAAGTCCATCATACTACTTGTGCACCATATTTCAACCCTTCTAAAGTCATACAATACGTTTGTGTGATAAACATGCCACAAATGTAGTTGTTTTTCACTGATAATGTTCCCTTCCACCTTTCAATGAAGCTTTGCAAAAGTACAAAAAAGTATAGATCACTTTTATGATACTTTTTGTTATTTTGGAGCTTGAGCACACCCAGTACTCATTTGTTTTCATGATATGGGAAAAGAGACCGTCAAAAATATTACTCATTCAATTACAAAAAAAAATTCTCCTTTTGTGCTCCACAGAAGAAAGAAAATGACACAAGGGTGAGTAAATGATGACACAATAGGCATTTGGCTGAAGAATTATGTTCTATTAAAAATCTTCATATTGTAAGATTAATAGTTATTTAGTTATGTGATGCTGGAATGCAATAACTCATCTCTCCTGTGTCTTCTCTCAGGGTATCAGGTCGGTCACTCCTTTTCATGTGTAATCATTCAGTTCTCGATGCTGAGGCTGATGGGAAGGACAGTCACATGTGTTCTGAGTAGCTTTATATTTCAGATGGTGAGAAAACAAATGCACACACATTCACTTTTCTTTATCCTTTATCAGTTCATGTGCTCTTGACGTCATCTTGTGCATGAACGCTTGCATAAATAAGCATGTCAGCTTATCACTACCGTATTTGGATCATGTATTTAATCCTATTTTAATTGTTGGGAAAGTACTTAATATTGCTCTGCATTGCATGCTTAACATTGAAGTACTAGACTGATACTTTATGACTTTTCTTACACTTATGAACTTATTTGTCATGGCTGAAGCATGTCATGTTGTATTTAATGTCAGGGTCACACAGACCCCAGTTAAATTCATATGATGAGATTTTTTGCCTGGTGTACACACTGCGAGAGATAGACTCCTGCCAGTTTTCTGTTTGAAAGTATTTCTGGAATGTCTACCAGTCATATTCTGAAAATGCTTATCTTTTGTGGTGGAGTGAAATGGCGTAAAATCTTATATTAATGAGACCAGGGAACCTAAAAGAATGTGAAGGGAAATTAAGAGTTTAATTTGTAAAAGTTAAGACATCTTTAGGATCTCTTCAACCCCAAACTAAAAACAGTAAAGTCGATGTCACAAGAACCTGAGGCTGTACAATGTCTCTTTTTGTGTGGCAGATATATCTGTTGATGGGTTATTACTACACAGCTAACAGACGAAGTATGATATCAAATGGACCATGCCTTACTGTGTTTCCTCACACTCAAACTAATCGAAGTATGATGCCTGCTTTTAATTATCATCTCTTCCTTACCTATTATTTCCCTGACTTTTATATATTTACAACTGAATTCTGTTAAACTATTTATCACAAGGCAATCACAAGGTAAATTGACATATAGTTACAAAATACCATAGTACAGTAATGGTTAATTATGTGTGTGTGTGTGTAGATATATATATGAAAGAAATATATAAAGAGTTCAGATGCAAAAGCCTGGTAGTGCCATTTGAAATTTTCATCTACAATGATCATTTTTATCAAGCTTGTATATTTAAGTTTAGTAATTTCACTTAAATGGCAATGACGATTACCTATTAATTGTCATTTAAGTTAAATTACTGAACCCTAAAGTAGTAGCTTCACTTTTAAAAAACTTTTGCTGATAATTTACTCACCTCATGTCTGTCCAAGATATCCATGTCCCTTCTTTCTTCAGTCGAAAAGAAATTTTTAAGGTTTTTGATAAACATTTTAGCATTTTTCTCCATATAATGCAAACGTGCGTCGCAGTACAGAGCAAGGGGAGCGTTTGAGCTTATAAAACTTAAACATTTTTTTTCAAATGAGCGATCGTTTCCTTTGATAAGACCCTTATTCATCGTCTGGAATCGTTTAAGCCCTTTGAACAGTTTGCTGTTTGCACTGAAAGTGTCTTTTGGACCTTGAATTGTTTGGTTCCCACTGAAGTGCATTATATGGAGAAAATGATAATGTTTTCATCAAAAACCTTAATTTCTTTTCCGACTTGAAGAAAGGAAGACATGGACGTCTTGGATGACAAGGGTGTTGAGTAATTTTATCAGCAAAAGTTTTTTCAAAAGTGAACTACTCCTTTAAATATACAAACTTAATAATGATAATTCTAGAAGAAAAAGTTCAATTGGCACTTAGAAGCTTTTGCATCTGAACTCTTCATATATATAATGTATTTATGTATATATATATATATATGTATTATATATATATATATATATATATATATATATATATATATATATATATTTATATATATGTGTGTGTGTGTGTGTGTGTGTATACACACACTGTGTGAATGTATACATATATGTACGTATATGTATTACACAATCCTTTTTATGTTTTTGTTGGTGACTGATAAGTGGAAGATGTTAAAATTATGTTACAAGCTACAAGTGAATTTAGGAATCACATTATAATATACACTGTAAAGTTTTTACTGTGTTATTGAATTCTTAGTGTTTTTGAGTATTAGAGAACAGCAAGGTAATGTAAACATAAAAATTGAGGAAATTAACATGCACAATAAATATCCTTGTATACCGATAGAAAACGGATATGGTATGTGTTGTAAATGTTCATAGGTATGTTATTATCATGTCTGCAAAACCAGGTTATTTTTTACAAAAAATTGTACTTTTGTAATTACCATTGTTATTTCTAATTGTTTTATACTTTCTACAACACTATTTTGAGACATATTTTCGGTTACAATGTTGTTAAATGAGATCAGCATCACCTTTTTTCTCCTCCAGAGCTGGTGCTCATGTCATGTTAGAACTGATGATGATTAATTTTCTCATTGCAGGTTTAAGCGCTTGATTACTATGACGGTGGAAAAAGAAGTGAGTTTGACTTTATGAGCTGCTATTAATTTCCTTCTGTCTTCCTTTGCTCAGGTTTGTTCACCTTTCATCCTCTCATCATTATATCTCACTGCTTTTCCACTTCCTGCATCACTCTTCGTATTTTTATGCATGATTTGAGCACAAGGAACTGATGAGGAACCACAAAGTATCTTCTTCAGTTGTGTAGCAGACCTTCTGCTAAATGGCCATTATGGATCAGTGTAATGATTCCCGGCAAGGTGAAATGTAGTGCAGTTCCCAAATATGTAATTGTGTAATCTTTTAGCTCTATACTGCAGTGATACTCATCTGTGGCTCATATTAAATGCCTCTGTCTAAATATTAATTGATAGCTCGTGGCTTGACACAATTGGCGTCTTCATGTGGTTGTGTGAAAGGTTATATCTATTGATCTCTCCCTCTGTGTCAATAACTGTTGCCACCCTAGAAAGAAAATTCATACTCCTCTTAAAGCAATGTTTTATTAAGGGTGTAAAGATTACCTTATGACCGAAAATAGACTGTTTACCCCTGGTATTAACATCCATTTCAGGTGATTTGATCAGTCAGACAAAACAGATCGCACCTGGTATAATGCGTCTCCTTTGACCAGCTGTCACATCACTTCACAAAACATCAATTATTCTCTCAAATACTATATATTTTGTCATTTAAATCAAGTCACAAATGTGATGTTTAACCCCAGAATTACTAAATGTTTTTGCCCCTGTATTAAATACTAACCACTTGATATGGATCAATCAATCATCAATCAATATTTATTTATACAGCCCTTTACATCCCTTTTCAAGGTGAACCAAAGTGTTTTCCAAAATAACAATAAAACAACAACAAAAAACAACAAAACAATGCAAAATGACACAGAATGAGTCAACAAAATTATGGTATAAAAGCCAGTCTAAATAAATAAGTCTTAAGTTTAGCTTTAATAGGGCCTATTTCCGTGATAGTTCGTAAATCGGCAGGTAGCTTGTTCCAAAGTCTTGGCCCAGCTACAGAAAAGGCCCGGTCACCCCATAGTCTGAACCTTGTCCTTGGGACAACCAACAAAAGTTGATTTGTTGACCTGAGAGTCCTGTTTGATTCTCGTAAAGTTAGCATCTCAGTTACGTACGGTGGAGCAAGCCCATTGAGAAGCTTTAAAAACAAACAATAAAATCTTAAAATAGGATCTCGGTACCAGGTGTAAATGGATACATACACTTTTCATTGTCCAGTGGCATGACTATAGTGCATTCAAAACAAGAGTCATAATTATGCTACTGTTTAATTAAAATTAATTAATTGGTTATTTAGAAATTAATTATTTTATGTTTAGCAAAGATGCATTAACAGGGCTCGACATTAACGCTTGTCCGGGACAAGTGGATTTTTTGTAGGGCAAGTAGAAGAGAAAATTAGTTGTCCGAATCGGACAAGTTAAATTTCAAACAAAATAAAATGCCATGTTAATTCACTGTTGTATGCCACTCGTTACGTCTATTTTACAGATTTAATTTTACCGATTTGAAACGAACACATTTTTCGTGCTGCCTGTGAATGTCCTGAATGTGACTCACAGAAAGACGTGTCGCCAGATAATGCTGCATGCACAGACCGCGCACCAGAAGTTCTCTTTCGCACTCGAATGAACATCAACAACACACACAATTAAGCCAAAATGTCATTTGTCGAGTATCTTCATAACATAAGAGCAGTCTTATGATGGACATAAAGAGTTGCTGACTCGTGAGAGAATGAGGCACGTGTGATATCGGCGTCTCTGTCCACAGCAGATGCTCTTAAAGGGCCAGCTACCAATAAAGCGTTGGCAGTAAAGTTAATGAAAGAACAAAGAAAACAGAGAAAATTACTCACTGCTCTTGACTAAAGAACTTGTGTAGCTTTAATAAGTAGTAGTCTGTATATAATTTATGCAGCGCAGACTGTTGGATAACTTTATTCAATTTCTGTATGTCCTATCTGTTAGACAGTTAATTTTTATCCAGACATTAATGGCTATTGCTAATTTCAGAATTATCACTAATCTGTGTGTGCATTTGGTATAGAACCAAACAAGTTGACTCATTTGTTTATTATATCGCAATCGCATATCACAACCGCAATATTGACCTCAATAATCGCAATATGACATTTTCCCCAAATCGTGCAGCCCTAGATAAAATTATAAATCTTTATCCCGGACAAGTGACTTTTGTGCATGGACAAGTGAAACATAAATGTACTTGTCTGAAGGACAAGTGCCTCAAAAAGTTAATGTTAAGCCCTGATTAAATTGATTAAAAGTAACAGAAATCTTTTGTAACTTTATGAATGTCTTTACTGTTTTTATGAGCTTTCTATTCCTCAAAGAATCCTTTATTTAAATGGTAATAATACTTAACAATATTACTGTTTATTCTGTTATCTTTAAAGATTTTAATATTTTTTGCAATTTATCTTCTGTGGCTAGTTCCTATTTCCCAGCTCATCTCTTTTAATTCATTTACTCATTTTCTTTTATGTAGCAATCTCAGATAACCGCAGAACAGAAGAAGTCAGCCCTCAGCTCTACGCCATCTCTGTTGGAGATCTTTGGTTTCTCATATTTCTATGGAGGCTTTCTGGTAGGGCCTCAGTTCACACTGCGAAACTACCTGTTGCTGGTGTCTCGACAGATGTCCGATATCCCCGGACAACCACCTAATAGGTAAGTGCAAATTTTTACGAGTAATGGTGGTGGGTGGCGGAGTGGATAAGACGCATGCCTTTGGTGTGAGAGACCCGGGTTCAAATCCACTGTGAGACACAAATGTGTCTCTGAGCAAGACACTTAACCCCTAGATTGCTCCAGAGGCGTGCGACCTCTGACATATATAGCAATAGTTTCTTTGGATAAAGCGTCAGCTAAATGAATAAACAATGTCAAATTTAAATGTAAATATAGCAATACTAGCTTAGCTAAAGTCTGTCAAACCAATGATTTTACTTTCTATAAACAGTTTTTTGTCCAAAGTGCTTTGCAGGATTCATTTGTCCACTACAAGGACATTGACTTCTTTCACTTGCTCAAGGACAAAGTGATAATGAACAAGTCTAAGTAACTCACTCTTGCGACATGCCTAATCTTTGTGTTTGTTGTAAACCGTTAAGCTATATGCATTCATATAGACACTGGATGATATAATGCTATTGGTTTGCTGTACAACAGGCCCTAGAGTTAGAAAATTTGGTCATACTTTAGTTTAGGGTCCAAATCTCACTATTTACTCTGACTTTTATCTCAATAAACTCTCTAATTACTGCTTATTAATAGTTTGTAAGGTGGTTTTTAAGTTTAGGTATTGGCTGGGATTAATATGTACTTTATAGGTACTAATAAAAAGCCAATATCCTGCACAAGCAACTAGTTAATGAGAATTGGACCCTAAACTAAAGTGTTACTGGAAATTTAATTACAAATAAGACCTATTACTGGTAAAAATAAGATATAAATCCATTTTGACAAGAAATCAGTTTTATCACTGTTAAAAATGAACATTCTGTGTTTTGTTGTTTGTTTATGAATTGCAATTACATCATACCATGAAGAAGATAATGATTACCAATGCATGAAAATTCAATCAGAATGATTGTGATATGCTTTTTCACACATCATTTTCACAATTTCACAATAACTTTATACTGAAAAATAGCACAGTATTTACTCTCATTGTCACAGGGTGTCTCTACTTATTTGCATAAATTAAAGTTTTTCTCAACGTTGTTGAATTGCTGGGCTCACCCATATCATGACTCCAATTGTCGCTTTAGCTGGAAATGAATGATATGCATTTTTGGCAGCACTACTTAGGACCAAAACTTAAGTAGTAACTGAGTCTGACCCATTAGAATGCTTGTTCTAGTTGTCTGTTTATGAACTATTTCATCAAACAAACATTTCTTCCTCTTGCAGTGTGATTCCAGCAATGAAGCGATTTCGGTTTAGGTCTGATCACCCTATCTATCTTTGCAGAGGCGGGCCGGTCTCATTCCGCTAGCTACTACTTAACAGATGAGTTTGGGGTAAGTGGATTGTGAATCAACATACAGTCACAATATGAATGTTTAGTATTTACGTTTCAATTGTTAACCGACTTGTATCGGTATCTCTGCTACTTGATTTGGTTTTGTGATCTTTTCAATGTGGTGCTGATGCCACAGAAAGCTCATAGTCTGAATGAGAGCATTCTTTAAGTCTGTTAGGTAGTTAAAAGTTCACACAAAAAGTGAAAAGATTTATTGTTAGGGGTGTTCATAACCAAGATTGTTATATTAATAAAATCAGTTTAGCTCTATCAAATTTCAGTGAATACATTTCAGCACAAACGAATGAAGGAATCATTCAAGCAGTGAGCTAAAGCTGTAGCTTGCACTGCTTGTTACATGCGTATAGAGCGAATGGTTTGCTTATTCTTGCCCTGTAAAAGTCAAGTAGTCTTTATGTAATCAGGTGTGGGAGCGCTTTACAAACAACAATTATGTTTACTTCAAACATTTCGGTTTAAAGGGATAGTTCACCCAAAAATGAAAATTAGTTACTCACCCTCAAGTCGTTTCAAACCTGAAAGAGTTTCTTTTTCCTGCTGAACACAAAAGAAGATATTTTGAAGAATGTCGGTAATCAAACAGTTGATGGACCATAGAGTGGAATAAAAATATTATGAAAATCATTGAGGCCCATCAACTGTTCAAAATATCTTCCTTTGTGTTAAGCACAAGGAAAGAAATTACTTTGAGTAAATAATGACAGAATTTTCATGTTTGAGTGAACTATTCCTTAAAGTCCAACATGACAACCAGCACCATAATCATATTGTTACACACTATACTCTTGTTGCGTGCTGTAATTTAACATATTTTACAAACTATACAATAAAATTGTATTGGACAAAAATCTGTATTTTCTATAAATAGCATCATTATTGTTGGCTCAAATACTTAAACTTCTGTTTATTTAATACAAGGTAAATATCTTGCAAACAATATTTTAATCATTTCTTTTGGTTTTAGAACAATGAGAATATTTAATATCACAATATTCAATATTCTAACTAGGAGGAGTATTTCAAATTCCATTGCATGCGTTTTACAAACAACCCTCAACCCCTGATAGTTAATTCATTAATGTTAACAAATGAGACCTTATTGTGAAGTGTTAACACTAGTTTGAATGAAAAGCAAGTATGAAAAGTCTTTACATCCCTATCTATTTATCATTTGAACCTCTTTCTGCAGAAAGACAGTATTTATTGCTGTATGGGAGGCAAAATAAAAATGAACACATACTATTTTTTTTAAATGGTTTTATATGGCTAAATCATTGAAACATTTCTTATCTGTGATTCAGGCACATCCGTTCTGGTACAAGTGTGTGTACATCCTAGTGTGGGTGAAAGTAAACCTGTATAAGTACATCAGCTTGCTGGCTGATCACGGTGAGTAAACGGCACAAACACAATCCCCCATTAAAGAGCACACTTGTGGTATTTGAAAGTCATTACATTTCATGCTGCGCACAGTCAATGAATCTTTAACTCTCTTAGCTGTGTAAAAAGTCAATTACATACAAGACGTGGCTTTCCTTTTTCTAGCTGAGAACGTGAAACAGAACCTCCGTAGGGTTTGCCAGACTAGAAGTACATGCCACACCTGATCAGGTTGAAAGGATGCTAAACAGGTTTTCAGGCTTAAAACTTTCTGTAGATTGAGATTTGTAGGTGTGCTTGCATAGTTTTTATTGTTTTCTTGATGTTTGGAATTGTTTTGTTTCATTGTATTACTTTTTTTTTTAGACTTAGGCCACACTTAAAAATGTCTGAATGCCTAAATAAAGTCTTAGTTCTGAAACAGCATATCTGTTTTATGATTTATAACCAAACATCATATATAATTCCACTTAGTTTGATATTTTGTATCAAATCCAAAGACATTTATACAGTTTTTAGATGTAATTGAAAGGGATAGTTCAACCAAAACTGAAAATTAGGCCATGATTTACTCACCCTCAAGTCATCCCAGGTGACTTCTTCTTTCAGAAGATTACAATCAGAGTTATATAAAAAAATGTCCTGGCTCTTCCAAGCTGAATAATGGCCATAAAAGTGCATATATCCATCATAATCTTGGGGATTAATAATTGCCCTCTGAATCGAAGCGATGCGTTTGTGTAAGACAAATATCCATATTTAAAACTTAATAAAGTAAAATGACTAGCCTCCGGCCAAACAAACTTACGATATTAACGCTACGCCACTGACGCACTGACGCTACTTCCAACGTTACAACTTGTATTAGTTTCGCTTTAAGGTGCAAGTAGACTGCGTATGTTCGTTTGGAAGGAAGCTACAATTTTATTTTTGTAAATCGTGATAAATATTAATATTTTTCTTACACAAACGCTTCCCTTCAGAAGTCCTTTTTTAACCCTTCGGAGCAGTGTGGAGCACTTTTATAATGGAAAGATGCACTTTAATGGTCTTAACAGAAACAGCCATTCACTGCCATTATACAGCTTATAAGAGCCATAATCATCCCTGAATATACTACTATATATATATATATATATATATCTATATTTTTAGGAAGGTGTGTGTATACTCTCCGGGCTGGGCTATAATGGGAAGAATGAGAAAGGGGAGCCCCAATGGGATGCCTGTGCCAATGTAAGGGTGTGGCTATTTGAGACCACGCCCCTCTTCACAGGCACCATCAGTTCCTTCAACATCAACACAAATGCTTGGGTGGCCAGGTATGTGCTTTTTTTTATGTGTTTGACATTTATTCACATCAGTGACTTTCAAAATCTTTTTGTTTTTCTTTTCAATTTATAAGTCTATTCATTTTCTTCTCCATTTCTCGTCCACAATACAGGCATGTGTTTAAGAGGTTGAAGTTTTTGGGTAACAAGTTGTTGTCTCAAATGTTCACATTGTTATTCCTGGCTGTCTGGCACGGCTTGCACTCGGGGACTCTCGTCTGCTTCTCTGTGGAGTTCATCATTGTCAATGTGGAGAAGCAGGTAACCATGGCAACATTACTATACCAGACATGAGCCGTGAAGTTGTTTAGAATCTAGATGTCTAAAGTCTTTGAGTCACTTACTTTCATGCCAACAGAAGGCAGATCTGAAAGTTTACAGCTTTGAAGATATAGTGTTTCTGAGTTTAGTATCTCACTGAGTATTTATTTGAAATTATTGTCTTGCTCCAATATAAATGATGGAGCAAATATTATCAAATATTAAATCGTTTTGTTCAAAGAAAATCACGTGCTGTTTTAGGACGTTTGTTTATTTGTGACATTATTTTCATATATATATATATATATATATATATATATATATGTGTGTGTGTATATATATATATATATGTATATATATACACTCACCGGCCACTTTATTAGATACACCCTGTCCAACTGCTCGTTAACACTTAATTTCTAAGCAGCCAATCACATGGCGGCAACTCAGTGCATTTAGGCATGTAGACATGGTCAAGACAATCTCCTGCAGTTCAAACAGAGCATCAGTATGGGGAAGAAAGGTGATTTGAGTGACTTTGAACGTGGCATGATTGTTGGTGCCAGAAGGGCTGGTCTGAGTATTTCAGAAACTGCTAATCTACTGGGATTTTCACGCACAACCATCTCTAGGGTTTACAGAGAATGGTCCGAAAAGAAAAAACATCCAGTGAGCGGCAGTTCTGTGGGTGGAAATGCCTTGTTGATGCCAGAGGTCAGAGGAGAATGGCCAGACTGGTTCGAGCTGATAGAAGGGCAACAGTGACTCAAATAACCACCCGTTACAACCAAGGTGGGCAGAAGAGCATCTCTGAATGCACAGTACGTCGAACTTTGAGGCAGATGGGCTACAGCAGCAGAAGACCACACCGGGTGCCACTCCTTTCAGCTAAGAACAGGAAACTGAGGCTACAATTTGCACAAGCTCATCGAAATTGGACAATAGAAGATTGGAAAAACGTTGCCTGGTCTGATGAGTCTCGATTTCTGCTGCGACATTCGGATGGTAGGGTCAGAATTTGGCGTCTACAACATGAAAGCATGGATCCATCCTGCCTTGTATCAACGGTTCAGGCTGGTGGTGGTGGTGTCATGGTGTGGGGAATATTTTCTTGGCACTCTTTGGGCCCCTGGTACCAATTGAGCATCGTTGCAACGCCACAGCCTACCTGAGTATTGTTGCTGACCATGTCCATCCCTTTATGACCACAATGTACCCAACTTCTGATGGCTACTTTCAGCAGGATAATGCGCCATGTCATAAAGCTGGAATCATCTCAGACTGGTTTCTTGAACATGACAATGAGTTCGCTGTACTCAAATGGCCTCCACAGTCACCAGATCTCAATCCAATAGAGCATCTTTGGGATGTGGTGGAACGGAAGATCGCATCATGGATGTGTAGCCGACAAATCTGCGGCAACTGTGTGATGCCATCATGTCAATATGGACCAAACTCCCTGAGGAATGCTTCCAGCACCTTGTTGAATCTATGCCACGAAGAATTGAGGCAGTTCTGAAGGCAAAAGGGGGGTCCAACCCGTTACTAGCATGGGGTACCTAATAAAGTGGCCGGTGAGTGTATATATAGATAGATAGATAGATGGATAGATAGATAGATATTTATGTAAACAAAAACTTTTTTTATGTTAGATGCGATTAATTGATTTGGCAGCACTAATAATTTGAAAGTTCATCAAAAGAACAGCATTTATTTGAAATGGATATCCTTTGTAACATTATTAAAGGGTTACAGTTCACCCAAACACATTGACTATTAACAATGTTTAACTACCTGTCTGGGCCTTAAAAGTTGTAATGACGTTGCTGTCAATGGACGGACCGAAAGCTCTTAGATTATCAAAAATAACTTCATTTGTGTTCTGAAGATAAACAAAGGTCTTATGGGTTCTGGAACAACATGAGGCTGAGTAATTAATGACAGAATATTCATTTTTGTGTGAACTAAACCTTTAATGTCTCCACTGTCACGTTTGATCAATTTAATGTGTCCTTGCTGAATAACACTACTTATTTATTTTTCTTTCTCTTTTTCCTTATGTGTTCCCCAAACTTTTTAGCGGTAGTGAGTATAAAGAGGGTACAGATTAGTTGAGATGACTGCTGAATCTCACCATCTGTTTCTATGAAGGAAATGCAGTGTAGTACCTTAATCGATCAATTATGACAGTATGGTGCTTTAGAGTAAGGCTGGAATTGATCCAAAAGAATCAATTCCGAAGCATTGGGAACTGAGAGTCGACTCTAAATATTGGAATCGGTTCCATCAAGGGGAGTCGACCCCTCTTAAGATCCCTTTACAGTTCAACAGAGCTAATCATTAAAGGGGTGGTATTATGCCATTTTCACAAGCTGTAAAATAGGTCTCTGATGTCCCCAGAGTGTGTTTATGAAGTTTTAGCTCAAAATACCCAACAGATATTTTTATGTAGCATGTTAAAATTGTTTCATTCTGTGATCCTGCATATACAACTGGAAAATAGATTTTTTTGTTCCTTGATTTTCTAATATTTTGCACTCAAAGCTCACTTTTGACGCACAAACGCAGATATGTTCCACGTGCTTAAAGTCTATACAAGATGGTCATATAAACTATATGTATTAGCTTAAAGGGTGAAACTGGCTTATGTTGTCCACAATGGTAGGTTTTGAATCACCGCTCAAACTACGAGATAATAGATGCATGACATAAGTGTCTTTATTTTCATTTAATTAAAATGGTAGGATTTTTTTTTCTATCAGCCAATCATAATTCTGAAAGAAAATCCCAAATCACATACTGTCTGAGTAGGTACAACATTTGAATTTGAATTTAATTCGCAACCATTGAAAAAAGCACGTTCTATGATGGTATGAATATGGGTTGTATGAATGTAATCCGTACTACATCTGTCTTGTCATTATCATTTGACCTATCTGCATCAATTACGTCCCTTCACTTCCCTTCATAAATTCTGTCCCGTGAATACTATATATTCTGACATACTGCTCTATTGGCATACTGTTTTTCGCATTTTATATAATAGAGAAGTATTTGATTTCGTACGCAGCCATTGAGAGCATACACTCCAAAAAATATTTTAGCTCTTTGTTCAATTTCATTAATTAAAATGAGCATATACGACACAATCCTTCATAGAAATGATTCCAGCTTAATTCAATTAAATGTAATCAATGTAATCTTTTAAAAATTCGGTTTACCAAATTTCTTTTAATTGAGTCAACATGAATATTTTTCGTTCATATTAAACGGAATCTGATGCTGAGATTCTTCTGTTTCTATTATATTAAATGCAACTTCCACGCACATCTAATTGACAGATATACCACACTCTCTTTATTTCAGTGTAAGGTTTACTTCACACATTCTGTGCAAAAGCATACAGTTAAAGTAAACTTCATTTTTCAACTGAACTGAGCACATGAACTGCGCACACTGTGCGCGCTTTATTTTTTAGATGCGTCTTGTTTCATCTATGCAATAAATGCACATGCTTGAAGAGCGCATTTACTTCTGGGCAATGACGCATTTCAGGGAAACCAAAATTACAATTTGGAATCTATCTGAGATAATTGATTTCCATTATACGAGAGTAGATGTAAAAATGTCATGCTGATTTTTACTCTGCTATCGCCAAGATAAGCAAAACTAAGACGTAGCTTTACAGTAAACTATGCTTCTCCATCCATTTACGCTTCTTTCCATATGGTGATGTGACTCTCCTTCTGTCCTGCGTTAACGGCTGCAGTGTATTTGGCGCGTCACCACGCACGACAGCTGCAACTATAGTGTGGTCTCCCCAGTGGACCAGCATGACTACCGTCTGGATTGAGCCGAGTAGGGGACATCTCTAGGGTCTTCAAGTGGGCACCGTCCGTCCTCAGTGTTTGTCAACTAGTCCACGACCCCTCAAGAGGGCTCGACCGTGACTCTGACGTCTCACCCCCTCCGTCCCCCACTCAACTCAGCCCAGCTGAGTACTGACCTCTACATCCCTCCTGCTGCTGAGGTTGCCCCTTCCTCGTAGTTCACATGTGACCTAACAACAATGTCAAAACCTCTCTGCAACCCAACCGTACGCGCCAGCCCGTTTGACTAAGGCTGTCGAGCCCCACTGTCTTCGTTAAAGTAGGTTCAGTGGCAACAGTTCCGTATGGCAAACCACCTACCGCAAACACAATATCTGCCCAAACACCAACCCTCATTCCTCATTCACAGGAACGTAATGACTGTAATTACTATGCAACCTATACAAATAAACCAACAGACTCTTCAAGTTTCAAGGCCTGTACACAGCCAGCTAGAATCTTTCCGTCTCAACCACAGCCAGTTGCTGCTCCTCTCTGCTGCTTCAGAAAAGTTCTTTACTGTGCGACGCAACTCTTGGCCACCGAATCGACTGTCTCCGAGGAACCGGGTTGTAGAGTGTGCCACAAATCCTTGACAACCCACTTCCACTGGATAAACCTGGACTCTCCATCCTCGCTGTTCTGCTTCAGTGGCCAAATGAGCATTCCACAATTTCTTCCTCTCATATGCCCCATCTACCGCATCCTCCCATGGCACTGTTAGCTCTATCAGTTGAACAATGCGTGCTGATCCAGACCACAAAACAATATCTGGTCGTAAGTTAGTGGTAGCAATCTCAGGTGGAAAAATAAGCCGTTGATCAATATCAGCCCGCATCTTCCAGTCCCTCGCAGTTTTCAGTTGTCCTGGGCGAGAATTGGTTTTCACATCTTTTCTTGGTGGTTGCTCGCCTGGGCGGAGGAATATTGTCTTCTGCGTGTAATGTTTTACTAGAACAGGCGGCAACTTATTGGTCGTACTACGCTTGCCTTCCAATGCCAAAGCCAAACATCGCAGTACTTGGTCATGGCGCCAAGTAAACCGACCTTGGCCAAGAGCCACCTTACATCCTGTCAGAATGTGCCTTAATTTGGCAGGTGATGAACACAAAGGACAAGAGGGATCCTCTCCTTCCCAGAGGTTTAGGTTCTGTGGTGATGGGAGAACATCATATGTTGACCTATAAGGAACTGATCCAACTCTCTTCCATTGACCAAAGGTCTTGCCAGACCATCTTGCGTTGTTCCACACACTCCCATCTCATCCACTCTCCCTGCTTGGCCTGAAAAAAGGCCTTTATTCACCTCATCCTCTCCTCCTGCTTTCGCACCTTGTTGACTATCAGCTTCCTCCTTTAAGCCGGGCCTGCCTTGTCCCATTTAGGAGTAGCTAAACTGTTGATCCCACAATATCACCAATTTGAAGGGCAGCCTTTACCTCTGACTACAGATTTCTTTGCTGTGCACTTATAGAAATGAAATGATATAGAAATATATCTGCAGATGACAAACAATATTTCATTTAATGAGAAAGCTACTTTCTACAAACTCTTATATCCTCTGGTCATGGTGAAATTAGGCTCCTTCAATCTTTCATTTAAAGAGCCCCTATCATAGCATTTGAAATGTTTCTATTTTTGTTTTAGGAGTTCCCAAAAACAGTTTAACGTGCATGCAAGGATAAAAACACTTTATTTGTCTTATAATATGCATTTATTTTTAACTGATTTGCTCAACGACTCCCAAATGATTCGTTCGACGATTCATTTTCCCAAACACCTCCTTTGAGTGACGCGAATCTGCGGCGATTGGTCAAATGACCCAGTCAGTTGTTATTGATAAACCGTAGGCAGAGACTGTCGGCAACGGAACGCCCATAACCAGCATTATAGCTTGTCAAGTGTTGAAAATTGTATATAGTGTTTGAACAAACGTGTCAGAAAAAGTGCACTTTCACTTACTCGCGTCTCCGTCAAGAGCAAGCTTTCTCATTGCAGGGGCTTTTGAGGGGCAGTGCTTATTATATAGAGCGAAGTCATATTTGGCTAAGTCGTTTAGGAGGTAATTGCCATTTTTCAATGAATGTCTGGTGAATATCAAAAACAAAACTTACTTTACCCCGCTTAGAAGCTGCGCGGAGCGTACACAACACACAAAACACAATATAACTATATTGTGCATGCTACAGAAAACATAACAGCAAACATTACTAATATTACCAGAGGCGGACAGAGTATACAGCTTTATTACTTGAGTAAAAGTACAGATACCCCTTGCTAAATTTTACTCAAGTACAAGTACAAGTACTACAGTCAGATGTCTACTTGAGTAAAAGTACTGAAGTATGTGTTTTTAAAAGTACTTCAGTATCAAGATTACAGAGTACATTTTCTAAATATTGCAATACTACTGCCACAGTGCTTACATTTATGAACAGAAATGTCCTACATGGAGTTATGAAAAATGTTAATGTCAATACCTTGAAGAATGTAAAAGGAATTTAAAGTAAAATTAGAATCTATATATTTACCTTTTTACCATGTTGCTTTACGTAAAGGTGCAGTGTGATGTTATTAGCAACATCTGTCGCTAGAGCGCCTATTGAGATCAGGGGAGTGAGGTTTACTCGCACAGCAACTACTAGCTGGCCTCTGTTACACTCACCTCCCCTTAACCTCACTCTCATCCGGGTCACGGCACCAATGCCTCCAACCCGGGTCCTGACTCCAACCCAGTGCCCGAACCCGGTGCTCCTGACTCGACCGACTCAGAGCGCGCTCGTACTAACCCAGGAGCCGCATGCAGAGCTGCCGCTAGCGTCTGTCGCTGAGAGCACCTATTGAGATCAGGGGAGTGAGGTTTCATTTTCACAGCAACTACTCAGCTGGCCTGCGTTACATAACATTAGTTTGAGAGCGAAACAACAAATTGAGGGTTTCCGAGATTCTTCTTATTTCCATTTTTTCCATTTTCCGGCTTGCGAATGATTCGTCATTAAAGGATGAGAACACAAGGTTCGGGCTATACTGTTGTGGTATCGTTGCAAATATGAACCACTGATTCTTCACATGCTCGTCCCTGGACAATGGAAACAAGTGGCTGAACTGTCTTTGCAAATGCAGCATCTTCTCGACATGATGCGATTCAGCTGAAGTATTTGAATGTGTTCTAGACGTCACTTCAAGTCTGCGTGCTCAGTTGTTGGGAGCGGCCAATGACCTATCTACGTCATGATGCAACAGCTAATGACTTCGTTTCAAAAATAATTCATTTTCATAGACTCCGAGTTCGACTTCTCACTTTTGAAAGACAATAACTTTATATACGGTGCACTTTCAGATGTAAATCTTGCAGGATGTTTTCATTCCCTTATTGCTATATTCCACACTACATGAACAGTCATTTTCAAAAATCCATGATAGGTGCTCTTTAAAAAAAAAAAGCGAGGAAAACAACGGTGAGGAGGATGAAGTCGATTCCCAAACTTCTGAATTGATCAGAAAACTTTTGCAGCTGTTTTGAGTATCCATCTCATTCTTGTGCAGAACAGTCTTACAGGTTTGAGACAGCTGTGAGTATGTGAGGAGGCATCCTGCCCTTGTAGTTCTACTTTAAAATGTGAGACATCATTAAAAGAAAGTCAATGGAACATTTACAATTGATATTTTCTTGTCTGAGCCAAACACATTTTTTGATGAATGCTGATGGTACAGCTTGATCATTAACCTTCTCAGGAGAAAAAGAAAACAAGTTGAAATGAAATATTATTCAGTGAACTATGGCTCTAGGCAAGATTGAAACATTGTGCATGTTAACTTGCGGTATGTGTCCACCGGTGCAGAGCGAAGCGCTTTCACTTTATTTTTTATGGGATCTGAGTGACAGGCTCATATGGAAACTTACATTTAGGCAAAGCAAGCAATGTTTTTTACTGTGTTTATTAATGCTTAAATACTAAATGTATTTGTTAATGTTAATTTAAACAACTTGAAATTATATAAAATGTAATGGTAGTTTGGGCATAATTATTCAACGTTTTTTCCACATATGTTGACACATGCCATTAGACAAAGGATAAATGTAATGTAACTGCTCTGTAAATATTTTTGCAGGCTCAGGCACTGGTGCGGGACAGTCCTTTGCTGACATCCATCGCTCAGAGTCATCTGTATCCACTTGTATATGTAGTACAGCAGTTAATTCACTGGCTTTTTATGGGATATCCTCTGGTGCCATTCTGCCTCTTCACTTATGACAAGTGGCTCAAGGTGTGTAGATTTGTTCATCATTAATCTGATGTTGGAGATCCATGTTTCTAACCACCTTTTTTAAAGTGGTCGCTATTGCCATTTACATTTTGAATGCATTTGTTTTCCAGGTTTACTCCTCCATTTATTTCTGTGGTCACATATCTTTTTCTTCGTTGCCTTTCTCATCCTGCCATACCTCCGCAAGGTGTTCGTGCCTGAAAAAAAGGCAGTGAGAAAAGGAGGATTAATTAAAGGGGTAAATATAGCACCTGTCTCTTCTAGACTCTCTTGTTTGTGCTACCTGTCTGTTTTCACTGTTTTGTGTGTGTGTGAGTGCGACATCTATTCTTTCCTGTGTTTGCTGTCTCCAGCGCTTTACATCATATTAGTAGTTGCATGAATGCTGTCACAATGTCTGTATGGTATTTACAGCTATCTGTTATGAGCCGAGTTCTGACTAATCACAGAAATCATTTTAATATGCTGATTTGCTACTCAAGAAACATTTCTTATTATTATCAAGGTTGAAAACAGCTGAGCTTCTTAATATTTTGGTGGAAATCATGATGGTTTACAAGGATTTAAGTAATACACAAGGCAGCTTTTATTTGAAATAGTAATTGAAATAATATTTGAAATAATATTTTTGGTAATATTATAAATGTCTTTCCCTTATCTACTTTTGCTTTTGATCGATTTAATGCATCTTTGCTGAATAAACATTTCATGCCCAGTTTAATTTCCCAAAACCTTTCAATGGTAGTGTATCGTCACTTTATCCATGTTACTGCATGTTGATAAAGCACAAAATTCTAATCCAATGTAAAAAATGTTAACGAAGGCATGAAAATTTCTTCCAAACCGTGCAAATATTCTTGAATTTTGTTCTCACCTAAGAGTGATTTTTAGAGCAGAATTCAGATAAAAATACTATTAAGTTTGTACATATTTTGTTTAGTTAAGATCAAGATGAATGTATGAAAAAGTGTACTTAAAGGGATAGTTCACTTTGAAATTAATTTTTGATATGTTTTATCTCACCTCAAGGGCATTCAAGATGTAGGTGTCTTTGTTTCCACAGTATTTTCAATTTTGATATTTTTTGGTCAAACCGTTTTATTGCCTTATCAGTCATATAATGCCACCCTGGGTCATTATATGGGTCCACCCTGGGACATGCACAGAGAAGTCAAAATTAAACATGATTTAATGACTCCTAAATGTAAGTACACATTGATGGCCTAAGACACCGAAACGAGCGGTTTGTGTGAGAAAACAAACAGTATTTATATCGTTTTTACCTTCGGTACGAGGCACTTCGGTCTGCGCATGCGCCGGAAATGATCGCTTGCGCGTGTACGTCACTCATTTTTACACAGAGATTTCGGAAGTTTTACCTTTCACTGTGAAGATCTAAACATATTTAGATATACAGGAAATCGCAATGGAAGATGATTTCGATATATCTACATAAGTTTCAGCGAAAGGTAAAACTTCCAGAAATCTCTGTGTAAACAATGAGTGACATACACGCGCGAGCGATCAGCTTCTGGCGCATGCACAGACCGAAGCGCCCATGCCTTCAGATCAGTTGGACATGGCTATGATTACATGTGGTAAAAAAAGATATAAATACTGTTCGTTTTCTCACACAAACCGCTTGTTTCAGTGTCTTAGGCCATCAATGTGGACTTACATTTACAAGTCATTAAATCATGTTTAATTTGGACTTCTCTGTGCATGCTATTTGAGGTGAATCCAGGGTGGACTCCTTACACCTCCATTATATGACTGATAGACAACAACGGTTTGACCGAAAAATATCAAAATTGAAAATACTGTGGAAGCAAAGACACCTACATCTTGGATGGCCTTGAGGTAAGCTAAAACATATCAAAAATTCATTTCAAACTGAACTATCCTTTTAATGCACATAATTTTTTCTTTCTTGAATTCCAAAAGTGACGAAGAGAGATTTGCAGTTTCCGTGTCCTTTCTCATTCAGACCCAAATCACTTGAACCCACATCACATCTTAATTACGGCTTCTGACCATGTGACGTAGGATCTTCCCAGGAGGAATTATAAGCAGCATAATCATACTTCATTAGATCATGACTGAGGATTCAGTTAGGATAGGTGTGACCATAAGCCATTTAATTCCAGTAGGACAAAATGTATCATCTTTCTGTCTCAAAGCTTTTCACTGGTGCTGTGGCAGTGTTTCATCCATCCAGATCTTTATAAATATGTCTTATTTATTTGTTGCCTCATTGTTTTCTCCCTTCTTATCCAAGCGTTTCGGATCATAATGAGGCTGTACTGATATATCAATGACAGCTTAAAATTTTTTAACTAAAAGTGCTTTAGAATTAGTGAAAAAGTAAAACGATCATCCTTTTTCTTTCTCTTTGACTTACACAGGTTTGTTTGCGGCCATCTAAGTTTGACGGAAGTGAACTGTGACTTTTAAAAGAGCACCTGAAGAGGACAAATTTTAAGGCCTTTAGTAATATATTACTATTTACATACAGGACTGATGTATGTGTACAAATGTTAGTGCGTTTGAAAGTTTTCTCATTCTTTCTGACTCTAATGAAAAGGGTTAAAAGTTGCAGAAATGCAAGTATTTCTGAGGTTCAATATATTCGTTAAATGAGATTTACTGATGTTTGGTGGCTGAAAATAATTATACTGTATCTGCTCATACCATTGCACCCATTACTCACAGGAAACAGGAAATGAGACCATTACTAATCAGAGAACTGGCTTTTGCTGTCGCTGAAGTCATGTGTGCACTTTTAGAGGGAATGTAGAGCATGTATTTGAAAGATGGAAACAAATGAGACCTTTTTAATTTTTCTTTGCTAATAACTTCCAACTTGTGTACGTTTTAGATAGAAAATAAGACACTGAAATGTGAAACACACATACGAGTGAACAGTGATTGAACATTCACCATCGCCTGGCATTATAAATGAATGTTTTTCATTTTATAACCATTTGTTTTTTCTTGTGATCAGACAACTTCTGATGGGGGACCCTTCTCTTTTTTAGGAAGGAGATTTATGGTAACTGCTTTTTTTTTTTTTTTACAAGCTTTCATAAAAAGGCTCATCATTCTGTCATCTCATCCTCTCACTCCATTTAACATTGTCTGTCCATACATCTGACCTTTTCTTGTTCACTCCATTTTATCCAGTATATCTTTTTGTCCTGTGTATGAGACACAAGCAAAAAAGAAACACATCAACACTAAACACCGGAATTATATAAATGAGGGTAAATTTGTGTCAATATTATTTAGAGCAGAGTATTATATATTTAATTTATAAGTATTATAGTGAGCAATGAACACAGGAACTGTGCACATCAACAACACAAAAAAACTGCTGTTATTTAGATTGATGAAGAGTGTGTTTATTTGTCTAGTCCTTAAAATGTTATTTTGTTTCATTGCACAGTGAAGTTATTTTTATACTTATAACATTCTTTCATTCTAAACATTTTTCTTCTATGTGATCTGCTCTCAGTAATTGCCACACATATTTGCCTTCATATCTGTTCTGTATGTGACATGACACATTGAAGATCCTTGCCACAAATGTGCATCACTCTTCAGTGAGGACCGATTTTTAAAACCTGCACCCAGATTTAATCGAGGGAACAGAGGCTCACTGTAGCAACGGAATTGTTTTATAATATTTATATGTGTGGTTGCAAATTTTAATGATGTAAAAAATTGTTTTTGGGAAACAACTACTACTGCCTTACTGCTACCAAATGTAAAAAACAAAACAAACAAAAAAACAGAGAGAGAGAGAAAAAATACTTTTAAATGAAGACGTTTTTTTGTAATATTCATTAAAATAATGCTGGATTTTAATAAAATCTGCTCCGGTGTGTTGTGGTGTTTTTGAACTGTGGTGTCAGGGTTTTAGATATGCCTGCTGTGGGAGCCGATATGACGTCATCTTGCAGTCTGGGCACAGATAGTGATAGTGGGGAGTTCAAACGTATTCACAAATGTCCTTCTTTTTAGACTCGAAGGGGGAATAAATGTGTAGGTTTAGGGTGTGTAGTAGTCTGTCACCGAGCCCTCCAGATGCGTCCCTCCCAGCCAGATGTATCTCACAGCCAGCCATTTCTAATCAGGATGAGGAAAAAAATGTTTCCTACTATCTGACAATGCTCGAGCTTATAAATATTAAGTAGTTTATGTTAATGTCGCTTGGTAACTTCCTATAGAAACGGTTTGGTTGTTGCATATTAACTACTCCGCTATAACATCCTCCAATGAACACGCTTGGCTACTGAATATTAATTAGTTTAAATTCGACCATCCAATAGCGGAGGGTTTGTCTATGAATATTAAGAACCAAGCCTTCGTCGCAGTACGGATTTGTAAATTCGTTCACCGGGAGTGAGTCCTGAGAGCGAGAGAGACGCAGTGTGGGCGGGTTAAGAAACTGCGAGAGGAGAGGAGATATAAAACTGTCTTTTTTCTCACGGCGTCCACCGAAAACGGGGCATTGGTTTCTTAGTATATAATCTTGATATCCTTCCAGCTTCGCTCCTTTTCACAGTTCAAATCATTTCGTGAGGCACCGGGAGGCCCCATCGCTCCACCCTTTGCATTGCTGTGCTCGTGTGTCGGCGGGCATCAGGCTGTCATAGGTGTGTGAGTGTGTGACGGATGCTTAGAGGAGACTGAGCGGGTACCATCTACACCTCACGGTAACGTGCATTTCATCCTAAAATAATATTTCTGAATTCGATTCGTGCGCTTATGACGTGTTAATACCATTTATACCGCTCTCTGCTTGTACATATGTGATGATTTCAGGTTGCTTGAATTTCTTTAAAGGCTTGAAAAATCGATTCAGTGATTGTCGCATATGTGTTACAAATTTTAGTAAGCTGTAGGCTGAACATTTTATTAGAAACAGTAGGTTATATCACATCTTCCCGTCATTGGTAGAGCGTTTAAATCTTAATTTATTTAAAAACGAGTACTGATGTAGGCTATGAAAATTGTATACATCTTTTCAAAACATATGTTATTCGAGGACATGTGTAATGAATCACATTTGATATTCTGTTAACAAACCTGTCTATGTGATATCGGCGTTCGCGCGCACAGTCGTTTGTAAACGAGGATGCGCAATTCTCACTTTCACGCGCACTCAAACCGCTTAATATATGAGGGTTTTATTGATTGTTGATAGTCACTAGTAAATATGAACTATACTTGACACACTGTACCTAAGATGTAAGACATTCCTACTCGGCCAAACTAGGCCATAAAGATGATGTCAAGAGTGTTACATATTATATTTACCTACCTAAGGATTAGTAGGCTATTCATGTTTCCGTTTAAAGAAATCCAGGCAAGGAGATACATGTCTGTCTCTGTCTTTGCGCTTATCTGTTTATCCTCTGTCCTCTATCTTAAAGTGCTTTATATCAGGTTAATGCATGTTATTTCCCTCTGTCCTTCCCCTCCTTCCTCCCTCAGATGGCCAGAATGAGTTTTCTCTCCTTTCTCCTCTTTTGCTTCACTTCGGTTGCCCATGGCAACAAAGGTCAGTGTCCTCCATCCCTTTTGAATGTTTGATATTGAGCATTGTGTTGATGATGAAGTGCGAATGACTGTGTTAACATTTTCGTTGGCAGCTTTTCGGCACATACAGTCTATTGAAACCAGTCACTTGATTAATTTTGCGGCTGTAATGTATGAAAACATGTCAGTTATTCAAATGCCTCCTGAAAGAATGACAACTTGTAGAGATCACAAAAGGTAGGCCGCATCTCAAGGTGACATGGGAAGAGACAACATTAAAAAAAAGTGAAGAGACATGATATGAAGTGAAGAGATGAAAGCCAATGACCGAGATATGTAGACTAACTGGTAGGAGAGCACATTTTGGAGGAAGGACAGAGAGGATGCTTAGATATATATTGTAGGATCTTGGTGAGATAGAGAGAGGGAGTGAGAGGTCGACTCTTGTCCTTGAAGAAAAGGGTGAACGCTTATCTATTCTTGTCTCAGCTATTTTTAGAGTGTGGGAAACCAGAGATGCTGTATTTCTTAATTTACAGCTAATGCTTCTCCCGTGTGTATGATCACAGATATGCGTAGCTCTTTCTATATCCTCCGTCAGAGTCGTTTAAAAACGCTCTGGTCAGTCAGTGTGTGAAAGCGGCAAGTGTGATGAATGGTGGTAGATGCAAAGCATCTCTCAGTCTGTAATCCGAGGAGTAATCCAGTGGTCTGATGCTCAGATTAATGTTATATGGCTGAGTGAGGGATGAGAGGGAGGGATGCAGGCGTGGGTGGGTGGGTGAGAGAGGGATAGGTAGAGAGATAAATGGCAAAACAACACAGACTGACTTATGAAATATGAGAGCGTGGTGGTCAGCATGCAGCCACACATGAAAAATCCTTACATGCAAGACTGGTCCATTGAGTTAGTGGTCAGCACACTGTCTAGTATAGGATGATATCAAATGGCCAGTCATTTTAATCAAGCAGGGCTCAATAATACGGATTAGTAGTGATGATTTTTACTTGCCTTGCCAACATTTTTACTGCCACAACCAAATGTAAAATAATGAATGATTTTTATTTTTAGCAATACGTATTTGCTAAAAATTATGTTTTGTTTACAAATTTTTTTGTAAAAAAACATTTATATGTTTTAGTTTTTAAAAAAAGTTAATTAAATTAATATTTGGTTACTGATATATTTAATATATAAATATTAGGGCTTTCAACCGATTAATCGCATCCAAAATAAAAGTTTGTGTTTACATAATATATGTGTGTGTTCTGTGTATAATTATTTTGTATTTACTGTATATAAATACACACACATGCATGTATATTTAAGAAAAAATATAAATTATATATAAAATATTTATATTTATATATAATATAAATTATATATAAATCTATATACAGGATATACATGAAAATATTTATTAAATATATACAAGCTTGTGTGTGTATTTAAAAATATAAAATAATTATACGCAGTGCACCCACATATATTATGTAAACGCAAACTTTTATTTTGGATGTGATTAATCATGATTAATCGTTTGACGGCCTTAATAAATACAGATTACCATTTAAATGTAGGGATCAGTAAGATTTTTTGGTTGAAAAAACAAATGTTCAGCTGCTCACTAAGGCTGCATTTATGAACCGTAAAAACAGTAATACCATGAAATATTTTTTACTATTTAAATAGCTGTTTTCTAATTTAATATATTGTAAAAGCGAATTGAATCATGTGATCTCCAGTCTTCACTGTCACATGATTCCTTAGAGATCCTTCAATGCGTTTTTAAGTAAATTTGATGTAAATTATGCCGCTCGATATGAAGTTTAATAGAACGGCATTTATTTGAAATGTTACAAAATGATTAGTTTGCAGTTTTCAACACATAATTGTGTTTTTAAGACAAGCTAGATAACATTATCTCATTGGCAAATCTGTACATCACAGAAAACCAAACATTTAGGTCAAGGCATAAAATGGGAACTTCAAAATAATGAATGTAAGATTTTCAGTAGCAATGCAGCAGCGACCAGAAAGACCCCAGGCTAGCGGGTCACCCATATTGTTGAAGATTTCTCATTTTCAGGGAGTCTGATGTAGGTTTGCATGGTTCGGTCTTTCTCTGAGTGTTCACAGAGAGCTTTCTTTCTGGATTTGAGTGATAGGTGCAATATACCTCATGGTGTGCGATCAGGCCAAACATCTCTACATCTAATTACTCGGCAAAGCAGCGATGCATATCGTTCTGTGTGTGTTTGTGTGCGTTTTGTGTGTGTGTCAATCACACAATTTTGGTGGATCCCCATATGGGTGTGTTTATAACTTAATGTGCAAGTGTTATGCATACGTACAGCTGGCCGAACCATTGCACCATCTGCCGCTTATGTATTTCAGCATGACTTTTTTATTTGTTGCACATTCCTTTGAATTGGTCTGCTTGTGTGCGTCTTTGAACCTCTACTCACTCACCTTCGTAACGTTATAAATAGTCTTGTCAAAAAAAAAGCCGTTTGCTCTGAATCACAGTTTGTTCCTGCGTCTCTCACACCTGTCCCTTGCTTTTGTGATTGTTTTTCAGCCAATAAACACAAGCCATGAGATCGAGACGGAGAACCCCAAGGATCGTCAGTGGAAAACGACAACACTGTCCTCCTCAACCCTCCTCTGTTCGCCCTGGATAAAGACGCACCACTGCACTATGCAGGTAAAGATGCTGATAATGTTGCACGTGTACTTGTTATAGTCAATTAATCCACTTAAGGTTACATTAGCAAAGGTTCAGTGGGCAAAAAATATCCATTGTTCGATTGTCAGTAGCACAGCTCACACAGTTTTCTGTTGGTAAATGCAGCAACTCCATTTGACCAACTTGAATCCATTGCAGAATCTTTTGGGAATCAGCTCTGGGAAATCTATCGCCCTCACATGAAATTCTTGATTGCATAGATTTCTATTAAAATGCCTGGATTTCTCTCCAGAAAATGATGAATTCGCACCTTTAGTCGGTCAGTTATAATCTTTTACACCTTAAGTGTGAAATGGAAGCAATGGTTGCATTATCATATTACTAGTGTACTTCCAATTGACAGGGTCTAGTTAGGGGTTTGGTGCAAGGGTTATTTTGAAGCTTCTTGCAGCTAGTTCAGTATGGCGGTAAGTAATTACATGTTATGTTTACCCAAATTACATGAATTACACAGGGATTAAGGCTGACAGACCTCCCCCCTCCGCAGGCTGAGCTAACATTCACAGTGGCGTGTCATTCGTGATTGCACTTCCTGAACACAGACTCATATTTACTTCCAGAAGAACTCAGCAGCTCTTTTCACATCATTTCACACATTAAAGGAATACTCCACTTTTTTTTGGAAATAGGCTCATTTTACCACTCCCCAGAGTTAAATAGTTAAGTTTTACCGTTTCCAAATCCATTCAGACGATTTTCTGATATTTAGAAGAATATCAGTAACCAGAGACAGGTTCTGGTCTCATTGACTTTCCATAGTAGGAAGAAAATATACTATGGAAGTCAATGAGACCAGAAACTGTCTGGTAACTGATTTTCTTCTAAATATCAGAAAATCATCTGAATACATTCTAAAACAGTAAAACCCAACTGTTTAACTCTGAGGAGTGGTAAAATGATACCTATTTCCAAAAAAAGTGGAATATCCTTTAAAGCTGCAATACCTAAGATTGCATGTCGCTAGAGGGCGCTACATTCAAAACAACAACAACGGCTTTGCTTGATGACGACGTGGAGGAACGCGGAATGATGGGAACTGTTGTTTTCAACTCCACCGTGGATAAATCAGTCAGACGGAAATCGAAAATTAGTTGTCATGGATGAGGTGAAGGTCGATTTCTATAAATGTTGCGTTTAATGACATGCTTGTTTTTCATTAAACTGAAATAGCCGCAAGAAAAGTCAGGTTTAAAAGTAAATTAGTTATCACAGATGTTACTGCTACCGAGTCACTGGACGAAGCTATGGTGGAGAGGATTTGAAGTCAAATCGTTGCTAATGGATCCTGACTTCGCCCTAAGCTGCAATATGCATTTAGTTTTGCATTCATTTACAGAAATCAGCTGCTTGAATGACAATTACTGATGTTATTAGATTTTTCAGGTGATATTCTCAATTCATTCAGTTAACGGATGTTCTGAGGTAAAATTTTCAGACTGCAGACTCAGCAACAGATTGTATTTAATTGTACAGTACAATCATAACATAGAACAGACATTATCTTCCTTTCATGTCATTAAACATAACAATATTGCTGGCCATACACTGATGAGAAAGTGTGTGATACTGGACTTTGTCCTAGACGTGGCGCGGCTCTTCTCGTCCGGTGTGCGACCCCCTTTACAGCCAACAGTTCACATTCCAAGAATAATTAAAAAGAATAATTGTGCCGGAACCTATCTTGTATGTGCACCATGTATGCCTCTCTCTCTTTTGCATGTATACATAATTCACTGATCTCTTATTTTTGTATAAAGTATGTTTTGTTAACTTGCAATAAAAAAAAAAAAAAAAAAAAAAAGAATAATTGTGCACCATTCCATAACAAATGCGCGAAACAAGCTGCCGTTTGTTGCTTGATAGACGCAAACGCACAACTACAACTTCCGCATTTATCCAGGACTACACGTAGTACGAGCGGAAACCGAGGTAACGCGGATATGACGCGATTGACTGGCGACTCCCAGCTCACCCCTGCTCACACGCCCCGTTTCCTTGGTTAAAATCTCAATTTTCTCGTCGACTTTAAACATTGCTTGAAACATTTGGAATATTGTAAGTTACCATCTTAACTAAATATATAACACTGGCCTTGTGATTTTGGGATATTTTAATGCAAAAATCTTAGGTATTCCACCTTTAATGTTTTTTTATTTTTGTAGTTATGGTGCTTTAAATTAGGATTTTGGAAACAGGTTATCACGTACAAATATAATTTATTCAAATGCAAGACTCTTTTTCTCTTTTTTTTCAGGGGAATCTGTGGGTTTAGGGTTCACAGACGGACCGGGTGGTTCGGGTTCGGCACAGTTTGAGGCCGTGGTGTTGGACCGTTCCACTGGAGAAGGTCTGGTTCGGTCCAAAGAGCCTCTGGACTGTGAAAGCCAGAAGGAGCACAGCTTCACCATCCAGGCGTATGACTGCGGTGAAGGTCCTGACGGCACCAACAGCAAGAAATCCCATAAGTATGATTTTTTTTTCCATTTCAATTCCTGGATATGGCAAGTTCATGAAAAACTGTTGTGGTCATCCAGTTTGGATTCTAAATTGCACTCTTAACCCCTTTTTCCCCAAGGGCCACTCGTGCACGTTCGTGTAAATGATGTGAACCAGTTCTCTCCTGTCTTTGTGGAGCGTCGGTATGAGGCGCTCTGTGCCTGAGGGTCGTCTATTTGATCGTATTGTGCGGGTGGAAGCCGTGGATACCGACTGCTCCCCACAGTACAGCCAGATCTGCTTCTATGACATCATCACACCCAACGTCCCTTTCACCATTGATAACGATGGTGAGAACTTCAACTGCAAAAGTTTTTTTAATGCAATATTGTTTTCTTATTTTAGTCTGGTGTTTTAAGTTTTGATGTCTTTAATTTCAAACTAATATCTCTTTCACATCCAGGTTGATGATTAAAATTTTACATGAATAAAAGGTTTACACTGTCGCCAGTTGCTTCCATACACGATTTGATCAAGGCTGTGAGGCTGAAAACTGTTGGACTGAATTGAACAATTAAATCTTTTAAATGCATGATGAACTTTTTTTCTCTGAAGTATGTAGGTTGAAGGCTGTTTTTTACTAGCTATCAATGTAGTTTAATAAAAAGTATTTAAAGGTATGAAAAACCTGTTTAATTTCCCTTTATGTCCTTTTAAACCTGTATAACTTTTTTTTTCTCTGGACATAAAATACAAAAGAGGATAGATTTTGTTTTAAAAAGAAATATGTCCGAATTTTTTGCCCATTCAATAGACGTCTGTGGTCTGTTTCAGTTATATAAAATATCTTCCTTTGTGTTCTGAAGAATAACTAAATAATGACCGATTTTTAATTTTTGAGTGAACTATACCTTAATTCAGAATAATTATAATGTGAGGTCCCCATATTAATGTGAAAATTATTGCACATTATTAATAGTGTAATATTTTTAAAGTGACAATATTGTGCTATTTTTATTTAAGACCTTTAAGATCATATTTGATTAAAATTATTTAATTTTGATGATGGTGATAAAATTGCCTTAAACTGCATTTACATTCACCCCATAATATTATTGTAATATATAATATTATAATCCTTCCCATAAAGAGCATCATTTTATGCAATTGTTCCAAATCATTGTTTATCTCAAAAATGAGGTGGCATCTCAGTGTTAAGCTGGTTTTTAGGGTAACATCCCAGTTTTCTGCAGTGAGAATGAGGAATAGTGACCCTTCCTGATCATTCAATGCAGATCAGAGCACCCATTGACAGACTGAGGGGAGGCGATCAATAGCCGACATTTTGTTAACATGACAAATGCTGATGAAGAAGGAACTGGCCAATGGAAAGAAAACGAAATAAGGGAGAAAGATACAAAGATGAAAGCGCACAAGGAAGAGAAGTCCTCCTTTAAGCCATGATGAGTTAGCAGATTTTTCTGCTGTAGTGTGTGTGTTTTGGTTTCGTAATTTGGGTCAGTCTGACTCAGGCTGTACCAGACACCACTGTGTGAATATCCTTTTATTTATTGTGCCACTTCAATATTGTTATTTTACACACACTCTCTCTCTCCTCCTGTTCACTGTTGCCTTTTATCTGTCACTGTCATCTTTCATTGCTTTGTTTGGTTTTGCTCTCATTTTCAGCTGCTTTTGAATTTTTTGCTTTCTTTATCATGTGCTAAGTGTCCCTGGCAGTAGCCAATCTGTTTTATAATTTACAATCAGTCACCAAGGCTTTCAAATATTGTAATATTCTATGTGCCCATCTAGCATTATAAATAAACTTCTCTCTATCTCTTAAAAATCAAGGGAACATAAAGAACACTGAGCCTCTGGACTCCAAACGCCAGCGTGTCCACAGTTTCTGGGTGACAGCATTTGATTGTGGGAAGAATCGGAGCTCAGGCTGATGCTCAAGTCATAGTCACAGTCAAGCCTTCCTGCAAGCCAGGCTGGATCGGTAATTATATTAAAATGTATTTAATATAAAAAAAAAAAATTGAAATTTTAAAATAAAATAAAAATTTTTTAAATAAAAATATGGCTATGAATTCAACACCATTGAAAATCGACAATGTTTTGTTTCAACACTGTTATTTTGTATTATTAAATGTGTGTGTTTGAATCACAGGATGGACAAAGCGCATCGAGTATACTCCCGGTTCCGGCAGTATCCCTCTCTTTCCCAACCTGCACTTGGAGACCTGCGAGGAGACGGTTTGGAACATCCAGGCTACTGTTGAGCTTCAGACGGGTCATATTGGGAAGGGCTGTGACAGGGACAGCTACTCCGATCGATATCTGTGCGCAGACTCTGTGGTACGATAAATTTCTGATCTGGGAAAATGTTTCATTTTTCTGTTAAATTGTCATGATGGCAGACCCTTGTTCATTAGGATTAGACTTGATTAGCGGACAGAAAATTGAGGACTTTGGATTTATCTGTCACCCAACTGTTCATCTCATTTAGAGCAGATGGGAAAATGTCCCAAATCATTCCGTTCTCCTCAGATTAGCAGCAGGATGCAAATCCCTTCAAATTGGGGTTTACTCCATTATTCCATAGTTCTTGCTGACACCAGCCTTGTTTTCAAATGAAGAATGTGTTGGCTTTTAACATTTTCAGGTGCTGTGAGGGGTGAAGTCGACCTCCTTCCACCTCCATCCCCTGCAACCAATTGGCACCGCGCGTTACCGACTCTACCGTCCTCTGATTCATCCCTGGTCTTCTCCTTCAATGGCTCCACCCATGTTGCCGTAGTTCCTGATTCAGTTGCTTCAGCTGTATCCGCGACCACTTCACCCTGCAGCTCTGGATGCGAAGAGGAGGTGCCAGCACTCAACCACTGGCCAATCAGGCGAGGGGAACCCGTAAAGAGGAGGAGACTATTGTCTGCAGCACTGTAAAGAATGGTCAGTCTGTGCTAGCTTTGTCATCATGCCAACATTTCAGTAGTCCATACTAGTGCCAGTAAAATTCAACACATCAGAAAAAGTTTTAATGCGGTTCAAAATTTTTGGGGCCTGTATCATTTTTTTTATTTAAAAATTCAGTAAAACTATGAAATTTTTTTACAATTTTATAGAACTGTGTTCTTTAAGTATTTAAAAAAAATATATTTTTTCCTGTGATTACAAAGCTGAATTTTTAGCTCCAGTCATCAGTGTCACTAGCCTGACTTCGTCATACTCATAGTCTTGCCGGAATATGAGTCTGAAACTGTTCTCCGTAGGGCTTTGATTATGAGGCGTGTCTTAACCGAACCAGGAAAAAAAACAACTCTGCACTCAATTGGATAGTTGGTAAACCTACAACCAATCAGAGCAGCGCCAGTAAGTCAGCTACTTTGCATACAGTTGTCAAATACAGAACGTAAGCCTAACTTTACTTGTTTTAGAAGTTAAATAACGAGTGTTGCTTCTTTTACTTACTCCTTCATGAGTGCGCCCAAAGGAGAAACCACAACGACCACAGGCTTTTCGTTACGTCCCATCTTCTTCAGCGACCGTCAGAGCCAGCTGATAAGTTACACTTTTGCCGAATCAGTGTGGGAAGGACGGCAAAAATATCTTTCCGATCGACAAATGCCTAAATTGCAGTTTTGTGTTTGTCTATTAAAATTAATGCGCTGTCGATTCATTTTAAAAACAGACGCGAACAGCGGAATCTGTACATCTCAATTCTCCAGCTGCAGTCATCTCTGAGGAAAGACAGTTAAGCGCTCTTTGATAACGTGATGATTGACGTCCTTGCAGATCACCTGTCCATCATCATATGAAGCCCGCCCTGGCGATTTGATTGGCCCGAACGTTTCTTGCCTGATCATAATTACTCCTCAGTGGGATTCAGAGTCCAGACCGAACTTCCCGTCCAAAAAATGTTGTGGACGGAGTTCGGGCTGGCATGCCAGGCTACAGTGTCACATGATCCTTCAGAAATCATTCTAATATGATGATTTGGTGCTCAAGAACATTTCTTATTATTATGTTGAAAAGCTGTAAACAGTTGGGGTGCTTAATATTTTTTTGGATTTTTTTTTTTTTTTTCAAAAGATCAGAATTTATTTGAAATTATATCAGAATATATTTTGAAATTTTTTGTAACATTATAAATGTCTTTACTGCCGCTTTTGATAAATATAATGCATCCTTGCTGAATTAGTATTCAAGTATTAATTTATTTCAATCCTACAGACCCCAAATGTTTGAACGTAGTTAAACATATATCAGATGTGTTTACATTATTACCAAGATCCTTTTTGACCATGAAATTTAGCACTGAAGTACCAGTAACTTTGACATGCCTGGTCATATTATGATCTCATTTCCAGATGACACATACTCTCATTACTCTTTATCGGTGCATGGCTGTCCGGCTCTCTCTCTTCTATTGGCCGGATGTGTCCGCTGCAAGACCCGTCAAATTCCTTTGGAAACTGGAACAGGTAAACTAACCATGACAGCAAATCTCAGTTACTTGAATTCTGTCACACACAGTCTGTCACAGGAACTAATAGAGATATCTTGTTTTGGATCATACAAACACACATCTGGATGTGTATAGAGCTTATCTGAACTTTGTCTTTTGTCTCTGATAGGTGTGTGACAGTGAATGGCATCACTTGTCCCTTAGTGTGCAGTTCCCCTCTGTCACACTATATGTGGATGGTGTGACCTTTGACCCTGCACTCATCCATGACAACGGAGCGATCCCCAACCCCGCACCACACCAACGGCTGGTCATCGGAGCATGCTGGGGTAATTTTACAATTAGTCATATGTGATAAATCTTCATTTGGTGTGAAGATATCAGCAGTAGGTGGAGCAGAAATCTGTAGTACTGTTCTTCTCTGAGACTTTGTGTTTCAGCTTATTAATAGACTCATATATTATTTAGTTAAACAGAACCGTTCTTACACACTGTGGCTCTTGTTTAGAGTGTGTGTGGTAGAAAGGTGCTCAAGCTTTCAATCTCCCTCTATTCTGCTTTCTGGGTCACCTAGTCTGTGTTCATCACTTAAGAGAATGCTTTGACACTGAGCTGAGGCTTTAAATAATAGTTAGCCCGATAATGACAGTTGATTTATGCCATTATTTACTCACCCTCATGTCATTTCAAACCATGATCAGTAATTATAAAAATTAAAAAAATTGTGGAACTTGTTATTGTTACGCCGCTTTAGTCATATAAAACCAGTTCATAGTGACCAGGGACATAAAAGACACAAAAATGTCATCAAAAAAATAGAAAATAGAAATAGAAGTTTTCTGAAACAAACAAAATTGAAGTCGTTATACACTGATAATTTTCACCACCACCAATGTTTGTATCTAACATGCATGCTGATTAAAGGTGGAATACCTAAGATTTTTGCATTAAAATATCCCAAAATCACAAGGCCAGTGTTATATATTTAGTTAAGATGATAACTTACAATATTCCAAATGTTTCAAGCAATGTTTAAATCGCGAGAAAATTGAGATTTTAACCAAGGAAACGGGGCGTGTGAGCAGGGGTGAGCTGGGAGTCGCCAGTCAATCGCGTCATATCCGCGTTACCTCGGTTTCCGCTCGTACTACGTGTAGTCCTGGATAAATGCGGAAGTTGTAGTTGTGCGTTTGCGTCTATCAAGCAACAAACGTCAGCTTGTTTCGTGCATTTGTAATGGAATGATGCACATTCTGGTGCATTATTCTTTTCAATTATTCTCGGAATGTGAACTGTTGGCTGTAAAGGGGGTCGCACACCGGACGAGAAGAGCCGCGCCACGTCTAGGACAAAGTCCACTATCGCACACCGGACGCGCACTTTCTCATCAGTGTATGGCCAGCAATATTGTTATGTTTAATGACATGAAAGGAAGATAATGTCTGTTTTATGTTATGATTGTACTGTACAATTAAATACAATCTTTGCTGAGTCTGCAGTCTGAAAACTTTACCTCAGAACATCCGTTAACTTAATGAATTGAGAATATCACCTGAAAAATCTAATAACATCAGTAATTGTCATTCAAGCAGCTGATTTCTGTAAATGAATGCAAAACTAAATGCATATTGCAGCATAGGGTGAAGGCAGGATCCATTAGCTTCCATTAGATCCACCATAGCTTCGTCCAGTGACTCGTACAGTAACATCTGTGATAACTAATTTACTTTTAAACCTGACTTTTCTGGTGGCTATTTCAGTTTAATGAAAAACAAGCATGTCATTAAACGCAACATTTATAGAAATCAAACTTTACCTCATACATGACAACTAATTTTCGATTCCCGTCTGACTGATTTATCCACGGTGGAGTTGAAAACAACAGTTCCCATCATTCCGCGTTCCTCCACGTCGTCATCAAGCAAAGCCGTTGTTGTTGTTTTGAATGTAGCGCCCTCTAGCGACATGCCAATCTTAGGTATTGCAGCTTTAACAAAAGTGGTGCATTAATGCCTAAATGTAATGTGTATGGCTTCAGAAGCTTTAGAAGAGCGGTATTCGAATGGCGGACAATGATCCGTTTCGGGACCCCGGCTTGGTTCAATCTGGACTGTTGGACACAATTGCACAATTTTACAGTTTCAGCAGATTAAAGTGAGCAGCCCGTCAAAATAACAGAGCGGTTCACACCGCTAGCACTCAGGGTCGTTAACAGTAAATTATACAGGTTTGTCCATACATTAATCAGCATATTAAGAGCATTTCATAATAAACAATGTTATATTTTGGAAAATTATTTAGAGATGGCGAGGACAGACCAAAAACCTTAAAATTACTAGTTTACTTTGCTTTGTATTCATGATGAGAGTTTTGATTATTAAATTATATATGTTTGTTTTTAGTAGTAGTAGTAGTATAAACATGGTCCATTATTTTCTTAAACCTGCAGTACGCAGTTTTTCCTCTTTGTCGCCATCTCCGTTCGAAATCTGCAATTGCAGTAATTCGTGGAATTATCAACTTTACGTGAGTTGTACTTCGACAGCACAGCGTGGATGAACACAATGTTTGAGGTGACTGTGAGGCTGTCAGTCACCGCGCCGGTGTGGAAACTGTCGTTCAGAATCACAGATTATTCTTTTTGAAGTATGACCAACATAAGAATTTTCACCGGAAAAATGTCATCTTAACTAGTAAGAAACATCCTCTTTTGTTCTGGTTCTGACATTGCAGTAAATTGCGCTGATTAAATCTAACAATCGCTTATAAGTTATCATATCACGCAAAACCATGCAAATTATACTTTGTTCTCAAATTGTTAATGTTAGCTACATCAGCATTGCATGACTACATCCTTCCGATATTATCCTTGTTTTCGCATGGGCCGGTTGCAGTCTCTCTTCTTCTGTAGCCACTCCGAAGTCCGAACGAATTCTTTTGCATTTTACAGCGGGTGAATCTGTTGTCACTGGAGATTGTCATTTGAACCATTCTGGATATATTAAGTGCTGTGAGAAAAGGCTATAAATCTCCACCCCCAACATTCTCACACGCAATATAGCTTATACCAGCCGAGACTCCTTCTTTATGTGTACAGATGTGATGTAATGATGCAAAGACACTGAAATTACCACTGAAATTAAAAACATTATTACAAGCTCACCGCCTTGAATCGAGCTAAGGCAAGCAGATAGTTTTGAACACTGGCTGGTTATGTATTTTCTCATCTGTATTTTGGATAGTTTTTTACCCCAAAAAGCTACGGACTGCAGCTTTAAGGGGTAAACTGTGCACACACAGTGGCTGCGTCCCAATTCGCATACTATCCGTCCTAAATAGTATTCGAAAATAGAATTAGTACGTCCCAAACCGTAGTATGTTGAAATGAGTGTTTCAAAGATACCCGGATGGTCTACTATTTCCGGTCAGAATCCGAAGTGTAGATCGGTGCACACTCTAACGGCTGATATTGCCCACAAACCATTGCGCGGTGGACGAGGATCGGTTATAACTACAAACACGAGTAAAAATTGTTATAAAACTACAGACACGGAGGGCGCGCGAGTCCCGCGCTGGTCCCGCGGCTGTGTAGAGAGGTTTAGATAAACAGGTTTGAGTGATTAATTATCAGTATCTAACCGGGACGAAAATGAATTTATTCAATGTTGTCCACATTATATTGCATATGCAGCAGCATTGTGAACTTTTGTAAAGACACGTTTAGCCATTACTTTTTAAATGCATCATTATATTCAAATTGCAAACACGAGGAGAGTATCTGCATGAAAGACCCACGACTGGCAGATGAACGTGCTCTGAAACGGTAGGAAATCAAATGAGATAGAATGGAGGATTTTAACAGTGACGAGATGATTGACAGGGCAGTTTACGGTGACAGGATGCACGCAGCACGCGACAGAGCCGTCCGTTAAAGATGACGTGATAGTATGTCCCAAAGCTTGCCTACTCTTTTTGCTGCACACTCAAAAGTATATACTTTTCTTCACAAAAAGAGTACATACTTTTAGGGCGTAGTATGAGTAGGCGAATTGGGACGCAGCAAGTATGTTTTCTCAGTCCCAAGCCTTCCATGAGCCATACACGTACGTAGGTGTCTAAAAATAGTAACCTGTTAAAACAGCTGATCTTACCTTTTCAAATTCATATACAGTTACTTTTTTTGGTAAATATTGGTAAAAAAATTCTTAGACATCACTACTTTTGCTCTCGAGCCCAAGATTTTTTTCATTCACAACTATTCCTTACTATCATCATGAATAAGGACTACTATCTGCCTCGAAGGATATAGCCCTGAGCTCTGCTGGGAAGGAAATATAAAGACCGGACCACTTGGAACTTTATTTGGAAAGAACATGTATAGTGCTTTTTTTCTTCCAATATAAAATAACAGAACATAGACTACCATTAAAAAGTGTGAGATCAGATTTTGTTCAAAGAAATTAATACTGTTATTTAGTAAGAAAGCATTAAAGTGATCAAAGTGACAGTAAAGACATTAATTATGTTACAAAAGATTTCTAATAAATTCATCTCAAATAAATGTTGTTTTCAACATTGATGACGATGAGAGCACCAATGAGCACCAAATCAGCATATTAAAATGATTTCTGAAGGATCATGTTACACTGAAGACTGGAGTAATGATGCTGAAAATTCAGCTTTACCGTCACAGGAATAAATTACATTTTAACATATAATAAAATAGAAAACACTTAAATAGAAATGATCCATGCATTAGTGTATAGTCATTTGCGCCGGGTGCAAGACAGAGCCCTGTAAAATATTTCACAATGTTACTTTTTTACTATATTTTTGATCAAATAAATGCAGCTTTGGCTAGCATTAAAGACTTTTGAACGATAATATAGGTTTCAATTTACATGTTAGTGAGTGAAGAATGACAGTTTTCAGACATTTATAGATTAACTTTTCCTTAAAAATTAATGAATACAGCTTTTTATTTACTTCCTTTCCCTTATTCCTCCCTATAGAGCCAGAAGAGAAATCGAAAGACATCGTGAACAACACCATGCCAGAGAGTAAAGACACAGGTGAGGTGCACACCAGGAGAACATGCCTATGTTTGAGTGTGGATGAGGGTGTGCAAGTATGTGCTATTCATGAGCTTTCTGGGATCAATAGAGATACTCAGTTAAATGCCAGCATGTTATTAATGTTCTCAAAAGAGTCTGTATTGATTCATATCTTCTCATTTTGGTCCACAGGGAAGTTTGTCAGTGGTTACAAAGGGCTTTTGTCAGGAGTAACAGTGCGTCCAGGAAATGTGGAGCCACACAGTGTAGTGGAGTGCCTGTATGCCTGTCGAGAGGGCCTTGACTTCGGAGACCTTGAGACTTTGGGCTCAGGCATGAAGGTACATTCAAATTATAACTCAAAGTATGATAACTTTATATTTTTACCCACAACACAGCCCAGATTTCTTCCCAAAGGCCCATTATGGCTATAAATGTTGTGGTTTGTTTTTTGTCTAACTGAGATGCAAAATCGTTTTCTGTAGTAATCTGTCAATAGTGCTTAAGTTGTATTTAACCTGGAAAATTCCTGTAATATTTAAACAAGCTTGATTTTTTTTTATTTTACTCACCCTAGTTTATTTTCCTCAGGTGCATGTGAACCCTAGCCAGTCTGTACTGGTGTTAGAGGGAGACGACATTGAAAGTTTCAACCGTGCTGTTCAGCAGGTGACATACAGGAACTCTCTACGATTTGCCACCCCTGGTGTCCGTCCGCTCAAACTCACCACCTCTCTGAGGTACGTGACAACCAACACGCTGAAATAGGGATCTTTCTTCAGCCTTTCAAATTAACTAACATATCTAAAGTCTTATAAATTTAAACTCAATATTATTAGTCATTTAGTCAGTTTACTGCAGTGGACAAGTAGGTTAGTTTGTGTTTAACTGCCTAAGCTGAAATTAAAATACCAGGAAAAAAGGCTTCTCCAGAAAGCAAATTAAAGAGAAGGAGATGATACAATCGATTGCTAAGTGCAGAATGAAGAAAATCTGTAAAGATGTCCCAGTGAGCAGCTGTAAATGGAAGTAAAATAATGCCAAATTTTTTTGAAACAAAAAAAACCTGTTGAATTGCACTACTATGCATTGCATTAGCCATGCTTGCATTTTAATGCTATAATAATCCATATTCACATTTCATATTTCACTTCCAAAATATTCAAACTGTTTACAAATACAACATATAATATTCAACAGGCAATTTTCGGTACATTTTATTTCGTTTTGCAAATTCGCTTCCACAAATTCAGTGGTTCAAATTCAACAGTAAATTCAACATTGACTGCAGGAAAAGCAGTAGATTACCGAGCGTAATCTGCTGTTAGTCGACTACACCAGGAGGGGGTGCAAAAGCATTTGTTGTTGACGAAGACCAGAGCAAAAGTTAGAGCAAGCTATTCATTCATTCATAAAAACTAATTTACATTAATTTAAGTGTATTTTAGGGCTGTTTTCGACTAAGGATTTTCATAGTCGAATCTAGATTTTGCCGTAGTCGACTAATAGTCGAACCTTTTTTTTAGATAGGTCTAGCAGCTATATTTTTTCCATTTCAAACAAAAGAGATGGACGTATGCGCATTAGGCTATTCGTTCTGTGTTTTTTTCTGAACAGTTAGGCTATGTTTATTTGTATAGTTTATCATCATCATCCTGAAGGCTGTTTTATGTTAAATTCAGTGTCATCATGGTTACATTTCCTGTGTAGCCTACATGCATCTTTCTCTACCATGAATAAGATTATAATGTCATTATAATGTATAATGGCCGCTGCAGTTTGGATCGCCGTTATGGTTGCTCAATGCTCCGTTTAGACTGTGTTGTGTTGATTTTATGCCATATATGTGATATATATAGCGTATATCACTGGGAAACTGTGAAGAAGCGTAAATACTGCCACACAATCAAGTGGCAATAAAATAAAAATTAATAAAATAACATACTGATTAATTCATCAAATTAATAAAAATTAATCACATACTTTACCATTTAAAAATTTGGGGTCAGTAAGATTTGTGACAGTAAAGTGTTTAAATTTGTAAAAAAAAAAAACATTTGATAATAATAAGAAACTGAGCAGCAAATCAGTATATTAGAATGATTTCTGAAGGATCATGTGACACTGAAGACTGATGCTAAAATTTCAGCTTTGCCATCACAGAAATAAACTACTTGCAACATATTTTAAAATAGAAAACAATTGAAGAGCTCAGATGCAAAAGCCTCTAAGTGCCATTTGAAATTTTCTTCTAAAATGATCATTTTTATCAAGCTTGTATTTTTAAGTTCAGTAATTTCACTTAAATGGCAATGAAGATTACCTATTAATTGTCATTTAAGTGAAATTACTGAACTTAAATATACAAGCTTGATAAAAAAGGTCATTTTAGAAGAAAATTTCAAATGGCATTTAGAGGCTTTTGCATCTGAACTCTTCAATTATTTTACATTGTAATAATATTTCATAGTATTGCTGTTTGTACCATATTTTTGATCAAACAAATGCAACCTTGGTGAGCATGAGTGACTTCCTTCAAAAAAAAAAAAAAAAAAACCAACTATTATGAACTTATGGTGGTGTAGATCAATAATGTATTACTTAAAAAAGGCCAAATAAAAATATGACATTATTATAGAAGACAAATCAGCATAGAGCATTATTAAATGTGCTGGCTTTTAAAACATCATAATCATAAAGCTTTCCAGAAAAATGACACTATATATTCAGTTTAATCAAGACTTCTCTTTGTCGTTCTGCAGGTGTTTCAGTGAAGAGAGCTGTCTCTCTCTCAGACAGCTTGAGGGTTACCTGGTCGTGCTCCAGCCTGACGCCCCGCAGATCTCTCTGTCTGGGGTGGGACCCCACCTGGCCCGACCAGCCGCTGAATTTGAGGGTCCTCAAGGGGTTCCCTTGTTTCCTGAGCTCCGTATCGTCTGCTCCTTGTCTCATGCTGTGAACACAGCTGCTCAGGGCATGGAAGGAGGGGTAAGCTTTGAACATCTCACCTAAAACTCTGAACCCACAGCTTGATAGATGACCTCTATATCGGCTTTTTTATCAAAAAGGATTCTTTTCATTTATTTCTGGAAGATTATTTCTACATCAGACTCTGTAATGTAAAATGTCAATTTTGATAAATAACTAAGAACAAAATATCTGCAGTCTAAGAGTGTGTTTTGGTTTTGTCTGGAGGTAGTGCAGCATAGATGGACTTTCTAAAGAAGTCAAGATCAATCATCAGATATTTGCAAGTTATTATGCAATGTGAGCCAAACTAGCAATGGAATTGCTTATCTGCTAACAGGTTATTACAGCTTAGTACAGCTTGTACTCATTCTGTTATCTTTAACTTTAAGCTTGTGCAATGCAGGAAACTTTGCTCTCCTCTCACTTCAGTGTTACGGCCAAAGGCTAGAGAGTTATTCAAGTCTTTTCTGTCTCTTTTTTTCAGCACTGATGTCAGATGCTGTGGCTCACACTCTGGATGGATGTGAAGTCCAGCCCTTAGGGGAGGAGCTAAATCCAGAAAGGGAGGAGCTTTTGGTTGACATGGAGGCATTAAGAGAGAGAGGGCTGGACATCATTAACACAACGGCCTACATTGCCATCACTGGTAATTTTTCTTCATGAACTTAACAGCTTGCATTGCCATCATTTGCAATAAAGTTTGTCTTAATTTTGAACACATATAAATGTATAAGGATATATAAAATATTTTGCATGAATAGTGTTTTGTGCTATTGTGCTAGTTAGTGTATTCTTAAAATATTACTTGATTTAATATTTTATTAAATTTAAAACATTTATATGTTTAAGTGTTACTACTTTTAGGACTGTTGGTGTGTTCAAGTCATGTCTTCAAGATCGTACCCAGTCATTTCACCATCTAGATTAACTATAGACCTGATATAGTACGGATATGAGTAACCCACTTCTAGCCAAAATAATCTTGAATTTGGAAAATCTTGAAATGTCGTTTTTGCTAAAATAACTTGTGAGATGTATGATATTCCATCATGTAAGCAAAGTCGACTGTGAGGTTTTTCATTTCTTTGACATGTTCTATGGGTAGCTTGTGCTTCTATTTTTGGGCTTTCATTGACAGCCCAAATTTTGTCTTGTTTTAGCCTAGACGTCAGGGTTTGGACGTGGTTGTCTTTGTTATTCATTTTCTGGAAGTAGATTTTAAGAACCTTGCTGTATTTTTGTGTAATTAATTAAGAGAACGTACTCCGCCATTTTACTTGAAAAAACTACGTCGTAAATACGAACTTCCCAGAAGGACATGAACGCACAATGTAAATGTAAATCATGTACACTTTTGTTCAAAAGTTTGGGGTCAGTAAGATTTTTGTTGATATCTTTTTAATTAAGTCTGCGCAATATATCGTTTTAGCATCGATATTGTGTCCATGATAGTCGCATCGCAGGATGTGTGATGTCGAGGATAAGGATCAGCTGCTCTCTGGGTAGAAACTCATTTGATCATAGAGTGAATGTTTATCATTTGCATGTGTTTTAAGTCCTATCAGTTTAAGCATCAAGCGCAACAACTCTGGAACTGGTTTTCTGTGTGCGCACATGGCGAATTCACTTTCTCTTTCTCTTGAACAGTCACGTGCATGCAACATGAAGTCAAAATGCGGCGAGTCTCCTCGTAAACACAGTCGGTCATGTATGTAAACAATTGAGTAAAAAACAGAAGTGTATCATTATGCACTTTTTGAAGAAAAGGTTCTATATAGAACCTTAAAAGGTTCAAAAGCGCTACGTATTTGGAACCCCTAAAATGCAATGCATGTGAATGATCACAAAATTCAAGATATGGGGGTTAAAAAAAATAATTAATCAATATCACACAAAGAGTGCCATTTCAGTTTTTATCCTCCAAAATTCAGCATGATTAAAATGTGATATTAGGTTACTACAACAGTTTAATAAACAATAATTTATTTACAACTACAAAATGTTGCAGAATAATGTAATATATGAATGAATAATAGCCTTTAAAGAACCTCTGTGCCAAAAGTGATCTTTCTTGTCATTATTAACCCTTTTTTAGCATAAAATGTCCTTTGGAGTTGAGTAAATAACCCTATGCTACATATATAGAACCCTTTTTTCTAAGAGTGTTTTTGATCCTTGCTTTAGTCTTAAATTGACAGCAGCCTAATATACCCACAGATGCTTTTCACCAATGTTAATCAACAAAGAGAAAATCACTTTCGTAGCTTTAACAAAGATAATTTTGTTTCAAAACATTTAGCTGAAACACATAATGAACTCATTCTTATTTATTTCACAGGACACATTTTTTAATCCTTCCTTTTCTCTCTTTCAGGAGCGGAGTCAATCTCTGTGTATGAGGATGTGTTGCGCTCCATTCGCTATCGCTTAGCAAAGGGCTCTGCTCGTTTTGAAAGAAGGTTTCGTCTGTCGTGCTCAGAAATGAACGGCCGGTACACAAGCAACGAGCTCACGCTGGAGGTAATGAACACCGCTGAACACACGCGACACCGATGTGGATACTTCAGCCTGACCTACAGCACACTATCTTAGTACACACACTTCTTGACAAGGAACACCATCGAAAGTTCACACTCTTAATGTTGATGCATAATTAACACACAATCTCACTGTCTTTGTCTTGCTCAGGTGAACTTCCTGCATTCTCTGGACAGTCTGTATCATCCGTCTCACCTGCTGGCGTCTCAGCAGCAGTTCCTCCACCCATCCCATCACACCGGAGAACTGAGTGGACACACACTCCCCAACCCACACCGCAACTCAGGTACATGTCTGAAATATGTAAACACAAATATTTACTGATATATTTAAATGGGATTAAAAGGGATTCAATGGTTAGTAGAGTTATTAAAGGGTTATTTAAGGCTCTTAAAGCTACACTGTGTAACTCTTTTAGTTTATTCTTAGCTAAAAACACTTAGTTCTTTCAAAAATATATGTGCTCATTAATGTATATTTACTAGTAATAAAGTATTCTCGTGAGTGTATAATATGCCATTGAAAATACATACGGGTAAGGGGTTCTAATGTCGGTCGCCATGTTGCCCCTCCATCTTGAAAGTAAATTAGCCAAAGAGGGACATACCCGTTAATTCAAGCTTCGCCTTTCGCGTTCACGTTTGAGTTAACACTCATGGACGAGGTCGAATTGGAAGTCATGTTAATCTTGGACTACATTGGCCACCGTAGGAGTTAAAACGAAATCGGAATTGAGAGGAACAGAAACTATTCACTGGATGGTCATATACCTTTTCACCACTAGATGGGGTAAAAATCACACAGTGTAGCTTTAAGGTCAGTTTATAATGTTAGTAAATTGTCTTTTTTTACTGCAAGAGTTTTGAAACTTACGGTATATTGTAATAATACAATAAAATCATTCATCTCACAAGACAGTTTTATTCCTCATTATATATAACCCTTTAAAAAAATATAGACTATAAAGAATAAACATAATGTCTCTCTCTCTCTCTCTCTCTCTCTCTCTCTCTCTCTCCTCATGCGTAAAGTTGTTCCAGGAGCTGCAACTGTCATCATCATGGTGTGTGTGGGTTTCTTGGTTGTCATGGTGATTCTTGGTGTCTTTCGCATCCGTTCCATCCACCGTCGTGGTGACGGAGCAAGAGGCGGAGGCAAAGAGGGCAGTAACCAATGGGATGATTCGGCCCTCACCATCATTGTGAACCCAATGGAGGTATGAATCCAAAAGTAGATATATGTACTACTGTTAAAAGGTTTGGGGTTGGTAATTTTGAAAAATAAAGGCTGTATGCTCACCAAGGCTGCATTTATTTGATAAAAAATATGGAAAAAACTGTACTATTGTGAAATATTATTTAAAATAACTTTTTTCTATTTTAAAATATTATTTATACCTATGATGGAGTCTGTCTTCAGTGTTACGTGATCCTTCAGAAATCATTCTAATATGCTGATTTGGTGCTCAAGAAACATTTCCTATTAATATCAATGTTGAATCAGCTGTGCTGCTTAATATTTTTGTGGAAACTATGATTCCCCTTTCCCCAGGAATCCTTAATGAAAATAAAAAACAACAATTTATTTGAAATATAAATCTTGTGTAACATTATAAATATATTGGTAACACTTTACAATAAGGTTCATTAGTTACTACATTAGTTAACATTAACAAAGAATGAACAATACTTCTTCAGCATTTGTTAATCTTTGGTAATGTTAATTTTAACATTTACTAATACTTTATTAAAATCTTGTTAACATTAGTTAATGCACTGTGAACTAACATGAACAACAATGAACAGCTAGATTTGTATTAATTAGCGTTAACAAAGAATAACAAATACAGTAACAAATGGTTAGTTCATGTTAGTTAATGCATGAACTAATGTTTAATAAATTAACCTTATTGTAAAGTGTTACCACTGTCAGTTTTAATGAATTGAATGCATCCTTACTGAATTAAACTGTTATTTTATTTTTTAAAAAATCTCTCACTCACCCAAACTTTTTAATTACTGATATGTGTGATATCTTACACGTCTCTCTTTGTATTCTCTCTCTTAGACATACGAGAACCGCATGGGTATTGCAACAGATATTGAAGGAGAGTGTGATGATGAGGAAGAAGTAGTGGATTCGCCCGAATGATACCAGTGATGACCAACGAATCATCATCAAGAAAGAGGGAAGAGACTCCGCCCAGACGCTACTGAGCCAATTAGCCATGCCCACATTCTAAAACTCCTCCCACTCATTTAAAATACAGGAATATACACACACAGACGCACCATCAAAGATAATGAAAAAAGTGTCTAAAACATCTGTGACACAATTATAGGATCTCAGCCTCTGTGAATGCAATGCTTGTCTCTGGAATGTACGCTCCCACAATGCACAAAACATTCCCCTATTCACCACTCTCGAATCAGATCCCGATATTTATTAATGGCACAATTATGTTCTTTCACCCTACAACCTTTCCAATTGATGTGCTCACAACACTGTATTAAACATAAGGAAAACACTAATTTTCAATTCATATAAACTAATTGACTCAGAATGTTTCATAACTAATGTAATGTCTTAAGTACAAAACGACTTCAGAAGCTGTGTTTCTTCTGCACAATCTGTCTCTTGATACATTCCTTGAACAAATTCACATGTACAGATATAGAGGACTAGTCAGTAAAGGTGTTTCGTAATAGTGATAGACTGCAGCTAGGTATGCAAGTGCTTTCCTTTAAGCATCACAATACACACGCACGCACAAATGTTTTTTGCACCTCTTCTCACAACCTCACGAAAAACACAGTACAGTGCAATGCCCTCTGCTGTATCAGAATGTTAGCTCAACCTGGGCAGTTTTGATTGTACTTAAATGTGTGTAAATACAAATGACTACTACTATTATTATCATTTTCTGTCGTTTCATTATTTTCAGTCTTTGCACTTTCAGATAGGCTAGGCTAGGAATTTTTTGCTAATATCTCTACTGGTAATATACAGTGACAATGAAAATAATAGTACTAGTAATAAGAGCGGTAATGATTGGCTTGATGAATGTCTATTTATTTGTGTGTTCAATTGTGTATTTTAAAACTTGTTAATATCTGATTCACAGTGAAACAGAAGGGCATATTATTGTAATGCCTAAACACCCCCACTCTGCCATCATCCTCCCTCTCTCGTTTCTCCCCGACCTTTCTCTATCCTTACACTCTTTAGATACTGCCACTGCTATTTTGGGTTTCTGAATGTACAACTGTGCCAACCCTTCCTCATTCCAGCTCGCACTTCCCTCTCTTTTCCCGTGACTATTTCTCTGTCTGTGTTAGTGTACAGTGGAAACCTGTCAGTAAATAAAGGCCTGTTGTTTTTGCAGTGTGATATTAAGAATGGATAAATTTGCATTAAGCTATATTATTTCAATGGTTACCATTGGGACAATTAACTATACTTATAGACACAATGACATGGATTATATGGATTGATTGTTAATGATAATCGTCTGAAGAAATAACCTGTTCAAAAAAATTCATAATAAAAACACACGGATGACGTTAGAATGTGGTCTCTGTTTTTTGGTCTGTTTTTTTTTCATGTTGTTCTTGAAAGGGGGTAGTTGAATACAACAGTCAGAATGGCATAAATAGTCATTTTACAACATGAAACTGACATCAGAACCAGTCCAAATCAGAAAAGAATAATAAATACATTTAGGGGGTGGGAAAACGCTTAGAGTGCTTCTAAAAATGGTTTCGTTGATTTTATAAATATAACAAATGGAGTGGGGAGAGGAAAGTGGTAATGAATCTACATTTATTTATTTTGCCAATATTATAATGCTATTAATCAAATAAAACAAAACACGACTGTCTTTGGTTGTTCCATACATTCTATTTTACAAGGTAAAAGTATATCAGCAACCACAGTTTTCCTGATTACTTTGAAATAAAGTAGCAGCCACAATAAAAATTATAATAATAAAACATATATATATATATATATATATATATATATATATATATATATATATATATATATATATATATATATATTTATTTATTTTTTTTGTTAAATATATTTGTTTATTTATTTTGTTTGTTTGTTTGTATGTATATATATATATATATATATATATATATATATATATATATATATATATATATATATATATATATATATATATATATATATAATAAAGCAAGTTTAAGCTCCTAAGCTTTATATTTCTGTTCTGGTTGGCCTAGTCGATATAACAATACTCCCCTAAATTACAAATTACACGTATTTTCATTTTCAAAAGTTACAGAACTCAAAAGGTACTGCACAACAGAAATGAATAAAATCCTTTAAAGCACATTTCCCTTGATGTCGAAACAATAGGTTATCAACCTGTCACTCAAGGCATGCGCTGTCACTTTAGGAACTTTACGTAACTTCAGCGTAAACCTCGCTCCGCCCGTCTTGATGCTCAGCACAGTTCAAAGCGCTGGTCTTTACGCAAACTGCGTTTGTGAATAGCCGGAGCGTAGCGTGTTCGTCTGGCTGGTTCGCTCGCTCATGTTTCAGTGGGCCACACGGAGAAGGTAAATAAAGACAGGACGGTCACCCGCGCAACATTTACCCGTCAGGAACCGACAACCAGGGGGCCGTTAACCCCAGGCGTCTTTTTAGGCCCTGCTTCGTTCTGTCGTGTTTTGTTTTTGTCAAAACTGCATTACTCACGGGATAAAAGGAGAAAGAGAGAGAAGAGAGGTGACAACATCGCCTGGGCAGGTGAGAGGAGTGAGTTCATTTAGCTTGTAAGCTAACTGTCTGCAGCATAGTTGACTTAGTTGACCTGCTAGCTTTATTGTTATCATTCATAACGTTAGTTGCACAAACAAGGCTGCGAATAGCTAACCGGTTGTGGTCTAACGTTAGTACGTTGGGATGTTCAACTGCCATTTAACGTTACTCTTGGAAAAACTCTTGCCCTCAGTCATGTTTCTGTGCTGAAGGCAAACTGACAGCAGACAAGAACTGATCTGAGCAGAAGAGTTATCTTCTGTGATCAGATGGCCAAATCAACCGGTGGCCACTCTTGTTCATCTCAATGGTTTTTCATCAGAAGTGTCATGCACGAGGGAAGCAGGCTGTTTTGGAATTATTGCATAAGGATAGCAAAGTAGACCTGCACTGTTTGTGCACGTGCAATCTTGGTTAATTGTTAATAGTCTCCAGGAACAATGGAATCTGTGTAATCCTTCTAGTCTGGATAAGCTGATGGAACATATGTTTATGTCAGTCAGTGGAAAGGTAGCTCAATCCACAGGATTAATCTCAAGTCGATGATTCATTGTCTTCCAGGCTCTGTTTATAGCCTCAAGATGATTGCAATAACTTTCTATGCAACTAGGGCTACAACCTTTCTGAGACCAGTCTAGAGGTTCTCTACCAGGGAGCTGAAAACATCTAAGGAGGCCTCTTAAATTTTAAATGAAGAGAAAACAACAATAAGCTTAAACAAAATCCCATATCATTCATTTTAATTAGACTTAAGTAATGTAAATAATTGAAACTAACATTTTGTAATGGGTATACATTTCTGACTTATACCATAACATGATTAGAGCCAGACTAGTGCTGGGCGGTTTGACCAAAAATTGATATCACGGTTTTTTTCAAAATCATAACGGTTTTTCGGTTCGGTTTTGTTTTTTTTTTTTTTTTTTTTTTTTTATGCATAGTCAGGTGTTCAATGCATTTTCTACTGGTTAAGAGAGGAATTACTGCAGTAAATTGACTTAGGATGGTCTATTTTACTGTCATTAGTGAATATTGTAGAATAATTCCACACTAGTAATACAGGTTTGCATGGCCCCAGAAAATTATGCTGTTTACAAATAAGAGCCATTCATGATTCTAATGAAGTGAGGAATCAAAATGCAAAGACAACTGCAGTCAAAATACAGAACTTTTATTTTAAACAACACAATTAGAACAACTTGGAATACTTTTGCTAGTTCAAGTACAAATCCAGGAACATTACGTGCATTCAAGTAAATATAAAAGGAAATCTTGTCTTGCATTGCTTTTGAGGTCTATTAAAGAAATTAAAACAAAATTATGCAACTTGCATTAGTTATTCCTTCAAAAGTATTGCTTCGAAACCAGAACAAACATAAAATAAATATAAAGTGCTAACTTACTTGGCACACAGGATTATCCTGTATAATGGAAACAATATTTAGCTCGACTTTTCTTTTAGCTTTCCCTGTGTTACATGCTGATGTGGAGGGCGCTAAATCCGCGGCTGAATCCGCGGCTGATTTAATACATTCTTGATATTCCAAGACATGTTTGCGACTAAGGCGCTGGAGCAATTTGCTTGTGTTGCCGGGTCATTCTCCCCAGCGGAGAATTTTAGCCGGACAGCACTTACATAATGGTTGTTTGTTCGATGTTGGATTTTTGGAAAACAAAAAACCTCCAAACAACAGACCCGGCTCCTCTTTTTGGCACAAGTTCTTCTTCGGTGTCATCACTGTCATGTTGTACTAATTCTTCAGAATCCATCGTCCATGTAACGTAACAGAGCGCTGCTGTTTGTTTACACTCGTCGGTGCTCAGTAGTGCAACGGGTAAAGGGTCCGTCTGAAACAGTGTCGCGCACTGCCACTCTATGGTCGCGCAGCGCAACGGTCGTTCCGAACGTTGTGTAATTAAATACACCGGTATGGCGGTTTATTCAAAATCAAAATCGTGACGAAAATATAAACCGGTTTATGGTTTGAACCGGTTTACCGCCCAGCACTAAGCCAGACCGATATATCGGCAGACCGATATTATCGGCCGATATTAGGCATTTTCCAAAATATCGGTATCGGCAGTTATAATGGCCGATAAATGAATATTTCAAAAATAAAATAAAAACGGATGAAAACACGCTTGAACCATGTCATGAGTGTTGGAGTTGTATAGTTTGTTCACCGGAGGGCACTCTACACTGTCCCCGTTGGCAACACTCGTTGAGTTGGTCACAAGACATACATTGCTTGAATAACAATTAAAAGACCATCCCCATCCGTTCTCTTAACTCAAATAAGCATGACAACATTTGTGACTATCATGTCCAGTTTTGCTGCTGTTAAATAAGCCGAGAGTGAAGTGGAATTAGCTAGTAATAGTTACGTTACATTGTTACAGTGTAGTTGACTGACTGTCCTTTTAACTTTTGACAATGTGACTGAAGTATTTCTTTAATAGCGTGTTTTGTTTAATAGACAGTTATAGCAATGAGACGTATCATCTCTCCTTGGCCTTTTATATTGAAAATGTATGTTTTACAATTTGCAGTATGACGTAATCCATTGCTAAATTATGGCTCATCATAGACTAGCGAACCACAAAGCTAGCTAATGCCACTATCATCAGTTTCTTTTAAAATGCATTATCATATTGTTTTAGTTAAAACTCATAAATAATTACAAATAACTAATGTTAGGGATATATGTTAATGTTTTGTTGCACTTTTCTGAAAAAAATTAAAATAAAAAAATATCGGCCGATATATCGGCATATCGAATTTTAAAACCCAAAAATATTTGTATCGGTATCGGCCTTCAAAATCCTTTATCGGTCGGGCTCTAAACATGATATCTACTCTCAAATAAAGTTGTGATGTCAAATAATGCATGATTGGTATTTATCTACTCGCTGAATAATTAAACATACCTTAGTATATAATTATTATTATTTGTTACATTTATATTTATAGATTGGTCTGAACAAAAACTGCAGACTGGCTGAATGTAAATTTAAATCCACTAACAGTAGGTGGCGATTATGGAACTGCAGAAATATAGCCTCTAAAAGATCACCCTAAAATGAAAAATACGTCATTATTTACTCACCCTGTTGTTGTTCTAATGCCTTATACCCTTCCCTCTTTTATGGACTACAAATGGAGATTTAAAAAAAGAGGTCCCTCTCACACTTGTCATATAATGTGAATCGCGACCAATATCAAGCTTTTAAAAATAGACGCAACAGTATCACAGAATGTTCCCATGCGACTCATTTTGGAGGTATATGATATGTGTTTGTCGTAGCAAGAAATTATTGCATTCACCTCTGTTGCCTGTCATTCTGACTGTCACCTGACAGCAGGAGTTCTGGCCTGGAGGTATTTAACTATTTTTTGGGGATTTCTAGGCATTGTATTTGTTGTCACTTTGTCATTAATAATTAAATTTTGAAATGTTCATCCTAATCGTGTTGTATTTTGTTCGTCGTTAGACTCGATAAGTTTCATCTCATGATGAAAGCCTAAATATTAACACCATTGAATATTTTCAAAAACAAAACTCCTATAGGGTCTTTGAATATTGTTGCAGACAGTGGGCCTTGAAGTCAAAAAGGTTGAGAACCACTGATCCTTAAATCCTTAACCACTTCACGACTGTCACTTTTATAACATGCCACTTGATATTTCACTTGTAGATATCTCAAGGTGTTAGTTTGATCCAGCCTCACAGTGTGTTGCCATGGCGATGCGGGAGTTAGTGGATGCGGAATGTGGGGGAGCCAATCCCCTCATGAAACTGACTGGTCACATGACACAAGAAGGAGGGGCTTGGAGGCATCGATCAACACCCACTGTAAGTTGCTAAACTTTTTTTGGAATCGGGGCAAATGTTTAGCTCCAGCTCTGATCAAACACAACTGAACAACTAATCAAGATCTTCAGGATTACTAGAAAGCTACAAGCAGGTCAGCTTGATCAGGGTTTGAGTTAAACCTTGCAGGAAAGTGAACCTAGAGTGCCAAAGTTGAGAAGATCTGATGTAAATACACTGATTTGCCAAGAATGTGTCGATTCATCAAACTGTTTACAATTGTCCCTAATGATGGGACTCCGGCTCTTAAACATGCTGAAAATGAGACTCTATCCCAAAATTCTCGAGTCTGATCATCAAAATTTTGGGAATTAAATTTTGTTTTGAATTTTGTTTTCTGCGGGCATGACGAGCATTCTATAAAAAAAACCCTGCAAATTGACCCTTCGCTGAAGCCCCGCCCTCCCTAGTTACTGTTGCTACGCCTGTCAAGCTTTCGTGGCTGGCACATCTATTACAGTGTGTCTGCACCGGTGTCAGACATTCCCAATGAGATAATTAGTCATTTTCGGCGAAAAGTGAAATATCTGAGAGAGCAAGTCAAAAGGGACTGCAGTATTGCATTCGAGGGATATATCCACGATATAATATGCAACCGATTAGAGAATAATTTCTTAAAAATTGAAGCTAAAGCCTAACGTTATTGTCCCAGCGCAAGCAGCAGCGCCTCATACGCTGACCGTTCAAATGGGAAACACACAAATTGAGGAACAGCTATGTTCATGCACAGCAGGGTATGTGAAAATCCTAATAATTATAAATCAAACAGTTTATCCATAAATCTTGTGGAACAAAACTAATACCGAGAGAGCCGCGATCGGATTGGGTAAAAGTAACTTAGTCAGGGGTAACGTTAGTAGGACGTAATGCTGAGATATATTTTAAAGTATGTCAGTGAGCCTTTGTCTTGTCTTTAATCGTCTCATTTTACGTTATATCATTATGACCAAAGAACCGTCAATATTTCCAAGCAATAACGTTAGGTGTCTTTGTTTATCATGTCGACATTTACCGGTAGTGGGTCTCCCACACTGCTTGATCACGCTCATCATTTCTCCCCTTGGCTTTTAGATTTTCTGGAAGGAAAACTATTCTTCTCCCGCGTCCAAACTTTAGGATACCGGTATCAGATTTGCTCAATCCATACTCACAATGCTTCAGAATGTTTCCCTCGCTCGAAAGCTTGCCAGACCTCCTGCGCATAGTTACGGTTGCTAAGACATCGATTGGCCAGTGGTGGTTTTCGGGCGTGGTTTAGCCAAGGGTCAATTATAGGACTTGCAACCGCATTAATAGAAAATAATAGAATATTATAATTTAATTAACATTAAAATCATCTTTTACTCTTTCCACCTCATAGATTCCCCCTACTCCAATCGAAATAGCCACAGAAGAGGAGGTGTGTATTTTGGTCTCTTAATATTTCATGGTGTTTGTGTCTGGTCAAGTAGTCTGTGATCATGTCCCATCTTCTTACTTAGTGTAATGACATCCTGTTGTTTTTGATCCAGCTGGTCAGTGAAGTTTCTACAGCCTCCACAACGGCCTCCTCACAGTTTTGATATGGGTCAACTGCTGGAGGAAATGCAGCAGATAGATCAACAGAACTACAGACAGGCTCCACAGAGAGGTAGCGTGCACGCATCCAGACAGATTTCAGCATGTTTCAGTGTGATATAACTATATGTTTTAATTTCTCAGCTCCTGACGTGGCTGCTCTGGCGCTGTCTGGCGATTGGGCGGCAGAGTTCTTGTCCACTGCTGACTCCGCCTCTTCTTCTGGACAAGCTGGTCTTGATCCAGCTGATGCTGATTGGACCAGAGAATTCATCAATGAAGTTGCAGGTATATGTGTGTGTGTGTGTGTGTGTGTTTGGTCGTGACATCAGTTTTGTGTTTTGCAAAGCTTGCTGCTTCAGTATTTGCAGATAATTTTTTAATTTATATGGTATACTGGGAAACAATGATAAGTATTTAATATGTTTTAAAGGCTTTTATTGCCAAAAGCATTCGAAAAATGCAATATTTACAGTGTTGACCCTTCTTCATGCTGGAAAATGCATGGATCAACAACAAATCACTCCTGGATCAGTGAGAGAAGTTGCACTTGCAGGACGTTTTGATACCATTCTTTATTCATGGCAGTGTTCTGGGCAGAATTGTGAGAGCCCACTACCATGGATGAAAAGCAACCCCACACATGGATGGTCTCGGGATGCTTCACTGTTGGCACGACACATGACTCATGGTAGCAGACACTTTTTCTTCTCGGAAGAAACAGTCAATTTTCCAGATGTCCCAAACTTTTGGAAGGGGCCTTAAACAGAGAAAATAACTGTGCGTCAGTGTTCTGCTCACAGTCAAATCCTTGTACTTTCTGTTGAACTTCAGTCTGTTCATGATGATTTTCTTTGGACCTGGTAAATTTTCTTTTACCTGGTCGCTGTCCAAAAGTCTTTGCCTACAGATGCCCTAACACTAGTTATGCTAGAAAGACTAGAAAAAATGGTGCCAGTCAAAGTGACTGGCAGAGTTTTCGTTTTGTCATTTTGATTAGATGCCGGTAAAATATAGCCTTTTAATTAGTCAAGTTGAGGAAAACTGGAGGCAGGCTATGTAACTTAAAAAATGACATAATCAGGCCGTATAGAATGCAACATGTTTATTAGCCTAACTTTCAAATAGATGAAAAAACATGAACGTCCGATTGGCGTGAATCAACGCACATTTTTTTTTACCATGGTTTCACATTCATAGTCTAACAAACCAATCCCTCTTCCCCACATAAAATATCTGAATTGTCGCCTATTGTTTTTACTTAAGTGGACTTAATTATAAACTCTCAGTATGTCTCATTTAGCTGGTTATATTTAAATAGGCCATCGTGAAATGACTCCTTGTCAAATGAACTGGAACAAACAAATGACTAGGCCTATAACATTATCTCGTGTCATTTTAAGCTACTGTATTGCAGTGCTGATTTCTGCAGCTGGCGACATAAAATCAAATCTTCCCAGTGTCTCTGGGGTCACAACTTGCAATCTGCATACGCTGCGTAAAGGCCTGTTCACATATTCGCGTCTTTTGCACGCTCAAGTTTGTTATTTTAAATAACGGTATGCGCAAACATAATGAAAGTGGCACGGTCATGGTGCGACCCATGGGTGCAACGTGCTTGTTTTTTTCCAAGTGCATCCACGCCACATCAAGAGAGAACTTTTTTTGAAGGCTTTGTTCACATGGATTCAGTGTTTTCTTTTTGTCATCTTAATTTAATTTAGTTAAAAAAATATATTTAGTGTTGGCCAATTTTTTTGTTTTTTATTTTTATTATTTTATTCAGTTTTTCTCTGTTGTCACGGTCCGAAATCCTGCAGGTGCGTGAAAATGTGATCTGAATCAAGGTTCTGTTGTTGATCTGTTCTGAATGCTGCACGTTAAAATACACCCTTTGATAAAATCTTGTCAGTTAACGATTAATAATCGATTAACGACCGGCGCGTTGTCGGCCGGGAAAACTAACCGAAATGATCATCCCTACTACATTTCATTGAAATCGCATATGAGGACTTCACCGGCTGTGGAGAAATGCAATTCTCCATTGCCACGGAGCGCTGTCATGACAGTGAGGGCGTCACGTCGCAGGCTTACGGCCTCGATAAGAGGAGCTGTGTCTGCAGACTCAATGCTTGTAAAATGATGAATAATCTCTCTGATCGTTAGGTGTATTTTTGCTTTATGCATTTTAGGCTTATTCTCAGATTCAGATTGTGTTTGACAATTTGACCAAAGAGATTTAATTTTGTCGGACATTTCATTTTTTTTTTTTCGGCCAATGTCTGGTAATTACCGGACAACGAAACCCTGACTCACACTGACCTGCTGCATATACTGAGCAAGCTCTGTACTGGTGCCATGTGCTGATGATATGATGAGGGAAATGATGTTAGCTGCCTGGTCATTGTGCCTGGGCCAAAACAGCTTGAAAATTGTTTTTTTTGTAATTAAGTTTTTTTACCTTTTTTACCTTTTTTTTTCCAATGATGCTTTTTGCATTTATTTAAAATATCTGATCTGAATCAACACAACAACTGAGGCAGCAAACATTGCTAAACACATTTTATGTCACTTGTTGTCCTGTTGACCATGACTGTATGTATATGGCATATATTATATCCTTTTTTAATTTAAAGTCCATAGCTTTTTGGGGGTTAAAAATTATTTAAAATGCATATTTGAGAAAATACACAACCAGTATACAAAACTACATACATATACATATTTGCATGGTTTTGTGTGATATGATAACTTATAAGGATTGTTTGGTTTAATCAGCGTGATTTCCAGATGACATTTTCCGGTGAAAATTCTTATGTTGGTCATTCTTCCAAAAAGAATAATCTGTGATTCTGAATCTGAGATTGTGACAGCCTCACAGTCTCTTCAAACATTGTGTTCATCCACCCTGTGCTGTCGAAGTACAACTTACGTAAAGTTGATAATTACGCGAATGACTGCAATTGTAGATTTCTGAACAGAGATGGCGACAAAGAGGAAAAACTGCGTACTGCAGCTTAAAGATGCAATTAGATGTCATTCAAATATCCTTAGATGTCATTCAATGTTATTAGGTGACAATTGACAAATCTACAAATCTACACTTATCTTAGCTCAGCCATCCTTTCATTCGCAGTAGCTTTACTTTTTTATGTCTGTACTTTTACAATATTTACACCACTGAGTTTTCTTCCTCCTGTCTCATAGACCCCGGCCGATGGGCTGAAGAGTACCTGGAGCAATCAGAGGAGAAGTTATGGCTTGGAGATTTGGGAGAAAGAGAACAGGACAAAGAGTGGTATTTTATGTTTATTAATAGGAATAATATAGAGAAATTCTGGCATCTTTTTTCCTATGTTTCGAAAGAAGTCTCTTATACTCACCAAGGCTGCATTTGTTTGATCACAAACACAGTAGTATATACAGCAGTTGTGCTGCTTAATATTTTTGTGAAAACTGTGATGCATTTGAACTATCTTTTGTAATATTATAAATGTTTTTGTTGTAACTCTTGTGATCAACTTAATGCATCCTTGCCTAATGAAAAATATTCATTTGAATGGTAACATACATCAATTATACCACGGTCAGATTAAGAGTGATAGATGTTTACAGAGTCCTGATCCTATCCTTACTTTAATGTATTTTTATACTATCAGGACACAAGAATACCAGTCAGGTGAAGAACTACGTCAAACGGCGAATGAACTCCTTTCCAAAGTGGACGACCCTAAACTCAAGAACACAGAGGTGAGAGCAAAATGAAGAGTGATGTTTAAGTGTTCTTTGAGCTGCTCTTGAAACACTCCACGTCACCACATGCATTGATATATTAAAACACAAATTGAAAACCAACAGTTCCACTTACTTAAAAAATATCATTTTAATATGTATAGACCTTTCGAGTATACTTAAAGACCCCTTCGAATGAACTTTTTTTAATCTAGGTGTTAACATATGTCATTTTTCTAATGTTAGAGGGCGTTTCTTGAGAAAAATAAGCTCAAAGTTGCATTTCTGAGTATTTCTACATTCAAATGGCTGTGAATCAGTAGCAGACACTAAAATGCTGACTAAAATAGACTGGAGTTGTGACGTAGTAACTCCACTGTGTGGGGCCACAAGCTCATACTTCCCTTCCCTCCATACTGATACTCCCTAAACTTTTTACAAACAAGTGCGTAGATAATGTAAAATATACTGTAATAGTAGTTAATTCATGTATAATATATAATAAAACACACCACAGATGCACAATATAGAAAGAGACAGACAGGGACAATATGGAACTTTTATATTTCAGACTAACAGAATCAGACAGCAATAGCCTGAACTTAAGACTCAACAATTAATAAATTAATACAACATTTGAGTTGCTTATAATTTGTAAGCTAGCGGGAGAGACAGAGGAGAGCTCTCTGCAACAGGGGAGGGGAGGGTCGTCTCCATACCAACGGCTCTGACCCACAACCCAGAGGCGAATTGCTAATGAGCTACTGCCGCTCTGCTGAAGTGAAGGCCCATAAAACGGCACAGGTTTCGTGATTTTGGCTAAAAATGGCATAATAATAATTTAAAGACCACTGGGAATGTTTATAAAATAGATCAAAATATGATTGGAGGGGGACTTTAAGTTGCTACCACAATCTGCCTATGGTTGGGTTAATAAAATGGGTTTTACTTGGTAGAAGAACTGTTTATTCTGATAGCTATTAATAAATACATTTGACCATACGTAAGGACTTTTTTGGCAGTGAATCCACCTTGGTAAAATCCCTGTGCCACATGGCTTTTTATGACATATTGCTATATTAAATGCAGACGCACTGGAACTTTGTTAAGATAAGTTTATGAAAAAAAAGTTTTTTGCTAGACATTTGACTAGTGTACGTATCTGTTTCAAAATAAGTTTGCTCTGCTTTCATCCATGCCACATCACTGAAATTATCCGTCACAACTGATCCCTCGAGTTTAGATAAAACCATGTTAATGTTGTCTCAAGGGATCATCCACTTGCGTCCCCTGATTGCACTTCTGGGTTATATTTAAAAGGTTAAGTAGTACATTGCTTACCACAGATTCTCCTTGGGAATAAAAATTAGTATTATTTTGATACATTTTTGCCTTGTGGTTGATGAGAAAGTGATGTGACATCGTTCACATTTTCATGGTCATTTCTTCATTCATTCTTGTTATTCATTCTCTCATTTTTCAATTAACTCTGCTCTGGCTTTGTCATATAATTTGGGATATGTTATGCTTTTGGCCGTTACTCCTTCCTCCTTGTGTCTGACCATAACTGTCAAAAAAGAAACCACTGATGGACGTGTGTGTGCGTGTTCAATGCATCGCCAACATGTTTCCTGTTAGCTGTAGATGTGTAATAGCTGTTGTTGTTGTTGTTACTGTGTAGTTCCTGCGGTTCATTAGGCAGATTGGCGATGGCAGTGTGACTGTGGAGGACAGAGCAAGAAAAGAGCACACTGATAAAGCACAGGCCAAGGAGGCACAGCACTGGGCCTCAAGCCTTAACCAGGTACGAGCCCTTCCCAGCTCCTCTGATAGAGGAAGCACTGTGAAGGGTGACACTGCAGCCCTTTGGCAGCCATCTTGGCTCTTCTCACGCTGTACCTACACGGCATACTGTAAATCCTTCCCGATTTGCACTGCGTGAATTTAAATACTAACCTATGTGAAAATACTGTTTTGGATAGTTACATTTTCTTTAGAGACTGAATTCTGTACACACAGTGGAGACTAAGACCACATTTACATTTATACTACTTTTCAAAAGTTAGGGGTCTGTTAAGATTTTTTTTATTAAAGAAATGTATAGTTTTATTCAGCAATGATGCATTAAATTGATCAAAAGTCACTGTAAAGACATTTATAATGTCAAAAGACTTCTATGACAAATACATAAATGTTGTTCTTCTGAATGTTATGTTCATCAAAGAGTCTGTAACAAAAGTATAATAGTTGTCACCCAAAATTTAAAATATAAGCATATAAGACTTCTTTTATAAATATTTAAAAAAATCTTACTGACCCCAAACTTTTGAACTGTAATGTAATCTATTTTTAAAATCATCTAATTATACGTATTATTCAATTACGAACATATTAGTTAATTATAAACATTATAATTAACTAAAAATATTAATTATAAAATACTTTGATTTAATACAGTGTAAGAAAACCATTATGATGTAAAATAATTAAGAAATTTTCTTCTAAAATGACTATTTTTATCAAGCTTGTATATTTAAGTTCAGTAATTTCACTTAAATTACAATTAATAGGTAATCTTCATTGTCATTTAAGTGAAATTACTGAACTTAAATATACAAGCTTGTTAAAAATGGTCATTTTAGAAGAAAATGTCAAATGGCATTTAGAGGCTTTTGCATGTGAACTCTTCAAATATTAAAGATTGTCCACTATTTGTAGGTTATCAGTCAAATTTGGGGACTTATATGCAACTTGAGTTTTCACTCCAATTTGTATGCAGATAATATAAATTTGGATTAAATTAGAAACAGTATTTTCACTTGTGGTCACAGATGTTTGGACCCCCACTGTAGATCAAGCTAAGTCCACATTTTTTTCACAGGAAAAAATTGTCAAGGACTAGGTTTAGGTCTTGGAAACTGGGTCCTGTTTCTAAAAAAGCTCTTGTTTTTTCCCCATGGTTCAAACAATTTCTTCCCTATGTCCCCATGGACAATCATCATGACATGCTCTCTACATTTTAACCATCCATACCTAAATTTTCCCACTATCCCTAACAATCCCACACCAAACGCACAATATTCGATAAATACCCCCTACCTGTACCCTCTGTCCCAAACTGGCTGCCCAGTTCCTGGAATCAAGGGAAGGGAATGTGGAAGTGGAAACCCAAGAGGGCAAAGAGAAGAATGACAAAGTTAAAGCTAAACAGGCAGAGCAGTGGGCTACTCTCGTCAGGCAGGTAGGACCCTGATCACCTGGCAACAGTGATGCAGTAGTCCTGCTATGTGTTTTGCCTGTGTAGACTTGTCATGTTCATTATGTTAAATATCTCCTGCTGACCTGCTGTCTTAAAGAGAGCAGACTGTTGCTTTAGTTTAATAGTGCTTTTAACATGGTTCTCGCTGAAAGACCTGCTCACACTGCTTTTCACTTGTGCCCAGCTACTGAAACCACTTTGACTTCCTGCTATAGTGAAGGTACACTGAGCATTACTTGCTATTTTTAATATAGAGAGGAAAGGAAAGATGGATGAATGAGGGTGAGTTTTTCTTCTGGTTTCTCATGCCCTCTTTCTTTTTCCATTACATCCTTCTTTTTTCCCACTCTCATTCAGTCACAGTATGTTGCCTTTTTCCCTTCACCTGGGTATTATTTAAAGGTGCAGTAAGCGATTTTTGAAAAACGATGTTGAAAGTGGATCGGACTGAGCTCCACAACAAACAGCAGTAGGGGGCTTGTCCACTCATTATGTGTGTTCAACAACGATTTTGAGAAATTGCTTATTGCACCTTTAAGCATTTGCAGGCTCTGTGATGTGTTAAAATGGAGGCTGTTAACAGGCATGTCGCTGTGCTCGGTAGGTTTCGGCAGATTCTGCTGAATCATGGGTAGATGAATTCGCCACTTATGGGCCAGACTTCCAGCAGGCCAAAGCAGCGGTGGAGGTGAGCCAGGCTTCACACTTACACACATATATGAACTGGAGTGCGACATCCTTGAATTCATTGGTTGTTGTGTGTGAGTTCAGAGTGACGTTGATTTCTGGGAGAAACTCCAGCAGGAGTGGGAGGAAATGGCGAAGAGGGATGCTGAAGCTCACCCTTGGCTCTCAGACTTCGACCAGATGCTCAGCAGCTCTTACGACAAGGTATCTGGATATACACCTGTGCCCATTTACAGCATGGATACTTCCACCTAACCGAAACCTTGAGCCCTTTACCAGGCTGTTATCTGTGCTTTAGTACAGTTCTAGTTTTGATTCTGCTTTGGTTTCACATGGAAAATATTCATTGATGCTGGAAAAATAGACAAAATAACTGGTAATATAGTGTCTAGAATGTATGTTACTTAATATTAACCTCTTGTTGAACTGTTGTATAAGAGCAATATCATACTCTCAATCATGCTGTTACCTGTGGTTGAATCTTTTGTTCTGTTATTCAGAAGGACAGCATCTTAAAAGTTGCATACTACACATTCACTCTTTTTAATACGAAGCTTAAATGTTCTGCATAAAAATCATTTGACAACTTTCTAGATTTTTTTTTTTTTTTTTATTATTGTTCAGATTCCAACATGTCAAAATACTTGAAACTTGGGAGCACAGACTTAATTTGATTTCATTTTAAAGAAAACCAGATTGGCAGATTATTGCTGAGGTAAAAAATAAATAAAAAACAAAACAAAACAAAAAATGTTATATAGGTTTATATTTATGAAAATTATTTATTATTTTATATAAAATATATATTTTATAAAACATGCTGAACTCTAAAATGGCTAGAAGTCATAAATCTAAACAAGTTTTTAGGTTGATCTTTCAAAAAATTAGCTTTCGGTGATGTTTTCTCTCTCAAATATTACAAACACACACGACACGCCGCACATACACACCATACACACATTTTTTTATTGCACATATACAAACCGCACTCTGACATCAGTACTACACACCCACATAAAATGTAGTTAGCATTAACACAGGTAAAGGGATAGAAAAAGACAAAAATGTCCATAAGGATGCACAAGGGTATGTCTCTTGTGCTCAGCTAGGCTTCATTTATTTGATTGAAAATATAATAAAAAATTGATATACTGTGAAAAATTATTACAATTTATAATTTTTATATATTTTAAAAGATTGTTAATTTATAATTAAACTGAATTTAATTTAGCAGTGCCATTATTCCAGTCTTCAGTGTGATCATTCAGAAATCATTTTAAATTGTAATAATTGTAAATGTTGGTTTTATTAAGATTATAAAGGCCTTTACGTCACTTCTTATTAGCATAATACACTCTTGTTGAGTATTCATTTCTCACACACACTAAACAAAACTTTTGAACAGGGTGTGTTATATTCAGGTATCTAAACTTTTTCAGAGAATGGCAAAACATTTTTTCAATATATTTCTGTCATGTTATTGGTCCCATTAAAACTAGTGTGAATATGCCTTTACTCTTTTTCTAGGGATATCAATTTGAAGAAGACAACCCCTACATGTCCCACGATGATCCGTTTGCTGAGGGTGTGAAGAGGATGGAGGCGGGGGACATTCCTGGAGCCGTACGTCCTCTTTGAGAGCGCGGTTCAGAAACAGCCTGACAACCAGCTGGTCAGAGCCTCATACGTATAAACCCCATATCCAAAAACCGACGATACATTTTGTCTCAGGGGACTAACTCTGTTCTACTTTCTTGTTCGTCTTTGTAAAATGCTGACTGTGTGTGACGATACTGCAGGCTTGGCAATATCTGGGCACGTGCCAGGCTGAGAATGAGCAAGAGTTTGCTGCTATCAGCGCCCTCCGCAGGTGAGAAGTATAACTGCAGTCTTACTGTGCACATCAATGCTGACTAGTCTCCTGACTAGTCTATGACAAATATGATTTATTAAAATACTGCACCTGCCTTTTAAATTCAAGTCTCAATTGTTGTTTTCAGATGTATCGAGCTAGAAAAGGACAATCTGACGGCTCTCATGGCTCTAGCTGTGAGCTTCACCAATGAGTCACTGCACAGACAGGCCTGCGAGACGCTCCGTGATTGGTTGAGGCACAACCCCAAATACAGGCCTATCCTGGAGCAGCATGAACGAGAGAAGGAGAGGGAGGGTGTGAGAGAGAAGGAGAAAGAGAGGGAGAGATTTGGATCTCTTTTGCCAGAGTAAGACGATTCATAAATGCAGTAAAAGAACATTCTGGGTTCAACGTCTGAAAAACTGATTCTGTTTATTTCCATTGTAACTGTGTGTGCTAACAAGATGCATGCTATTAATGGCATCTCTTCTTCAGCTGCGATGATCAAAATTAGATTTTGTTTATTGCACCGTGTACAGGTTTCGCTCCTCATGTACACTGCCATTCAAAAGTTTGGGTTCTGAAAGATATTAATACATTTATTCAGTACTTTTATTTCAAATCATTTCTTTTAAGTTTTGATTCATCAAATAATTCTACAAAAAGTCACCGTTTTCTTTAAAATATAAGCAGCATTGACAATCAACATTGATAACAACAATAAGACATGTTTCTTTAACACCAAATCAGCATATTAGAAAACTCAGCTTTACCAAATGGTTAGGGCACATTACTGTAACCATGTTATCTGCTTTAAAAAAAACTGATGGATGAGTCAGAATTATTTTACCACAAATATGCTAAAAACCTTATCTTTTAATCAGACACAGAATTCACAGACTGTACAACACTGTGGATTGATCAGATGTGGAAGAAGCCTGTTTTCAGTGGTGACACTGGCATGATACTGTATGTGCACTGGACAGAGTATTGTAACCAGGCAACAGATTTACATTTGTCACCAATCATAAGCGGGCAGTGCTCTACAAATACATCTATCACAAACACGGGTGTGTTCCAACTGAGTTCCATCCAAGTGTTTTATCGCGCTGGCATTTTTCTGCAATGTCAGAACCAGAATAAAAGTGGATGTTACTTATTGAAATTCTTATGTTGGTCATACTTCCAAAAAGAATAATCTGTGATTCTGAATGACAGTATCCACACCAGTGCAGTGACTGTCAGCCTCACAGTCTCCTCAAACATTGTGTTCATCCACGCTGTGCAGTGTCCTCTTGCGAGTTCTTTACAACTCACGTAAAGTTGATAATTCCGTGAATTACTGCAATTGGAGATTTCGAACAGAGATGGTGACAAAGAGGAATAATCACCGGACTGCAACTTTAAAGGGTAACTAAACCCCTGGTCAGAGCCTGACTCCACCCACTGGCAATATTTGAAAAATGCTGAAAAAGTGGGCAGACCCCAGCGGAGATAGAGGGACGAAAAAGATGCTAAAACACTCTATCCTGATCGTTTTCAATACTCGCAATTCTAACTCCTGACTCGCTACAGTGGTTTTGACGAAACAAGCTGGTTTTTATACTGCCGGTCGTACCAAGAGTGTGGTGAGCTGAAACCTGTGTATGTCACGAAGTGCGGAACATCCAATAGGAAAATTCAACTGCATTAAGGCCAATTTATACTTCTGCGTAGGGTGCGCGCAGTAGGTACGGCGTAGCATACCGCGTACCCTTCGCCATAGCCTGACGTGCACCTCCTCAAAAATGTAACTACACGTCGCGACGACGCAGACCACAAGATCGGTGATTGGTCGGCTTGGTAGCATCGCATTTCCTCATACGCATTTCCGCACGTACCTTCGTACGCATTTCCGCACGTACCTTCCGCATCTCCTCCGACGTCTTCTCTCATTTCTGCCTTTCAGTTTTAGGAATTTCACTAAAATTAACTGTTTTTCCACCTCAATAAGCTCCAACTCCAACATGATCCACTCTCTTTCAGTCGCCATTGCTTGTAGTAACCTATCCACGAGGAATCTAAACACAGTGGAACATTAAAACCCTCCGCCGCCAACTAGCGTTTCGGAGCAGTACTACAGAGCAACCAAGACCTGAACGCAGAAGTATAATTGCTCACAACGGCGTCGCCTACGTGCATAGCCAACGTCGTACACTACGCCGTACCCTCGACACAGAAGTATAAATTGGCCTTTAGCCACCGTTCAACCTGAAGAAGGCAACACTAAGACGTTTTTACACCATATATTGTTGAAATAAAACACTTTATACACAAATGTCAAAAAAGTTCAATGACTGGTATTAATAAAGATCCATTCTTACAGACCATTAACTAAAAAAAGTTGGTTTAGGGTTTAGTTACTCTTTAAGCTCTGGAATGACAAAAATCACCATGAAAATGTCATATAAATTGACTGTATTCCCAGTCTTTTAAAGCTATATGATTGTTTTTTTGGTCAAGTGGACTATTCCTTTGAGCTACAGACTAATCCAGTTCTTTCCTTCTTTCTTCTTCCTCTTAGGGCACTGTTCAGTGAAGTGCAGACGTTGTTTTTGAGTGCAGCGGCCGCTGACCCCGCACGGGTTCGACCCTGAGCTGCAGTGTGGTCTGGGCGTTTCTCTTCAACCTCAGTGGAGAGTATGACAAGGCTGTGGACTGCTTCAGTGCCGCCCTGTCTGTGATGCCACAGGTTGGTTTATTTACACTTAAAAGTGGGGTAAGCGTTATTTGAAAAACGCTGTTTGGAAGTTAGTCGGAACCGACACACAAACAACAAGCAGCAAATGTTTGTAGCCAATCAGCATTAGGGGGTGTATGACAGTGGAGGAGAGAGAATGAGCAAGAGGGAGAAAGAAAGACTGCAGAAATAGAGATGAGACACAATACAAAGGAGAAGTGGAAATCACTGGAAAATGAAGGGTTCCTTATGACTGGGCAAGAGCTTTGGTACCCACATTAATATCAGAAAAGCTTTTCAGCGCTAAAGAGAGAGGTAAGTGGGAAGGCCTGAAAACAGATGCAGAGGTTGCTTTGATTAGCTCCACATGTGTATAACACTGGGTGTCATTGTTTGTCTGGAGCTGCTGTGCTGTTGGCTAATAACAATTGCTTTTAATTACTATTGTGTACTGCACATTGATTGTTTTGTGCTTTCTTGTCATTTGTTCATCACCTGCACTTTATTTTTTGTAAAGCATTATTTTGTTGCGGTTTTGATCTACTTTTGGATTGCGTGTGTAACGGAGGCCAGCTAGAAAGAGTCTCGCTGATGACCGCTAGAGAATGCAGCGTTTAGCGTCATTGGTAGTGCACTCACATGCAGCGGGATTGGGTTCGAGGCCGACTTGGAAGCAGGGCGGTTGGGATTGGAGGCTGAGTTTTGGAGGCGGAAGCATTTAAGAGAGGGGTGTGGATTTCAAATATCAACGATGTCCAACTGCGTTTAGCTTATCCCACCTTTAAAGCAGTGACAGACCAAGAATGATAACTCAAATGATAAATGTAACTATAATGTTTTATTTATTGTTCTTATTCTATGAGAATAGGAAAGTCCACACCACAGCTAAATATTATATAGTTATCAGCATTCTCCCATGGCTAACCTGGAAGACCCTCAACAGACTATGAACTGGGGAGGTGCAAAGCACTTATGAAAACATGAAACCACCAGACAGATGACATATGTAGCTGCGGAGCAGTACAGACAATGGCCTACCTACTGGAGTGTGAAATCAGCCCCCAGGACCTGGCTGAGCCGACCCTATCAGCTATGACTTGCGCCAGATATTGGCAGAACGACATCTGAAATTGCAACGGACTTGACGACGACGAGCTAGTTATCATAACGACATAGAGAAATTATATAATTGGAATCATTTTCAAAAAAAATTTCCATCTGATGAATGATAAAAACTTTGTCAGCCAATCAGAATCCACCCAAACATATTTTCTTCCCTATTGTGATGGTGTAAGACGGGACTTGATCTAGTTCATGGGGAATTGTTTGGATTGTTGGATCATTGTAGTTTGCTATTGCTGTGATGTCATGTGAGGGACAGGTTGTCCGCCCTCACGCTAGTTAAGAGAAGAGAAGATGAGAGAAGCCATTGCATTATTCCATAAAAAATTACATTTGGATTTCATGGTGACTAAAGCAGCCAGCAACAAAACTGCAGCATGTGCTTTATAACAAACAAGCAATGTTAATTTGGATGCAAATGTAGTTCATTATTATAGTTACCTTTATAGTTATTCTTGTTGGTGTGAACAGGTACATTGTTATATTCTACACACTGTTCATTAGTATTTTAGTTCACATTCTTCCTTCTCTCAACCCTACGTGAAGGATTATCTGTTGTGGAACAAGCTGGGAGCAACTCTTGCAAATGGTAATCGCTCCGAGGAAGCGGTCGACAGCTTACAGACGCGCACTGGAGTTACAACCTGGATTTGTACGTAGCCGATACAACCTGGGCATCAGCTGTGTCAACCTGGGTGCACACAGGTTAGTAAAAGAAGATGATTTCATTGGGGTAAACTAGCAAACAAAAAGCTAAATGCTATTTGTCGTTTCTCCATCAGGGAAGCAGTAGAGCACTTCCTGGAGGCCCTTTCTCTTCAGCGACAGGCCGCCGGGGATGGAGAGAGGAGGAGCGGGGCGAGGGCCAGGTGCAGCAGTGACTGTGATGTCAGATAACATCTGGTCCACCTTACGCATGGCACTGAGCATGATGGGAGAAAGCTCGCTATACTCAGCCGCCGACCGGCGAGATCTGGACACGCTGTTGGTGCACTTCTCCCCGAGAGAAGGAGAGACAGAATGAAGGATGGAGGAGTTGAAGGAGTGCATGAAGATAGAATGTGAGTGTGGAGAAGCCTGCTTTGGAGAGAAACATCAAGACTCGTGATGTACATTTCAACAAAGCGGGATAAGACGATTGCTCCGATATGTGAGGAGAATAAAAGAGTCAAACGCCCATTTAACTCTAGCACTGCATTAATGGACAGACAGATGCTTGAGAAAAAGAGACATGTTGAAAAGCCCATGATACAGTTTAAAAACACAACATTATTGCATTATTACATTATGGGTTGTCACAAGTTTATGCTTACAGAGAATCTGTTGTAATTTTCAATTTTGTTAATCTTGACAATTACGGTTCTTTCCATTGCCCTTATCAAATGACAGTAATATTTCTCTTTTGGGGAAAATAAGGTCCAGCACTGTGAGCTCAAGGTACTTGCCTCTGTTTGACAGAAGAGGGATGTGTTGTGTTCTACGTCACTACGGCTCCTGTACAAAGTAACAGTGATTTGCAAGCCTTAAAGTTATATTAGCAACTTAATTCGTAAGCAAGACTGAAAGACTGAAGACTGTGTCTCTATCACTCTTTCTTATCGGATATTTGCTCTTGCTGTAAAATTATTTGCTTAATTGTAAATTCTACTTGCCATATGTGTATTGTACCATAATTATTAATGTTTTACATATAGCCAATTACAATTGCTATTACTTTAAGCAATAAAGCTTTGACAAAGATGCTTAGTAACTTGATGAAAAATATTCATATTTACAAGCATAAGTAAATTATATAATTTTATGAGTATATAAAACATTTTTATAATTGATGATTTTACTTTTTTTTTACAAATATTTTTGTAACAACAGAAGTGTTTGTGTGTGTGTGTAATTTTTTTTTTTTTTTTTTTTTTTGACTGTTTAACTAAATAAGTATTAAAAGAAGGCGTCAGCATTCAACCAGTCAACACGCGGCTGTATTTCAAATCACCGAAACACGCCCAATAAAAATGTATTCACCGTCTCGGCCAATCAGAAGCGCCGAGGCAAGAACTCTCGCGTTCTACTATTGGTCGGTTTAAAAATCGCCGCAAACACAGAAAGGTCCATTTAAATGCTCTCGCTCGAGTCACAGGGAGTTTGGATTAGAAGACTGGAGCATTTCTTTGTTAATATCCACTTTTTACGTGTACATTGAACAGAAACATTCAATCTGATTTGGTGTGAAAGATAAAGGGAATATATAGTGAACTGAGCGTGGAAAACTTTGAGCCTTAAGGTGAGTTTGATTATTGAACAGTAACTTTATATTGTTGTTAAAACACGATGTGCTTGTTTATTGTATTTAAAAAAATCATTACCTTATGGGTTTAGCTACTCATTATCTTATGGGTTTAACTACTTTTTTCGCTTCTTACTATGCAAGTTTTTATAAACCGTGCTGTTTTCTGAGTAGAATACAGAGAAAACATGGGATCCAGTGAAAGCAAGATGTCTGTGGCATCAACACCTCGGGTAGATCCGAGCCAGCGGCCGAAAGCAGCGCGTGTAGCGAGACTCGCAGACCCGCGTTCACCGTCCTGTGATATCGACCGCACACCTGTACAGGTAACGTTATAAGCATGCAGTTTAACAACGCTTGCTTTTATTACAGTTTCCCCAGTTAAAGTGCTAAATAATTTAGTTGCTTAGAGTTAAGCCGGACTGTGAGGTGAATTTTGGCATTTGTCAGGTCCCTAATGAGCACAGTCAGCACACTGCAGAATATTGAGAAATGGACAAATTAAAATATTTGATTTTTTAATGTATTTTTCTGTAGGTGGGTGTGGCTTACTCTCCTCTACCTGTGGTGGAGTCAGTTGGTCCTGGATTTGTTGACCCCCGATCACCCACGGCTGGCATTACGCGAACACCAATAAAGGGTAACGTTAAGTCAAGTGTTCTCCATTACGATATCTGTGTTTGTTTATGCATTTTTCACTCACAATATTTAAACCCAATAAAAGGAGCTCAAGCTGAGAGCAATTTAATATTCATTAGCTCAACCACTTAGAGTGTTCAGTAATTTCTAGTCCACTTCTGCAATTGTTTTCTTGCCCCTACCATAAAGAGTTAACATCACCGGCCATAAACCAAGCCAACCATCTGTGAGTTGAATCACATTTCTCACCAGAATTCATGCAAAAAAATAGAGATAGTGCTGTATGATGATTTCAACAAATGCATACTGTTGATTATCAGTGATCATGTTGATTATAAGACGGCTCACAGTAGATATGTCATTAAGGGTTTGCAATTTATCATTTGTAATTTATTTACTCGCTGTCCTCAGCCCTTAAAGGATTGGTTCATCCAAAAATGAAATTGTCATCAATGACCTCCGTTCAGTCTTCGGAACATAGTTTAAGATACTTTAGACTTTAGTCCGAGAGTTTTCTGTCCTTCCATTGAAAATGAATGCACGGTACTGTCCTTGTCCAGAAAGGAAATAAAGACATCATCAAAGTTGTCCATGTGACATCCGTGGGTTAGTTCGAATTTTTGAAGCATCGAAAATACATTTTGACAGAAAGTAGGCTACCACTATATTCACCATTGTATTGTCTTCCGGTTCCGTTGTCAAACCGCGTTCACGAGTCCGCAGTGACGCTGCTGACGTGTATCTGGTGTGTCCGTGTAATCGGGTTCAGATAAATATGGCTGGACAAAAAATGCAAGTCTTCTTCTGTGTCAATCCTTAGACATCCTTAGACCAAAAACTCTGACAAAATTTCAAAAAAATTCAAACCCCCCCCCCCCCAAGTCTTAGCTCACAATCTTTTTGAAAAATGCAACTCAAATGGGCGTGGATGGCTATGAGAAGGGAGTGGAGTGGGTGTGGTATGTAGTGGGCAGGCTGGGAGAACTGTCATTCGGCCAGTGAAGCCTACTTTTTTTTTTTTTTTTTTTTTTTTTTTTAAAGCTGGCAAAGTTAGTCTAATGAAATATTCATTTAAAAATAAGATGTCGGTGTAAGTAACTGAATGCCCTGCCTTTATTAGCCTACAGTAAATATAATTCTATTTAAAACATATTAATGTTCATATTTTATAATGACATTATAATGTTTATATACACATTATAAATGCATATATTTGAAAATAATTAATTTTAAATTATTATAAAGATTGCTCTTGCCTGGGTGAATAGTATTACCTGAGTTTTAAGTTTAGGCCCTGTCCACACGGACACGGGTATTTTTATAACCGTGACTTTTTAACGCGGTGTTCGTCCACACGGAAACGCAGTATCAGGACACCGAAACCGAACATTTTTGAAAACCCCTGCCATGGTGAGTATTTTCTGAAACGCTGGTTGCAGTGTTGTCATGTAGACAGCGAAACCGGAGTATTTGCACCACTGACTGCTTCTGATTGACTAACGTGCCTTTACGGTTAGGTTTATATCACCGCCTGCTGGTGTTGCATGCTCTTGACGGTGCTTGATGGCTTGTTTTGCGTTTTCATGTGGACGGAGGTTTTTTTTAAAACGCAGGAGGGAAAACTCTGGTTATAAAAATACTTGTCCCTGTGGACATGGCCTTAGAGACCATTTTGGAAGACAAAAATAGTAAGCCGGACCGTGTCCGATTACGTACTTCCGCTCTCATTTCAGTTCGCTTCTGTACTCGGTCTCTGAGACATCAACATGAAAACAGCCAGCCAATCAATGAACAGAGGGCGGGCTGAGAGCCTTGATGTAGACGCTAAGCACAGAGTTTAAAGTTTAAATTGCAGGTTAACCAAAAAAAAAAAATTAACCTGCAATTTACTTTAAGATTGTATTTTAGGTTAGGGACATTGAAAACGACCGTGGATATAGAGACACAGGATGCAATCCGCTCTGTTGTGGAGAATATTCCTGGTTTGTTAAACATTTTGAATGGATGTGATGTTGTGGCCCTACTCCCAATTTAATTTATCAACTATTTTTCAAATCATACTTGTGTTTACAATGGAAGTTCGATATGGCTGAGCTGGCAAATAACACGCGTCATAACCAAACGTCATGTGATTGGCTTACGGGTGATGCAAATGATTTTATACTTCAGACAAGCGAAGTGAAGTAGCAGAGTTTTGTATTACCAGACTACAAAAATAGTGGAAAAAAATCCAGTTTAACCATTTGCCCCTATTATTAAATCTAACATTGTCTTCAATGGTGTTCAACACGCATACCTTTGTTAAAATCTCAGAAAGTTGGGTTTAGGGTTTCATGACCCTGTGAAATGAAACCTATGCATGGATTTATAATTCCCAATAAGATCAATAACAAGCATTTAGAAAATAGAAAGGGTGACGCTTATCTCACCACACCTTTGTCTCCTTTACAGTGAGTGTCACATCTCTTGCTTCGGCGGCTGAGCACCTTCTTTCTCAATGATGTCAAGTCCGGTGGGGAGACTATGTCTCCTCTTCCTCCGGTCTCCTTTACCAAACACCCCAGCCTACCCAATGGGGCTCGGCAAATGATTCGGGCCTCAGAGAGCCCCTTCTCCCTCTGGTGGAAGCTCAGAACTCCGCCTCACGTAGGAGAACGCATCTGATGCCCGTGTTCACCCCTGCGAAGTCCTCTCCTTCACTGGGTTACGGCTCCATATGCAGCAGCCCGTTTGTGTTGGTTGGAGACACGCAGATGGAGGGAGAGGTGGATCCTGAGGCTTCTCTGGAAGAGGCGGAGGAGGCTCTGCTGCTTGGTGCTTCTCCATTAAAGAAAGAGCTCAGTTTGAGTCTTCTTGCATGTCATGAAGGTGTTTACTCATCTTCTCAGGAGGAACGTCCTCTTACTCCTCTTCCTCCTGTTGAGAATGAACATCAATCCTACACGCTCTTTCAGTCGCCCCAAAATCCACAGAGCCTGAGCCTGTTGCTGAAGCTGTCGTGACCTCGGAGGAAGCGGAAGTCCCATCCCAGACGTCTGACGAACAGGTTTGTTTTTGTGATCGAGACACTTTTCAAAGGTTTGAGAATATATTGTTTTTTATTACAGCGAAGATGCTGATTAAGTTGATAAAAAGTGTAGACCTTTATAGTGTTGCATAAAGTGCTTTTCCTCCATCAGGTCACACCTGCACTTCCTGAGTCACGCCATGAGCAGGTGAGCAAACCTCTCTCGCCTCAACCAGCTGTTGTCTCCAGCAAATCCAGCCCAGTGACCAGCGTCCAGGCTCGAAACGGTGCAGTCTGGCGTCCGTTGTCTGAAGTTTGACACCCGCAGCCCCAGTCAAGCCATTTTTAAGCCCCAGTGGGTTGGGCGTAGGCTTCGGGACCGCTGGTGTCAGAGCAAGAGGGATACAGGGACGTGAGAAACGTTCGTCTCTTCACCGCTCTCCACCAAAAACACAGCCACAAACGAGAATAGCAACATGGTTGTGCGCGCCAAACAAAGACCAAGAGGTGAGAATGTCTCTTGGCCACATGGTCATGCCTCATTCATTAATCATTGTGCTAGTTTTGGAGGCTACTTCCTCCATCCACTTTATTTTTTATCACAAATTTTCCTTGAGTGTGCAGGACTTCCAGTTCATTAGCCGCTATTGGTAAATAACGTGCAGTAAAAGTTAACTATTTGTGCTGCAAAACAGTATGTTTATGATTAATCAAGTAACATTAAATCAATACCAGTTTGAAATATTAAGCAGCATAACAAACTGATTTTTTTACCACTTAAAATAACTGAAAGCAATCACAATGGAAGCCTCGCCTATTCAAAGTAAAGGTGGATAGAAGATTAACACGAGGATAAATATGTATATTTAAGGGGGGGGTTTGTTTCACTTTTTTCTGGTTATAAACTAGAAAATTTAGGTTTTTGCTTGTTTAATATTACAGAAAAGTTCTGATTGGTGAGGGCAGATCGCCTCTGCAGGTCCTGAGGGAAGCTAATTCACCCAGAGGCCGCAACTCTCAGGTAATTAACACTGTTCTTAGGCCCCGTCCACACAAAGAACGCGTTTCGCTGGAATCCGATAACATTTATTGTATTATCGTATTGGCGTCTCGTTTTTTTTTTTTTTTAAACCGGGTCCCAAGGTGGATAAATACGAAAACGACACCCTTGCGTTTTCGTGTGTACGGCCAATCCGTATATTTTGTGAAATGATGCTGTCATCATCCCACGTGTCGACTTGTCAGACAACAACAACTGCCGAACTGCTTGTATAATAAAATATATTATAAATGCGGCAGAAACTTATTGAGCCTCTTGTATTACTTTATTTATTATTTACTTGAATGTTTTTTTTTTAGGCCTATACTTTCTTTCGTATGCTGCTTGTCTGTTGTCTGGTAAAGACATTTCGTATTTTATAGGGATGGGGATTTAAAGCAAAAATAATATTTGACGATCGATGGGAATTATTTGATTATTTTGGCTATTCAAAAAACGCACCCCTAATGTTCCACTCCGACATTACATTTCTCTGTAGGTTAGGCGTAGGCTACGTGTTATATCCATTAAAGAATGTATTCAGTTTAATATTTATGTTTAAATATGTTATTCTTTTATTGAATCTATGTTGATTATGAAAAGTGAACCGCGTGCATATGCGCAATAGGCTATATCAGGAGACCTAATTTTGACCACATTAAGTTTTGTTTTGTATAAAGCCCTTCTTTGAAGTGAATTTCGTTTTTTTTTTAACAATTTTATCTTTATTTTAATAAATGTTTCATCAACCAGTTACCTGGATTTAATAAATAAGAAGCAAATATAATCAGGACGTAAGACGCCCCGGCGCGAAATAACCTGCATTGCTCGTGAACTGGAAAAATTAGAACCGAAAATTCATGAAATATATAGAAATCTTGAAATGGCTACGTTTAAACAACATCGACAAACAACAATTAAAAACGAACAGAAACAAATAGCTCTCTTATAGCCTAATCTGTATGAAGTGCACCTACTCGCTTACTCCATAGGCGCGTTCACAATACTGCGAAGTGGCGAGTCAGCAGCATCATCAACTTCCTCTTTCAGTCAAGAATGAACACAGAAAACATTAGTTTATTAATAACCACTTAAAATGTCTATATATATTTGACACATTCGTTACATTTGCTAGTATTTGTGGCAAGCTTTGAGTCCGCTAACTAATCAAATATCTTGACTCCTTATTTTGTACCAGGCAATTTATGGTTGTTCAATAAAGTTCTCGGTAAAAAAGAAAATAAGCAACTGTGCGATAATATTTCATAGCCTTTTATTTTACTGCCTACAGCGCAAGGTTTTATGCGCATGCTCCAAGTCTTCCTCTCGCATTTTAAGTGGATATCTATGGCAGAATTACAGCGCCGCATACTTGTCTGGGATGTCTACTACACTGTTTTCAGTCGGTTTCAGTGGTTTTGTGTGGACGCAGATATTTTTCGAGACGCCGTCGTGTTTACGGACTTTTTTTTTTTTTTGTGTGGATCGAGGCCTTAGTCTCTACTTGGACCTCAGTGCTCCTTTTACTGCAGATGTCCATGTTATGCATGTAATCAGTCATGGATATTCATGTTTCTCGTCAGATGAAGCTGAAAGTGTCCACCCAGAAAAACAGAGATTCACCCAGATGGACAGGAGAGCTCTGGCTCTATCACTCAACAAGGAGAACGAGTGAGAAACTGGGCTCACCAGGATTAATCCAGCCAACACTATGTATATACTACAATTTTAAGCCTTAAACTACATGATCATTCTATTTTTCCTGTTCTTTGTTTCTTTGCGTGTTTGTAAATAGACACTGTTTTTAATGTAAATAAAATTAACACTTTTAATTTTGTTTCTTCTTTTTGCGCTTGTCTAAGGACATTTTATTGAAACTATTCGCAAAAACACATGCTGGAACAATTTAAACATTTGTCATTGCTATAGACCGTTCACAAAGCAAGTGATAATAATGCAAAACCCCATTACTGTACTGCCGCCCTGCACTTTTTTGAAAAATATCATAACTCTTCTGCACAATTTTTGTCGTCATGTCAGTCATCAGATATTTGTCCAGGATCAGTGTTCTGCCTACCCTTCAATAGTTTGGGTTGGTAAGAATTTGTTTTTGAAAGTTTCTTTTGCTCAACAAGGCCTATTTATTTGGTTATAAATACAGTAAAACAATAATACAGTGAAATATTAAAATTTAACGACTTAAAGGTTGTATCAGTGATTTCAGGTCCAAACAAAAATGATCACTTCATCTAAATCTTTCCTAATGATCCGCTAGCTGCCCGCCCCATAAGCAGTCTGTCAAAAAAACACGTTTCTGTAGGCAGCCTAAGCTCTGAGATCTGCACACAAAAACAAATGCGTACAACCACCACTCTAAATCAAAATAAACGGTGTTCTAACCAATCATTGACAGGGGTGGGTGTTTGTTTTTGCTCTCGTGCACTGCGCCGGCACGTGAAGTCGGGAGCTTTAGAATAAGCCGCTGATCAACGGACGAGATGCATTTTAACATGGAAGAGGAAATCCCGAGGAGGAGGATTAGGGCGGGGGAATACTGTAGTTTTTCGTCAAAGAAACGAATAATAATCGGGAAAGCCTTTGAACGGTGGAGAGAACTCAAAGAATTGAAAATATTTTAAATCGGACGTCGAGGTTGCATTGTTCCTTCTGGACAGGTGAGTAGCTTCTAAGTGCTGACTTTTTGTATGTGAACTGTGAACATACTTTTTTTTAATATGCGTGAAGCTTTACTAAACTTGGATAGCTCTAGCGACTATCAGATTGTAGGGATTTAGTGTGTTTTTCATGATGCACAAAATGGGAGGGAGGAGCGATCTAACTTGAACAGCGATGACGTCACTCACAATCACTGATCCAACCTTTAATACTTTAAAATTGCAACTTATTGCTGTGATGGCAAAGATAAATTTTCAGCATCATTACTTCAGTCTTCGTGTCGCACGATCGTTCAGAAATTATTCTGATGTTCATGAAAATGCTGCTTGATATTCTTGGGGAAACTGTGATGCAATTATTTTTATAGGATTCTTTGAATTGAAAGAACTGCACTATTTGAAAGGGAAAACGCTTTTATTTTTTTTTTTTTTTTTTTTTACTATTGATACATTTCTTCATAGGATATTATATACACAATTTTAGTTTTCAATTCCATCAGTATGGAAGCTTGTTTCTCCCACAGAATAAAACATTTTAAAAGATAATTGCCTTTTTATTTTTTGCATCTCAATTTTTACTTTTTTCCTCAGAATTGCGAGTCTAAATTCTGACTATAACACAATTGTAACTTTATATCATGCAATTCTGAGATAAAAATTTAAACTCACAATTACCTTTTTTATTGTTGGAAACAAGCTTCCAGAGGTAAAATTCTATATGTAAAAAATGAGTCAAGTTTGTGGGTAGTTTTTATTTTATTGGCCTGAAGAAGCAGAAAAAGACATGACACTATCAGTGAAAATCACAATCAAAAAAATCTAACACTAAAACTTGAAAGAAGTTTCAATCAGACAATCTCACTAATCTATCTATAGTTTGTAAACCACATTTTATAAAAGTGAAAATTCTGAGTAGACTGATATTGTATTCTCTGATCTTGCGCAACTATTTTGGCAACCTCCGTCATGTAGGTTTGATAGCACAGGATGCATTTAGATATCAGTAAGCTTGATTCAACTAGTGCTGAAGACTTATTTCATATGCTACATTGATAATATGCTGTAACACACCCTTGTGTTAATGACCCTATCCAAAAATTACCTAAATAGGTCATGGCTTGTTAAATGCCCACTTTTGCAGTTAGCAGTCCCTGAAAAACAGTTTTCTGTTACTACATGGTTTCTTTGACAAGACTTATTCTACAGATCAAGCCCGTCTCTAATTGAGGTTCTCTTATTCACCAATCTTTCTCGTTCTGACGGCACAACAAACACATCTCTTCCCCTCCCCACCTCATATATCCCATAGTCCTGTTTTCAATTGTCCCCTTCACATTTTACCCTGTCTTTGACATATTCTGATTTTGCCCCTCTTTGATGACAGCGTTTTAAGTTCCAGATCTTCAGAAAGCTATCCCATGATCCTGTGCAGCAGGCCATCCCATCAGGTGTCACGCCGATACAGCTCACTCTGTTGTCATGACCAGACAACACTCCTGGTAAAAGACAAACACTTTTTTATTACAGATATTTTTGCATATCTGATATAAATTAAGTGTTGTCTGGAAGTTCACATCTATCTTTGTATCTCTTTCCAGTGACTCACCCACTCTCTCCGCCTTGAGCGCGTCCCCAGATGTTGCAGTTGAAGTCCGCGTTACCCAGCGAGGAGGAGTCTCCAGAGAGAGGGAGCGAGGGAAGTCACTCCACACATGATGCTGGAGTCCTGGAACGTGATGAGCTCCTGGTCTGAACGCAGGTCGTACAGTTTGCAGGAAGCGTCGTCTGAACCTGTGATCACTGCATTGCCGTTAGGGAAAAACTGAAACGGGACAGAGAGAAAGATCATGGGTATGTAATATATTGCAAATATATCGCTGCCACTATGCTAGGGCGTGCTATGTGGTGGCTGTAAGGAGTTTTGAGAGGTTGTTAGTGTGTTGCTATGCAGTTGCTAGGTGATTTCTAAGTTGTTCTGGGTGGTTGTTTCAGATCAGGTCAAAATATCCCAATCCCGATGGCTGCATCCGAAACGCATACTTACTTACTTACTATATAGTAGGCTAAAAAGAAGATATTTTTGAATTCACTGTACTGCATAAAAGTGTCTATACCCAGATGACATCTTTATTATCCCATCAGGCCACCGAAAAGGACTTGTGAATGACGCTGGTAGGTCACGTGATAAGGGTGTTCGATACTAAACACACTCATGCAGATAAGTAATTACTTATTCAAAAATAAGTACCTGCTAATAATAAGTGTTTATGTGATTTGGACTACAGCCTGAAGGGGCAGTTTACATGTCACAGTTTTTTCTGGTCAACTAAACCCAGAAAACTTTTAATACATTTTGGTCGTTCATTTACTCAACAGCGGCATTTTGGGGGACTGAAAATGCAAGCTTTTTGAAAAAGGGGTTTCAAAGTGCAACTATGTTGTTATCGTCTCTGTGTAAACTAAAAAAAGCACATTTGTGAAAACACTGACGTCATGAGCATGCATTTTTTACATGTTCAGGCCATGGTTCAGTTTTTTTTTTACAAAGTGATATCGCCAACTACTGGCCTGGCAGAATAATACAGCCTTTTTAGCAAATATTTCTGGTCCCAAAGATGGCTGAGCCGCTTCCTCAGTGTAAATATATGGGATTTTTGCTCATTGTGTTAATGAAGCAAAAGCATCTCCCCAACAAACTGCACAGTTTGGAGATGGTGTGAGATAATCTTCATATCAATGTTAAATACATTGAGGCCCCAGTCATCTTGAGATGACTTACAATTATTTATAATAAGACAAAACGAGCATTAAATTAAGCTTAAACAACTAAATATTAAGATATTTCTTATTATAATTCACCCCCCTCAAAGAACCAGCTGAGACTCTCACCATATTTGAAAACCTGTATAGTATGAGGTAGTCTAGTTTTGAAATGTGTGATTTCTAGACCTGGAAAAGTCATGTCAATGAATAAAATAGAACTAAAATAATGACATTTTTTTCGCTGAGTGAAATAAAGCTAAAATCAAATAAAATATATACATTTTAAATATTTGATGAAAAACAAAACTGAAATAAAATAAGTTTCATTTGAATAATTTAAAATGAATAAATATGAAACAAAAATAAAGCTAAATAGAAAATAAAAAAAACTAAATAAAATGATTAAATAAATTTAAGTAATATATCAAATTAAAAGTTAATTAATTTATTTTTATATAAATACTATAAAATTTTATATAATACTAAATGGGCATTTTTATAATGTGTATACATATCAAACTCAAAATATTTTAGTGGTGGAAACTGTTAATTGTCCAATTTACTGGATAAGTAAACGACTTGTATATGTAAACGACTTGTCTTATCCAGTTGACAATAGGGAGCCTTGGTCTTACCCAATGGCGTTGATGTCACTCTCATGGCCTCCAAAGGTCTGTCTGCACTGGCCTTCACGGATGTCCCACAGTTTGGCTGTGAAGTCACAAGCTCCTGAGATGAAAGTGTTGAAGTCAGGAGAAACACCCAGAGACATACAGTCTCCCAAATGTCCAGCGAAGACCGTCTTCTCTGTTCCTGTCTCAATGTCCCACAGAATACTGGAGAAAGGTCAGAGGTCATGTTATTTAAGAAAATAAGATTTGATAATCTGAATGCATCATTTGTAGCAATATGTTCTTTGTTCTTTTAGTTTATAGCTCTTCGAAGTCTAAAGTGAATGTACCAGGTACAGTCTCCAGAGCTGGTGATGATCTCACTGCTCACTCAGGAAACGGCAGCAGGACAGGTAACCTGATCAATACAAAATCATTTACATTAAAAAAACAGACTTCAAGACACAGCTAGCTGATCTAAAGCATCTCATGGGCTATATATTGCTTGTGTGGATTGCTAACTGGTTCTAAAATCGGTCTGCATGAGAAGTATTTGAAGTCATCCTCACCTGTGTGTTCAGCGAGCTCACGCATGACCTTCACGTTACCATCTTTAGCCTTCAGGTTATAGATGGAGCACATGTTGTCAAGTCCTCCACATGCAACCATATTTCCTGAAGGTGCGTACGAACATGTCATCACCCATGAGGACTTCAGGGGGATTGCATGCACCTAGACCACAAACAGAGACAATAGTTTGTTAATATTCTACAGATTACATTTTTTTTAAATGGTTAGATGTACATTAGGCCTCATTCATGAAGCTTCAGAGTAATTTTCAATGATACTTATTTATCAATCCTTTCTTCTGTGAAACATAGACATATATATATATATTTTTAAGAATGTTGGTAACCAAACAGTTTTGATTGCCATTGTATTTTTTTAACATATAATGGAAGTCAATGGGAACCAAAACTGTTTGGTTTCCAACAGGTCTTCAAAATATCTTCTTTATGTTCCAGGGAACAAAGAAAGTCATAGGTTGATAGCGATGTAAAGGTGAGTAAATAACAACAGAATTAAAACTTTTGGCTGGACTCTCAGTTTTAACTAATTAATTTTGATCTATATTATTATGGCAAATAGTGTTGTTGTTATTATCAAAATGCAGTGTCATCAGTTATCTCAAAAGAACACAAAATGGTATTTTAAGGCCGAATAAATCGATCCAATGGCGGTATCTCGATCAGTGGCGAAGGTCTCACGTGTGTTTCCGTCTTTTATCATGGTAAAAGGATTTGATTAAATGCAATACATTTTATCTTATGTATTACCTACGTTATTTCATCTGACTCCATAAAAAGTTTTTTTAATGATATCTGTGCGTCATTAAGTCTATGTGAATGTTTAGACAATTCCTTTTGAAAATAAAGTCGAAGTATCTCTTAACGAATTCGCATATTCACGGACTAATCTGAGGTACAGAAAAGGCCCTGATTCTTCCCCTGCATTTCATTATAGCCAGACCTCATTTCATATGTAAAAATAAGTTTAAAATGGAAATGCATTCACAGAAGTTCAGAAGTTGATTTACATGGTACTATTTGCTAACAGTGGCAATTTGAGTTCACACCTTCTGTGAGCAGGAGGGTTTACCCATCCATCCTCCTTTGTTTGCGTTATTTAAAAACCGTATTACCTTTTGTTTTACTTATTTGGAAACAGGAGACTTGTACCAGTAGCACTTGTAGACATTTTAAATAATACTAAACACGTATATAAAACTGTATGATAGTTGTTAAAATTAAAACCATATAGATTCTTATGTGAGTTTGGGTGATCTCTGCAAGAGTGGGGGATGAAGGGAAGAAGTGTGTGTGTGAGAGTTCAAATGTTAATTTGCCAAGGTCCATCTCTTAAACCAGTTTTTATTACAGTATGTAATATTTTTAATATTTATCAACTGTGAGATTTCCAGTCTACTGTGAGATTTTGAGATTTAGAGTCACAATTGAAAGATACAAAGCTGAGTCAATCGTGAGAAATAAAGTTGCAATAGCACCTAGAATAAAATCAGAATGACCTTGGTTTATCAGTAAATATGTTGGATAAAGCAGCTTCCATGTTCAAAAAGAACTGAAAGCATTTTATCCCTGCTTTCAAGTGCATTATGTCACTTAAATGTGTCTCCTCCCTTTTGCACACAAATGTGACCACTGGCAGATACTGATTTTCTTAATAGCCTTCACCAGAACCGATTTGCATGTAAATGTTCGTGACAGCAGCTCCAAGTTAAAGCAACAGATTACGTAATATTACTGAAACAATTAGTAATGATAGGTTCAAGGATTTTTAGCCTTTTTGTAGTTAAGTTCTAATATCAGACTGAGGAAAATTTAAACTTTCAATACCTTATTGGTGGTGTAGCTGTCCCATACAATCAGTTTACCATCTTGAGATGCACTGACACACAGCCTGAAAGAGAGAGAGAGAGGTACAAAAACAGGTAAAAAAAAAATCAGGTTAGAAATTGAAATTCAATATTTTAGGGGACCACAACAGTGTTATTTTAGTAATATTTTTATATTATTTATTAATATTTTGAATTGGCTTTTATTTTGTTTTTAGTAATTTTGTTATGTGCTTTTGTCATATTTTTATTTAGCATTCATTTATTTTTTTATTTCCAAAGTTACTAAAGCAACATTTATGTATTTATATAAACATTTATATTTTATTGTATTTAAGCTTTAATTTAAAAAATTGAAAACCACAATTAGAGACTGCTGAAGGATGTCGCTAATATCATCAGTTTTATGGTTTTGATTCTAAAAGGGAACACATGAATATTAAAATCTTAAGATCTTGAAGGCTACATATTAAATACTTGTGACTTATTTAATTTTATTATACTTATTCATACTCATGACCTAAACACAATGCATAAATGTAAATGTATGAAAAATAAAAGTTTTGAAAAGACTTCAGCATTAATTCAGTGTTGATAGAAAATAGTGAATTTACTATCACACAAAAATCTGTAAAATCAAAAGATCGGATCCTTTTCCAGGTATTGGTGCAGGATTCAGACCAGCCTTGTTAATGTCGGAGATAAAGAGGCCACATCCATCAGTTTATAATATAATAATTTCTCATTAATTTCTCTTATCTTTGGCTAAGTCTATTAAAAATGACAAATCAGTATCATGTAAATATGTGTATATCGATATCCTTGTAGACTAGTTCATGTGGTAGAGCCTGTGTTGTATTTATTTGCATATGTTATTGTGTTTACTTTGAATCTGTCCCCAGTGCATGGCATAGATTTTGGCCAGATGTCCTCTCAATGTCTTCCTGGTCTTTAGCTGAACTCGATCCCACAACAGCTGTCCCCGCCACATGATCCTGCAGCGTCAGGTCCTGCACTGCTTTACGGGCCGCCTATAGAGCACGAAACATACAGATATTACAGCTGATCTATCCCTTAGAATAAGTCTGTGATGTTGTGTAAATGTTATACTAACAGTGATGTCATCCTTCAGGCTCTCCGCCTCCTTTCGCAATTGCTCCATTTCACCCATCGGCAACGGTTGTCAGGCACGATCACCCACAGACACAGACAGGAAGTAAGGTCAGTAGATCCAAGAGAATGCTGGGGAAAACTCCTAAATGAGAATATACATTTAATTGTTACAGTAATCATGACAATGCAATTTCTTTGACTGCTTGTGGGAAGAGCTTGTTGTTGTTGCTTTCACTGTGATATATCTTCAGTTGTCCCTTCAACAGCTATTTGCAATTCAAACTCCCTTCGACCTGGTTTGCAAATCCTCACAAATAAAGATGCATGCAAAATTTCACTTGTACAACCACAAACATGCAAGGGCGTAATGAGTCAGAGTCAAGCACACTGACGTAAACCTGCTCTACACACATTGATAGTTTAGTTCATGAATATATGAAGAGTTCAGATGCAAAAGCCTCTAAATGCCATTTGAAATTTTCTTCTAAAATGACCATTTTTTATCAAGCTTGTATATTTAAGTTCAGTAATTTCACATAAATGACAATTAATAGGTAATCTTCATTGCCATTTAAGTGAAATTACTGAACTTAGATATACAAGCTTGATAAAAATTATGATTTTAGAAGAAAATTTCAAATGGCACTTAGAGGCTTTTGCATCTGAACTCTTCATATGTATATAGTACATTCATTTTTGTTTAAGTCCAACTGCTCCCATGAAATAAAAGGGATTTTACTGTGTTTCAATGATAAGTGTGACTCTATTCAGGATATTAAAACTGCTTTAATTTGCCCTCAGAAACAATGAAGAAAACAACAACAATAAAACCTAAAAACACTGAGATATGACATCCATGTTATATATTATTGATGAGGTTAAACTCTCTCAGTATGTCATCTATAATAATTTTGTCCTTCATTTTGAATGGTTAACCCCAGTTTGCTTTAATAATTAGTGTGCAGTCAGTCATCTTAATGTAAATATATTGTGCGAGTCATAAAGCGTACCTCTTAAGTTTGAATATAATGTCTTACCTAAAAGAAGATTAATGCGAGCTATTTCCTTTTGTTGAATTCTTTTTGAATCTTTGTGCATCTCCCGAGCTCATGACCAAATGACTTTTGCCTAAAATTTGTTTGAGAGGAGAAAGCGAGAGAACAAGGGTGTGGATGGGAGAGAGGAGGGCCGGTGGGAGGGAGTTATGAATAAATAGTCCCTGTTCTAGAACTAAAGGTGAACTTCATACCTGGATTTTTTGTATTTGACATCAGTGTGAATTAAACAGCTAGAAAATTGTATTACCAACAAGACCGTGAGCACCAAACGCCATAACCAGGAAGAGATAATGAGAGAGAGAAAGAGAGAGAGAGTTTAAATCCACACTGCTGAGATTTTAAGGGAGGCCTTTTGAATCAAATCTGCTCTCATCCGATTATTGACTGCTCTTTGCATCTGGATAAGAGCTACAGCAGAGATGGGGAGGGGGGTAGATGGATAGAAACAGAGATAAAGAAAAAACTAGGAAAGGCTGTGAAAGTGTGGCCTAGCCGTCATTGTGAATTTTTATTTTGTTGAATGAACATTCTTCCAAAATATTATTCAGTAATTTACATACTTTTCATGGTTAAAGTCATATAACTATTTATACAGAACCTAAAAATGATTAATAATGTCTAGCTGATAATTTACATTCATGATTAACTATTAGGGCATTTGTTTAGAGAAAAAATTTTATAATGTAGAGAAATTATTATTCATTTTGTACTAATATCCATTTTATTCAATAGCTTGCATCATTTTTTTTAAATATGCAGACTAAAAATGACAGACCAACAAAAAAAGATTTGATATATTTAATGTAATAATAATATATTTTTATGGATTTAAAGTATAAACTGTTTGACACTTATGTTACGGTTTGGGTGAACCTGAAGTAGACATTTCTAAGTGGAATTCAGTATCATAATCTTAACTTTGCCATAATCATAAGTTACAACTAAAGCCATAGAAAATGAACCCAAAATACACTATTAAATAAGTGAAAAAAACTTCTCACTTACCCGTTCCTCTTGGTCGTTTCTCCGCTCTATTTGTAATTCTTATACCTTTCCAATTCTCTATCCACTTGTCTTTTCTCGGGACAGTGTTCATTCAGGTTTTCTGATTTACGCACCTTCTGATCCCTTCTCTGTCTCTGTAAACTCTGTGATGTTTTGTGATGGCTAGATGAGGATTGGAGGGGATGAAGTGAGATCAGGGCTGAAAGGATAAAGCCTTGGATGGAGAGAGCGAGAGGGAGGGAAATCTGTTAGGAGAGGGGAGAACAGAGAGCAAAAGACAAGAGAACTAAATAGTGGAGAGAATCAGGTCATGGGGTCACATGACAAAAAAACAGGTGTGTGGAGGGCCAAGGTGAAGGAACAGAGAGCATAATTTCACTCGTTTTCTTTTTTTATAATTTTTTTCAGAGAATGCTTATCCATTAATTTTCCCTGTTAAGAAAATAGAAATGCCAAAGCTGGCTAAGTTTGCTTTGAGATGAATAGTGCTCATGTAAGGTTGAAAAAAGTATAGAACAGATTTTCCAGACCTAAAGGCCTTAGTGATGCATCCTTATAACTCTGAACATGGATGTCCCTGTTTTTGATGAGGGTCATGGCTAAAGAAGCCTATTAGTCATGAATGAGCAGGCAGAACATCCACAACTTTCTCACATGTCAGCATGATGCAAGGAAGCTGAAAACAGTAAATAATGGATTGGAGAGAAATGTCTATGTATGGAATGATGAGCGGTTTCAGATCACTGGGAGTTGGTGTTGCGTACACCTTGGAAACTGTTTAAAACGAGTGATATTTATACTTTGAGACTACAGTATAATTAGGCACTAGGTACAATACGTTTTATTCCTGTAAATGCTATTGAAACAAAACATAAAACACATTGTTTTGGGAACAGAAATGAGTGGGGATGAATTCTGTGGAGCAAAAGAGCTTAAAAGCCTGTGAACATTTAAGGCTTTGCTTAAATCAATTTTAGTGTCCTGATTTAGAACAGGCAAACTATCATTATCATAAATATAACTCGTCCTCCCCCACCTCACTGAGCCAGACAAAACATCACAGCATGGTGGATAAAATCATCACCCGATTTATCAAGGAGGGGCAGAAGCGACCCATGGGTGGATTATATTCTATTAGGACAAAAGGGAAAGGTTTACTTTCGCATGGATGAAACATTGAGGAAAAGTTATGTGCAGCATTAGGTTCAGAGTCATGTAAAAAGCCCTTTGTTGTCATGTATAGTTATGTCGTGTGTATTCATATATGATAGTCTGTGTCTGTGTGTGTGTGTGTGTGTAGGTGGGTCAGGTTTTACCTACATCATGGGGAGCAAATGTTTCCACATGGATATTAGATCTTAAAAACAGCTAGATTGTGGAATCAGCCAAAATGTACACAAAGAAAACAGCTTATTAAACATGTAAAATAGTATTTGTTTAGGGAGTTAAAGTGGAAAACAAACATGACTATAAAACAATAGAACTTAATGGAAAGTCCCACCATAAACAATGAAACTTCAGTTGTTTTATTTTATATATATTTAAATCTATTTTTTATTTATTACTTACTTTTATATAGGTTAGTTCCTGCCCTTGAATTGGATTGGTCCAGCAGCTTTCTAATCTCGGCAGAAGTAGTAACATCATTAATTATTTAATAAAATGGAATGAATACGAACACAGTACTCAAGTGCTTTTTACATTTTTGTTGTGTAATTCCCAGTTTGTCAGGCTGTGGTAGAAATTTTACAGAGAGATTACTTACTAGTGTTGCCACTATACTGAAATCTCTAACTTCGATATGATGCCTTGAAAAGTATCGATATTCAATATAATTTTCGATACCACTGGGGACAATTGCTATAGGCTATAGATAATTTATCATCCCAATTTTTTTATATAATTTGGGTAATTCTGTTGGTAATTCTGTAATATCTTGGTAAATTTTGTTAAATCGTGATTTACAAAAAAAGACAAGTAAATAGTCACAGTAATATCAACCCGAAGCGAATGAGACGAGTGAGAGGAGATGGGTGTGTGTCAGTTCAGAATTGGAGAAAAGAGAGAGCGAGAACGTACAGCTGGTAAAGGTGTATCGATACTGCAAAAAAAGAAGCATTTCAGAATTGATGCATTTTTAAATATACATTTTTTACAACACCAATTACTTAGTTACGACAGTAGGTGGCGACTTCTTTACGAATGATTTATTGAATCAGCCATTTAGCCAAATTGTTGAACAACACTGATTTTTATGAATTAATTAATTTGTCTTTAGTTCTGCCCCACTGGAATGGCATCCCATGCCTTTAATAACGTCTTTGGCGTCTGTATCACTCTGTAGCTGTGAGCTAGAGCTGGCAAAGAGGTGCACTAAAATCAAGCCCCACCCTCTGTTTTTTTCATCATTCAGAATTCTGTTTCATTTGGAAATAAGTCACAATAGTAAAAGTCTTTCACAACTTTCAATTCACGTGGACGTTAACTGTTATAAAAACATTATCAGACTCACAATGGTAAATCACAGCTCTTGTGACATTGCTTAACCAATGACTGTTGGAATGTTAAAGGGGGGGTTGACTGTTTTTCTTCTTTGCATGATCGTGTTTATGGGTGCAATATAACATGTATTCATGTTTTTTTTTTTTTTTTTTAAGTCTTATTTTTCATAAACTTCACCTTTATTGTCAGCCGTGCTTTCCTCGGTCCCCTGAACGAGCGGTTCACTTCCTGATTTTATGAAAACACTCCCTCAGAAACACGTGGTGGGCTCAGATTGGTTAGTTTGGGCCGGTGTGTTGTGATTGGCTGAACTGTCGCTCACGTTGTCCGGAAGATTAACGCCCATTACCTTTACGGGCAAAACGTGCATGTCATGAGCTCCGGTCCAGATGTAAATATGTGTCGAACTGCAGTATCAGTTTGAGGCAGAATCAGACCAGAGAAAGCCGCGATGAAGAGAGTCAAGCAGAACCTCACCACACACGGCTCTTAAAGAGGCTATATGCAGCTTTTCCCCAAAATAAACGTAACAATAGCCTTTTTATTTTACCATTTATGACTCAAACATCTCCTGATGAGCATACTGACACCTTGTCCGCTCACAGTGGGTGCACCTATAAGCCTGTATCCTATTTTTCCTATTTTCTGTTGTGTCGGACTTTTCCCGCGCTGTCTGCGGATGTGACGTCGAATCGCGTACACATATTAAACATTTCAGATCACCCTGCCACCACCGCTAGTCAGCAAGTAGCCTACACTCGAGTCGCAAGCAGAACACTTATCTCAAACAATACATGTTCTTACCTCTGTAAACAATGTTGACCTCCGTGTAGCGGATGACGTGTACGTACGAGCGCGCGCTGGGAGCTGAAAGGAAGAGCAGTTCTGTTTTTGGGCCACATGGTGTCAGTCACGAGTTTAAATTTCAGGAAAACGCATGTAGCCTCTTTAATAAACGTTTCTAAATGATAATTTTCTACATTTTTTAACTTGATAAACACTTGTTTTACACAATAGCATCTGACTGGCAACAATAGCAACGGACTGGCTACTAATGTTATACTCAAACCGCATTGGCATGTTTACGTTCTTGATCAAATCAAAAATAACGTCATAAAACATATACATGAAAAATATGTTTAAAACATTAGTACTTATTGAAAATTCAGGTCCATAATGTTTGTACGCGTTTGTCATAGACACAAAATAGCATAACTCGTAGCCTAGTGGCAATAAAGCCAACGCTGGCATTTGAGAAAAAAAAAAGGCTACGTCTAGAATTATACATGCAAATACATTTAAAATGATGAAGTCTTAGCCTACTTGGTTGTGGCCCAAAAATTGCTGCCTCTGGTTTTAAGTCGGATCTGCTTCATGTTTTAGTAACAGTTTCTTGTTGAATTCGGCATTAAACTTGTGGAGATTCTGGAAGCTGTTTTCCGTAAATGCGCAGCACAGAGAGCTAGATTACGATCATCATTTTCAGGAACTTAATCAAACATAAATTGTATCCATTGTTGACGAAGTACAGCGTCCTTGGGAAGTCCAAACACAGAAGACCTGACAGCTGGGTGAACACAACTCACTCGACGTGCCGCAGAAATATGTGCATGCCTTTTTTGCGTATTCCGGAGGGAGGGTTGATGCAAATGTGTGGGTTAGTGATGTACCATAACCCAGCTGTAGTCCCAATCGAGTCGTTTTTGTAGGCAATTATACTTCCTGATTTTTAAAAGACGATATCTCTGCTTACACTAAACTTTCAGCGCTGCAACTTTGCAGATACTGTTCATGCACCAACAGCAACATTACACACTATTTAAAATGAAAAAAGTGAAATCGCAGTCAACCCCCCCCCCCCCCCCACTGTGTGCAGTTTCACACTTAACTTTCTTAATACAGAAAAACACCACAATTTCATGTAGCCACTGTTGAGCGTGACGTGTCATTGAGAAGGACCCACTTGGCTAAAAGACACACCGTGAAAAACCCGTAGCAGTGTGATTACATTGAGAAATCCAGGTTAAACAAATCTGGTAAGGCCTGGTTAAATGGATGAGAATGGAACATCAACATTTCATTATCACTATTAATATCTGTGCTCTTCAGCTCTGGACAAAATCCTGCATGACACCAACATGTTGTGTAATGTTATATGCTACCATGAGGGAGCAAGGGATTAGGCCTATTCATGAACGCATCTCAGTGATAGTCAAACGTCATTTGGAAACAGGTCAGGTCAGAGGGTCTTAGTCATTTACTAAGAGGAAACTTGCTCTTAAACTCTTAACTGTTTTCCAGGCCTAAGGATCAGACACATAGGATCATATTAACACCTTTTCCACCATCCGGCACTCTTATTTTACAGCGCAATGTAGATTAACGCATACAGAAGATCAATGGCCTTTGTAAATATGGCAAGACTCTTCTTGTTGGTGCATTAGAGGGGTTCAGAGATATTAGGGTTTGGATTTAATAGAAGGGCGTCATGTTGAAATTGGAAGTCGGGTATGAATGATTACATGATTTCTTGCCTGGATTATTATTCCATACTCTAAATGGGAGATTTGTAAGCTTCATAAACAAATGCACTCATTTACGAGGGATTATCTATAATCTCGCTCTCCGTCTCTCTCCCAATCCCTCCCTCTTTTTATCTCTCACTTCGTTCCATCAGTGCTAATGTGCCACACCTCCCATCCTCCCTCGCTCTACTCACTTGTTTTAATGTACCGTTGTCTAAATCTATTTGTTTTTTTCTCTTGGTTTTGATTCTCTGAAACAATAATAAATGAATGATAAATGTGCAGACAATCATTTTTAGTTTTCTGCATTGATCGATATGATCAATATGGTTTTGGATTTATACTGACACCTAGTGGTGTGGATGCAGTTTCACGCAAAAACTCAGATTAGCCAACCCGCGGCATGTAAAATAAATGAGCGTTTATGTGATTTTGAATGTCTTGTGTGTACATAATTTATTATTTTAAAAATACTCCGAGGGGAGGGGCACACACACACAGATGATGAACAGGTTCATGACAAGGTGAATAAGCGGCATTGCATTTCATGTCCATGGATGTCAATTTTCTGATATGTTCATTCATCCGTCGTTCTTATAGTTCATCTCGTCTGCCTGTCACTCTATCTCTCTCTTTGCTCCTCTCTTTTCCTTGGCTTCTCCCACTGCGGGCAGATTTCAAGGCGCTTTCAGTATCCCCCTTCTCCTCTTTTACTACACTCTGTCCATCAGCTGTCCATAAGGCTTCAGCTTCCTCACGTTCCTGAAATGAAGTTAAACATATAAATAAGTGCACATCTTTCCTCTTTTAAGCATCTGTTAAAGGTGCCATAACAGCCCCATACCATATCTCTGTGGAGCTTTTCAGTAGTGAACCAGAGTGCCAGTGCACATCGCCGACCCTCCGTTACTGCAGTAACACCGTGTGGATTGACAGGTCCTGATGTAAATCCAACAAGTCGCCCACAGCTAGGCTTAATCTTTGCCTGAAAGAGAGAAAAAAGACAGAGAACGTCTCAGGCAAATAATTCGGGTCTAAACGTGAACACACAAATTTGGCAAAAAAATCTACGTAGAAATGTTTTTCTGAGAAGTTATCCTGTGTATGAATAGTATTCAAGCAATTATTAGTGAACGAGACTTTTTTTTAAAAGGATTTGATGAACATTCCAGGATTTTCTCCATATAATGGACTTCAATGGAAACCAAACAGTTCAAGGTCCAAATGAGAGTTTCAGTGCAAACTGCTCAAAGGGCTTTAAACGACACAGACGATGAATACGATTTCGAGAAAAGATTTGTTCATTTTGATGAACGAGTTTGAACAGGAGAGTCACGAACGCTCATCGCAGAACAGAGCAAGGCGACCATTTGTGCTTATAAAACTTAAACTTTTTTATTTATTTTTTAAATGACCGATCGTTTCACTTGATAAGACCCTTATTCATCTTCTGGTGTCGTTTAAAGCCCTTTAAAAGCTTCACCGAAACTCTCATTTGGACCTTGAACCGTTTGGTTCCCAACGAAGTCCATTATATGAAGAAAATCCTGGAATGTTTTCATCAAAAACCTTCATTTCATTTCGACTGAAGAAGAAAGACGTGGACATCTTGGAATGACATGGGGTGAGTAAATTATCCGCAAAAGTTTTTTTTTAAAGTGAACCGCTCCTTTAATGTTATTCAGTAGATTATATTAAAGGGAGAGTTCACCCAAAAATTGTATTCTGTCATATGTTCATGTTACTCATTCTCAGGTTGTTTGCAAACCTATATAAATGTCTTTGTTCTGCTGTACACAAAAGAAGATTGTTGGTAGATCTGTTTGCAATCCAAACAGATCTTGACTACCATAGTATTTTTTTCCTACTATTGTAGTCAGTGGGTTACTGTTTAGTTACCAACATTCTTTAAAATATCTTCCTTTGTGTCCAGCAGAACATTTATACAGGTTTGTTACAACTTGAGGGTAAATGATCTGGATCTGAATAAGACACTTTTTTTTGTGAATATTGGGAAATGAATCTTACGGTGACTGTTTTGGTGTCTCGATCAGTGAAGAAGAAATCACCTCCTTCAAAATCATCATTCAGGTAAACAACTGCACTGTGAAGGCAACAATACAAACAAATCACAGCATGTGCATTAAAGAAAAATACAACAACTATTAAATATATTTTATGGATTTTCATTATTTTCCAGATGTTTCCTTTGCATTCAAATGAGGCTCATTATAGAATAAGCTGCGATTCACAAAAGTCAGTGCTAGTTACCTAATATAATGTAAAAAATATTTTACTCATTTTGTGTGTAAGAAGCTTGAATTTCTATTCTGAATTCTTAATCTTCTGAATTTATTTTTTAGCAAATTAATTTATGCTAATGAAGGAAGCTATCAGCAAGCCTATTCGTTCTTAATGAATTTCCTGTGTGTTTTGCCTACATACTACACATCTGTGCACCTGAGATCTCGATGCGTGAAAGCAGGAGCTTCTCTCCCAGCACTGCCTGGTTTCTGGCTCCAGGATGCAGTTTGTCCACATGAACTGGGTGAGAAATATGACCTCCCTCTTGCTTTCCTTTGTACACATAAAGTCATATATGCACTGAGCAAGACGTGCAAATAATGAACCTACATTTATAAAACGTGCGTACGCACAGATATTTGATCTTGGAGTGAGTGTACGCAAAAATCCATGCCAATGTTAGAGTAGTTCACTTTTGAAAAAACTTCTGCTGATAATTTACTCACCCCCATGTCATCCAAGATGTCCATATCCTTCTTTCTTCAGTTGAAAATAGATTCTAAGGTTTTTGATGAGAAACATTACAGCATTTTCTTCCAATAATTGACTTCAATGGGAACCAAACGGTACAAGGTCCAAAGATAGTTTCAGTGCAAACTGTTCAAAGGGCTTTGACAATTCAAGATGACGAATAAGGTCTTTATCAAGCGAAGCGGTCAGTTAATAAATAAATAAGTTCTAACTTTTCTTTTTAAAAGTTTAAAGATCGATCATTGAACGAATTGACTTTGAAAAGATTTGTTCATTTCTGATACAAATTTCGAACAGGAGAGTCACAAATGGTATTGCAGTACAGAGCAAGCGACCTGTTTGAGCTTAAAAACAAACTTTTTATTTATTTTTAAAATGAGCGATCGTCTCACTTGATAGAGCTTTATTCATCTGTGTGTGTCGTTAAAGCCCTTTGAACAGTTTGCACTGGAAACTGTCCTCTGGACCTGGAACCATTGGTTCCAATGAAGTCCATTATATGGAGAAATGCTGGAAATGTTTCCATCAAAAACCTTCATTTCTTTCAACTGAAGAAGAATGACATGGACATCTTGGATGACATGAGAGTGAGTAAATTATTAGCAAAAGATTTTTCGAAAGTGAACTACTCCTTTAATATTTATAAAACCTGTGTTTGACGTGGGAAAGTGCTTAGCGCCATGTTAGCAGACGTACTTACTGTTCCTTGTGGCAGAGAGTCGCAGTACTGCAGGTATTTGGAAATAATTCTTGCTGTTTGCCATTTCTCAAATAAATAATTTCAGACGTTGACTGGTGTATCATTTATATGTTAATGAAATTAATTAGGTGGCATTTACAAGGGCGAAGATCGCTCGTATGCAGTAGGACAGTTTCTACGCAACATTTTATAAATGACGGCCCATTTGTTTATGTGTGAATAATTGTTCCTATTTATGCAGTATAGCACTAAAGAGCGTTGTACCTGGGATGGCGGAGCGGCACACCAAGTGTGTGTAAGCGAAGTAAAGAGGAGAGTGACTTCTGAAGTACGAGTCCATCAGAACTTTTACGGTCTCCCCGATCTCGTGCAGCAGCCTGGCATCTGATTGGTTGACCTGCCCCTCCTGGGCCAACTGGTAAACAGATATTCTCTAGTATATTATCTACGACATTTGATGTGAGAAGGTCTATAATTTTATGAATCATTCTTGTATGTGTCATGAGTGAGTAATATTTCACCTTTAGTGCTCTGAGAACAGTCAAACCCTCAAACTTCTCATGCGGCGTGTGAGGAGAGCGCCGCCCCCTGTAGCCGTCACCCACTGATGCGGCAGCCTGTTATCCACACATGCAGAATGTGAGGTGAGACTCTTTCAGCTGCTCTCTTCACATGGCAGATTTTTAAATGATTATTTAAAGGCTCAACGGCAGCCAGCTGCATCACGCTATCACATTCAGATTGGGATAAAACTCCATCCAACACCACACGGTTGGTCCCGTTCAGCCCCTGATCATCCATTGTGATTGTTACACCAACCACAGGAACAGGACCACCTGAGTCAAATTTGATATATGTAATTAATTCAGTTCAATAATTATATTACATTACATGTTATAAAATGATGGAAGGAACAAGGTGAACAGAAACAGTGCTTGTACCTGCATAAAATCCACTTTCATCCACTTCTTCCACTTTCTGGCCCTTCTTCAGTTTCTCATGAAGCCGCTCTTTCTCTGCTCTGAGAAGAAGAAAAGTTTGAAGCTGCCAGGAAATTCATCTCACCATTTCCTTTTTGCTGTTTTTCTATTTCCGTCTCACCTCCAGGTTTCTCGCAGAGCTTCGGGCACAACAGCACCTCAGGTGTCCACAGATCCTGATGAGGACAGAGAGTGAGTGAGACTGAGGCCTTCTTTGGCTAGTTTCGGAAAGCGGAACATAAGGTGAGAGGTGAAAGACTCCAGCAACAGAAATCAGGCATATACCGGGTCACTGAATTTAAAGTCCAAGTTTGCCATCCCAAAGTACAGCAGCCTCTTCTCTTGCAAAGCTCTGCTGACATACTTGACAATTTCCTTTGAGAAAAAAAAGAAAAAATAGGCATTTTAAAGTCTGTATTGATTTTACCCATTGACTCATCCATTCATCAAACAGACACACCGATCTATAAATGCAAACATTATTCTTTCTACCCCATCTCCCATGTGTCATAGTAACTCCAGCAGTCTATTCATCATACCTGCATAGGGCCTGTTTCCTGAGCCTCCGTGTCGCCCTCTAGAGTCTGAGAGTAGAGCTCCAGGTTACTAAGGGAGTCTGAATCAGTGGGGTAAAAGAGCAACAAGGAGCGCAGGGTCTCCACCGCCCCCTTCAGGTCACCAGCTATGGGACATCAACGTTTTTTGTTAATGAAGTTTCTCAAACAGAATAGTATTTAGATTTTATTTGACTGAGGTACTCTGACTGTGACTGGAGCTTGAGAACAGTCAACACCACCAATTCACCAGTGTTGTTATTGTTAACTAAAACTATTAAAAATAGTTTTGGTTCATTGAAATTAATCGGAAATAAAATATAGCCTAAATGTTAGATGAAAAACTTTAGAAATGTTTACTTATAACTAACCAAAATAAAATAAATTTGAAGTACTAAAATTACTGAAACTGGAATAAAAGTAAATTCAAGCTAAATATTAATATAAAAAAATGGCAAAAGCACATAAAATTACTAAAAACTAAAAATTAAAAATAAAGGCTAATTCAAAATATAATTAAATATTATAATAGCATATGAATAATACTAAAACAACACTGTGCACATCTATATTGCAACATAAAAAAATGTAGGCTATGGTTATGCTTAACCAGTTATTATACTGATCAGAAATTAGAAATAAGCCAAGGAGAGATCAAAATAAATAAATAAAACGTAATTAAAATTGAAACATGTACTAGTATTAGTATTTACTATTATATTTAGTATTATAATATTTAGCTCTGTGTTAATGTTTTACAATGGTCACCTTAAATTAATATTTACTTTATTTAATCAAGTGTAATAGTTAAAAAATGCCACTTTTTCAGCGGTGCTGGTTTCGGAAGTATTTGTTTCTCCCATACAGATTCAGTTGTGAAAGTGTTTTAAGCTAGGAGCCAAGCAGCTGCAGATACAAGGTGAATCACAACATTACAAAAACTTTGATTTGAAGCAAAAAAGTATTGAGGGAAAGAACTACAATCCCATGAGGCATTGCAAAAAGCAAAATCCAATTAAAAATGATGGAGAAATATAAAAGTACTCATTTAAAAATGTTGATTTCATATGTCAAATATTTTGAGACCTTATGGAGACATTTGTGGTCTGAGAGTGGGCAGAGCTAGCAATATGTTTTGGGTCTAATTGGTGAAATTATCTATACAGCTTCATGGGTAATGTAGTTTTTCACCATGAATTCAGCTGTTACACAAGAATATTTTAAAACTAAGCTGAAATAATGCAGGATATCAGCTTCAACAGAAGCAAATACTATCAATTAACAATCTCATACCTCAAAGTAATGCTGTCTTCAATTGGTTTATAAGTTATTGTTAAAAATCTTAACTACACTATTTCTTTTTTGAAAAAGAAATAAACCAAAACACTGTTTATCTCCAAAAATAAGTGAACAGTGAAGAACAAAGAAGAAAAAAATAATAATACATCATTTTTTGAACAATTAAATCACAAAAACACTGGCATTTGTGAGTAAACACGAGCAGGAAATATCAGTGCTTATGTATTAATAACATCTGATCTATAAATGACATCTGACCTTTAAACTGTGCAATATGTAGATGCTCGAGCTGTAAGGGCAGAAAGTCTTCCAGAGCAGAAACCCTTCCAGGTCGCGTTCGACACTACGGTCACGCACATCTGTTTGCATGAAAGCAAGGAGAGAGAGAGGTCTGAAGAGACAGAGAAAAACTGAGATCACTCATCTGTTATATAATAAACAAAATGTGCCATAATGGTGCAACATATTGTTTAAAATAATCTGCAATCACTTGATAAGACTTTGTAAATAAAATCCGTTTTGACCTGCAGCTCTCTCGTAAACTCCCTGTGCAGTGTCTGTCTCCTCCGGAAGGACCTGTGGCGCCATCGCACACTGAGCTCTGCACTCTTCCGTCTGCTTGAGCGTCCCATTCACACACTCCTTCCACTTCTTCACCGCCTTCACCCAATCAGATGAGCTCTCAGCCAGGACAGCTGCATCATACATCTCCTAGAAAATATGTAAAAAAAGATTGTAGAGAAAGGGGTATACAGGACAGATAATGTGGTTCATTTTAGGGGTGTAACGATTTTCGAACCGAAACGAAAAATCGCGATACTGAACTCACGATTCGAATCGCGATACTGTTATTTGCGTACCGAACACGCCCCGCCCCTGCTACCCCGGCCCCGCCCAGCCCGGCTCAATGAATGGACCTCATGTCTTCTGTAAACCGTACACAATGAATTCAGTTTTGTAGCCTAACCACCATTAACACCAAATAACAAGCTCCGTGTTTTGTTACTTTCGATAAAAAGCAAGGTCTAATCTTTCAGATTCTGTCTATTTGATCACGAAATTCAAACAATAAATGGCGTTTTGGCGCTCTTTCATGTGACGTGACAGATCGCTTACTAGGCTCCTCATTTCAAGCGGCAGCGCGGCGCGCGAGTAAACGCGATCATCTCTTCCTCAGTTACAGAAAAGACACCTGAAGGTATGTTGAAAGATACAGTAAACTTACTGAAAGTCATCATAACTCGTGTAATCGCTCAATCAGTGTTTCAGCCGCGGAAAGACGTCAATAAAACAGCAAAGCTTTAGCTTGTCACTAGCATTATAATTACCTCAACAGGCAAGTGATTCAGTGTCCACAACTTCCTATAAATGAACCTTTGCACTAAATAAATGCACTATATGTTAGCCTGTATATTATATTTTACTTAACCTGTTAATGATATAGGGCTGTCAACTTTAGTCGTTTAGTCGACTAATCAGTCGATGCCGTCTTGGTCGACTGAAATTCTTATTGGTCGACCAGTCGCATTTTTTTTTTTTTTTTGCCAATAGAAATACATTTTCAATGATTTACTCCCTGATATTTATTCCTTTATAAAGCAGTTATTTATTACTGTATTCTAAATATAATTAGCCTATGTTTTATCCCCAACTTTAAATGCTTTTAGGCTATTTCTTGTAACTGCGCCACAGTTTAGCGCACACACATAACACACTCGGGAACCGCACCTACTGGCTGCGCTGCTGCTCGCGCTCAGTAAAGGATGTACTGGTAGGTGGTTTTGCTGTATTCATTCAGTTCACGCTACTTTAGTCGACAGAATGTCCAAGAAATCTAAATCTTTTGTCTGGCTACATGTTTGTGGAGGTAGGCGACGGTGGCGACCGCGTTGCTCCATTATGAGCGCGCACATCGCGTGCCTATTTGAAATCAAACTTGAGCGCGCAAAAGACGTGAGCAGCTCTTTTAACGGCTTTATCATACTGACTCAATAGATTGTTTTCTTAATAGGTTTTTATCTGTACACTTGACTCATTTGAAAGTAGCCTAAATAATGTAACAAAACGAAATTAAACTTATATGCTATCTTACAACACAGCCTAGATTTCAGATAGTTTTTTAGGCTATTTTGTCTGTTGTTTTAAGACGCCTAACAGATCGGCTGGACAAAAGTTAACCCATAGCTTTGTAAGTAAAGAAGAATACAGCCTGTATAAACGAGAGCTTTTGTTAGGATTTTTCATTATGTGGCAGATAGCAGTTATATTATTTTGTAGCGTGTGGTGTGATCAGGTGCGCGATTGTGACCGTCACTATAGACCAAGGACAGAGCTTGCAGTTAAACAAATCACTTAATTTTCAAAGAATTGTATTATTATTATAGTTTTATTTATTTTCGATGTTTTTTCGTTGTTGTTTTATAAATGCTCTATGACAATTGTTTAAAAATGTTCAATCAAAACATCCGTTTTTTTTTTTTTTTTTTTTTTTAGTCGACTAATCGTCGTGCAGGACAAGACCTTGGTCGACTAAGGATTTCTTTGGTTGATTACAGCCCTATAATGATATATTGATTATTTAATTTATGTTTAAAATATCTTTCATGAAAATGACAACTGTGTAAATTATTAGAGTAAAAACTGCCTTATGTACAGTTTACATGTTTTCATACAATGTGTTGTGTGTTGATTATTATATATAAAAAATAAATGGCATCTGAATTTAGGTTAAAAGTCTAGGCTACAACATTTAATGTTATAGTAATGTGCAGCCTTCAATATAGTTCACAGCATTAGCAGATTTTTTTAATCCTTGTGAAATGTTTAATTGTAACTGAATTAATTTAAAGACAGACCTTTTTTTCATTAAACCACTGTTTTTAAAAAAGCCATTTTAGCTTTCTAAACCAAACCGAATCGAACCGAGACGTCAAAACCGTGGGAAAACTCGAACCGTTCAGTTTTGTGTATCGTTACACCCCATTCATTTCATAACTTTTATCATTTCGTTTTCATAATAGTGGTTAGGAGAGAGAAAAAGAGATGCGTGAGGACAGTGAGATGCAGAAGTATACAGTTTAAAAGAAGTTATCCACATATCCCTGCTCTTAAGACAAACAATGGCCTGGTCAATGTGGGAAGAAACTGCCAAAATAACAGCCTGCACAACACACTAGAAACACAAAATAACTATTATGACTCTACACTTACAGTCTTGAGAGCTGCTCAGATGCAATGCAATTTAAATAATAATAATTTGGTGGTGGTGACATTGGTTGTGTTATTTTAGTTTGTTTATCACCATCAAGATTTAGTTAGGTCCTCATACACAGTTTTTCATAAACAACATAATGTATATTAACCGGAAAATGTGTAGGCTGAAGCCTAGCTTATTTTACCTACCTCTTTTTTCATTATAATTCTATTCTGTACTATTAAGGTTCACGTCCACTGCTACATTTAATCTATACATACACATTTAGTTATAGGGTAACACTTTATTTGAAGGGGTGCGCATAAGACTGACATTACACTGTCATAAACATGACATAACACCTGTCATGAACATGAAGGAGTCTTTATGAATGTTTATGACTGTTGTCATTAAGTGTCATTCGGTAAATTATGACACTTTAAATGCAAAGTTGACATTGTTTAAAATGTCTTTGTTATGACAACTTGACATTAACAAAGGCAAAAAATGTCTTTGTTATGACATATTGACATTAACCAAGACAAAAATGTCTTGTTTATGACAACTTGACATAACCACGAAATCATAACCTGTTAACCTGTAATGTGTTAACATTACATTACCCTATCATATGTTATGGTTGGTTTTAACTTTGGTTGTCATGACACCATTATAACTGTGACATGAATACTTTACTTGTCCTCAAGTAAAGTGGAACACATTGTACTTGTTATAAAGATGTCATTAAGGGTCATTAGACTGTCAAATGCTTTAACAACAGTGTCATTAATATTTCCCTTTACCTCAAGTAAAGTGGAACACGTTGGACTAGTTATGATTTCTTGGTTAATGTCAAGTTGTCATAACAAAGACATTTTAAACAATGTCAACTTGGCATTAAAAGTGTCATAATTTACCGAATGACACTTAATGACAACAGTCATAAACATTTATAAAGACTCCTTCATGTTCATGACAGGTTTTATGTCATGTTTATGACAGTGTCATGACAGCCTTATGCACACCCCTTCAAATAAAGTGTTACCAGTTATAGTAAGTAATAAATACCCAGATTGCTTTTCTCTTCTGTTGAACTCACCCAGTGTTGCTCCTGTTCTCTCTCTTGTCCTGGAAGGATTCATCTTTCACTCCTATCATCCTCCTGTACTTCTCAATGTTGTTCCTCATCTCCAGGTGACTCGGATTGGCCACAAAGAACGTGTGAGCTGCTGAAGCTGCTTTGTCCATTTTTCCCAACTATACAGAGTTGGAAGAGAGTTTAAACTTACAAAACAAAGGGCAGGGTTACTCAGACCTCTCCAGGTGTTGTGATATACGCATCTTATTATTATTAGACTGCTTTCATAATCATTAGGATTACGGATTTTACCTTATAGTAGGTGACTTGCAGGTAGTTGTAAGGGTTGCGTGTTTCAAATTCATACTCGATGTCTGAAGATACTGGGAGCAGAGCAGCAGGAGAAACACTTCGACCCATGCAGAACCTCACACACTCGGCCCGCAACTGCATCCATTCTAGCACCCCCAGGTCCCAGAGACTAACATCCGCTCTGTCTACACACATTAACATGCAGTCAACGGGACAAGTCATGGAAAACTCCAGTCTCCAGTTTGCATGGCATGTTTTATCCTGCAGCATTAGTTAGAATGTGTTTCAAGCACTGTCATTTAAATGTTCTCCATGTCATCGGAACACACACTGTGATGGAGATACGCGAATATACTTTGTCCATCTGTAAATAAAGTTAACAGTTACCTAGTTTGGAGAATTTTTCATCTCCTGTTGTTAAACACTCATCGTGACATTTTCGCCTGGTCCGCAGGAGCATGTCTCGCGTGGAAGTAGATTTCTCCAGAAACTCCGCTGCGCGCTCCCAGTCCTCCCTAAAATACGCCCGAACCCCGCGGTAATAGAGCTCATCGTAAGGCGGTAAAAGTCCGGGTGAACTCTCTGAAGATAGTCCGCTGCTTGCAGTTTTAGATACATATTTGAGAATGAAGAGGAACGCCACGTATACAGGGCTTGTGTTTGAGAGTAGCGCCATAATGTAGGGACTGTGGCTGGGATGAAGAGAGGGAGGAGGTCCCACAGAGGAATGCTCATTGGAGGAGGTCCCACAGAGATAACATCACATTAGGAATTATAATGAAAGACAAAAACTATGAAATGCTTTTAAACACTTTAATTATCTTGAGTACATTTTTCATCCACAAATGTAAATGTTTAAAAACACAGTCTCTATTTACTGTCTTCATGAGAGAATTTGCATTGTAGCCCATTACAAATCCCTGTGGTTCATGAAGAAGCCTCTCTGTATGTATGTGTATATGGAGGTGATAGGTGATATATACGTTTGTTTGTGACATATATATATATATATATATATATATATATATATATATATATATATATATATATATATATATATATATATATGTATATAGAGCTCAGATGCAAAAGCCTCTAAATGCCATTTGAAATTTTCTTCTAAAATGACCATTTTTATCAAGCTTGTAAATTTGAGTTCAGTAATTTCACTTAAATGACAATTATTAGGTAATCTTCATTGCCATTTAAGTGAAATTACTGAACTTAAATATACAAGCTTGATAAATGATCATTTTAGAAGAAAATTTCAAATGGCACTTAGATGCTTTTGCATCTGAACTTCTATCATATATATATATATATATATATATATATATATATATACCACGCTGAAAGCACATGCATCATATTTGCGTTAAGTGGTTTTCATGTTAAACATATTATATAGGAAAATGTTAGACAAGATACACTTGAGTGTTATTGGCTTTGTCTGTAGTACCTAAGTACCTAAGAGACTTAATTGTTTATGAAGAATATAAACTCTAAATAAAAACTTTAATTTGGCTTGAGCAAGCCTATCCTAAACGTTTTGAGGGCAATATAGTTTATCAAGCACAGACAGATGTATGGGTATGACAGATAGGTAGAGATAGATAGGCACACAGAGATGAATAGATAGATTAGGATAGAAAATTATTTTTGATGTGGTAATACATCAGCCATATGGCATGCTGGTGTACTGGCAGAATGGGCACCATACCCCCCTCTTGCTTAACACAGTTGTGTACATTTTTGCAGGGGGAATGGCTCTTAAAATCGTTGGATTTATAAAGTAAACAACAACAAAAAAAATAAAAGTGAAAGAGATGGAGGACTAGAGTATGTGTTAGAGAATAATTATCAGCAAACACCAATATATATATAAAGTAAAATATCAAAAGTGGTACCCTGGGAATATAAATGAGGATGACAATGCCAAGGACAAGCAAAGAGAATGAAGTATAGAGCATAAGAATAAGCATCATTTTTACATGTTCAATTAAAATAAATGTAATTAATTACAAAATAGTTTACATTTAATCAATTTATTTATAGAAAAAAGTCTTACAATATAACTTTGTATATTGTTACTATTAACTCTTAAATCATGTTTATCTTCTGATTCATTTTTAACACTAATATCCTCCTAATCCCACCAAAACCACACTAATATACATACGCGCACACACACACACACACACACACCACAGGCCTACGATGCTTTTGGGAAATGCTGCCCTGGTTATTTGTGTGATATGGTGAGTAAAGTTACACAATCTCATTGTATCATCACACTAAACGCCACTTCAGAATTAAAAATTGTAAATAAAAACCGCTGGATGCCACTAAAATCTACACACTGCACCTTTAATTCATCAGTCAACACCATTGCTGAGGATTTCCCATTAAAGAGATACTCCACCCAAAAATTCTGTCATTTACTCATTTACTTGGGGTTTAGCTCCACCCATTAGGCCTAAATTACATTCGCTTCTCCTCGCTAGAGATCTAGCTAGATATAAGCTCCACCAATTTGCTCTGCAGTGAGGAGTTTCTCACCAGAAGTCTGATATGGCGAGCATTGTTTAGTTTAGCACCATCAAGCACCTCTGGAGACCTGGGCCTGCCTGTATACTCCGCTCTTCTTCTGAATCAGTTTCTGGTTCGAACATATGGCTGAATTAAACCAATCTTTCCACTTGTAGCGTTTAATACAGTTGACCGAGTGGATCAGTTAGTCCACCACGTTGGTGTGACTGTGACTGAGTGAAGGCGGGAACCAATTAGCATATGCATGGAACACATGCACTAATGTATTTGTAATTAATTAAAATTAATAAACAATTTAATTAAAAATTTTACTTCTGGAAAATTACTTTTAGAGAGGGTTAATTAAGGCCCATTCACACAAGGACAACTGTAACGATAGTTAGTTTTAATAATCGTTGTAATTCTATGAGAAAAGGCACGTCCACACCACAACTACAACGATAATGTCAGGAACGATATTGGAATTTCAAAGAGAGTCTCATTCATCATCTCATAGCCTACTTTTTTAAGCCTTAAGGCCGCACTTACACTCCAAACCGCATGAGGCCAGTGTTATTATTTACATGAGGTAAAATTTTCCGCTTTCTCATTTTGTCAACTGTCATGGCTTCCATATTACCGTAATACACAAAATACATGAGCATTCATAATACAGTTTTAAATGTCTCCTCTGTGATAATGTACTAAAGAAAGTATATGTAACGCCAAGATTACTATGGTGCATTAAGCGATCACTTAAATCCTCTTCCATGAAAGACGCTCAACAAACATGCAGATTTGCAGTTTTTATGTCAAAAAATAAAAAGTAATTTTAAAATATGTGCGTGCATTTCAGACACGTTACGGTCAAGCATTTGCGGCTGTAATGCGTGCAGTGCGAGTGTGTGCAGCGCCCCTGGCCTCGAATGAAACACACTGGATCATCATCATCAGCAGCAGCAGCTTTCAGTGAGGGGAAACAGAGAAAGAAGTGGCTGTCAGAGACTTCAAGTGGACTGTATTTCAGGAGCGGGGGCCAAAAAACCCAGGCGGGCAAGTGTGTAGGCAAGAAGGCAAATTGTGTTTAGCCAGAGATGACGGAGGTTAGCGAGATATTGATGTCGGTTCTGTCTACGATTCGGGTTCCGAGGCCCGGAGATCGTGTTCACAAAGACGAGTGCGCCTTCTCATTCGCCAGCCCGGTGAGTTCAGTAGACTGCACAGTCATCGCGCACTTTCTGGATTGATTTATGTATTTATTTGCTTGTTTGTAGGTTGCTGTTTTGCTTTTGTCTTCTTACCAGATGTGAGATACCGGAATGTTTGCTAACTAGCGCTCAAGTTTGCACTGTTTTCCTTCATTAGGTTACGTTAGTCATCATTGCACTGTTGACTTGACTCTGCACTCTTTGGTTACATCTCGACTAACGTTAAGCCATTCATTCATTTTCTGTAACTTTAAATTATCCGATTATATAACGTTACAACTTTAGCTAGCTATAAGCTAGTCATAACGCTAACTGGAGCTAGTAATTTACCTGCAAAGTTTTTTATATATATTCAGAAGCCTGTGTGCTTCTGTATCATGCGCGTTAATGTTATTTTGTCATTGTGCGCGTGAGGCAGCCTCACTGCGCGCGTGGTGTTGCTGACCAACAGTATTTTGTTATAACAGTTCTTTCCAATTGTTTCAGGAGAGTGAGGGAGGCTTGTATGTCTGTATGAACAGCTTTCTCGGCTTTGGAAGCAAGTACGTAGACCGACACCACGCCAAAACTGGTCAGAGAGCTTACCTGCATATCACCAGGACCCGGAAAACACAGGTAAGCACAGAAACGCATGACACATCATTCAGTGAATTTATGATTAATAATAATATATGGTTTGAGTACATGTTCATAAATCTTTAAAGTCTCCATTCTCCTATAGTAATTTTAAAAGTAGAAAATAAAATTGATTATTGTCAAACAGGTTTCCCTAACACACCTCCTGTCTTTCATTGGCCAGACAAACAGAGTCCCGCCTTTAGACTCACGACATTGGTTTAGCCAGTGTTGCTGTTTCAGGTTGGGTGGGACAAAGCGGTTATTCATGTCAAACATTTGGTTTGGGAAGTAATAAATCAAATAAAAATCTCCTTAGGCAAATAGATTTTTAATGATGATTTAATTACCATTAAAGCCAGACTTGTTGTGAGCTACTACTAGGTGGTTAATAAATTGTATATTGAACCCGAAACCATAAGCCTAGATTTTCAACTAATTTGTTTAACAGTAAAATTCCTGTTGAAGAACTACATTATTCATGAATGTCCAAAGAAATCTCCTCCAATCAGGGAATCGTGACAAACAAATCATGCAGAAACTGCTCTCCATGATGAATGCCTACTTCAATAAGCTGCAAATGTTGCAACAGGCCATCTCATACACTCTCAAACTAATTCAATATTTTTATGCATAACATGCCTAATTTGCTATAAATGTAAATAAATTGCCTATATGTATGTAATTACATTTGTCAAATTTTTCATTTGCAGTGCTTTATCGGATTGTAGTTCAGTAAAGCCATAAAGGTCGTCATAAAATAAAATTCATCTTGTCTGCTTTCTAAGTGCATGTTATAGATCAAATAGATTATTGAGAACAATTCATGCCTGTTTCGTTTGAAAAAAACTTTTGACCTAGTGTTAAATCAAAATAGCATGTCCTTCCTGTGAAAATAACAGGATTTTCTGCAAGTTCATGTTCATCTGCCTTCACTTTTAAATGCAACACCCACATCTTAAAATCCACATAAGCGAACGCATAGAACCAATACATTTATTTTTCATTTTATTACACTCAGATATTTATCAAAATACTTAATATAAGAACTGTCCCTACTTTTGTTTCATTGCAACTTCTATTACTCTACACAGTCTTACTGTAAAACAAGTAAAAAAAAATGCTGTTTTGCCTTATGACAAAATTTGTAATGTTGTGTTAATTCATGGCTTATAACTCTGAAATTAAGACTTAAAAAAAAAAAATATGGAAAAACAACGTAACCAAGGCTGCAAAAACAGATTGGGTGGGCACTGTATAACTTGCTGTTCAGTTAGACTTTCTTGAAATCAACATAAACGACATGTTTCTTATTTATATCTCTGCATAATAATATGGTATAGAATAAATTATTTTAATGAAAAAACTTTCTTGAATTTTAATTCACTGTAGTTGATGTATGTCATGTAATGTCATTTCTTTTGAACTAAGCAAATACGAATTGCAATTGCAAAGTTTTGTAGTGTCTCGTTTCCTGTGCTGTTCTTCAGGCAAATGTTGACTAATATTTTCTGTCTATCAGAAGGAGGATGATCCCAATTCTGGATCCGGTGATCCTCCAAAAAAGAAACCCACTAGACTGGCCATTGGTAAGCACCTGCTTTCTTTTCCCCTCAGTGTTTGCTTAATATTTTAGTACATGCTAGTTTTTATTGTTAGAAAGCATATTTTCTGAAACATAAAAGAATGTAAAGCTTTCATGTTTTTCTCTCGTAGGAATTGAGGGAGGGTTTGATGTTGACCAGGAGCAATATGAGGATGAAGTCAAGGTGGTTTTGTTCCCAGACCGACAGGAAGTGACATCAGATCATCTAGCCTCCATGCCAGATGTCGTTCGGGAGCGGGTGAATATAATTTTATATTAGTGTATTTTTTTAAAAATTATTTTTTTACTATTTAATAATAACATACTTGTGGGTGGCATGCTATTTTTTATTTATTAAGCTGCGATTCTCCATTCATACTATAGACTATAATAACTTTTTTTTATTTACCAGATATAATACTTTATATTCATAATCAAGTGTTAGCTGGATTTTTTTAAACTATCATTCGCTGTTTGGTGTCATTCTCGCTTGCAGGTGTCTCTGTCAATGGCGGGGCTGCAGGCAGCAGACTCGGTGTCACATGCTCTGCAGGTGCAGCAGTGGGACGGTGAAGTGCGACAGGAGTCAAAATACGCTGCTGAACTTAAACAACTCGACAATGGGGTCAAAATCCCTCCGAGGTATACACATGCAGATGTTGTTGACACATTTGATATGTACTGTTGAGCTCTGAGAATATGATCCCAGAGAAATGTACAGAAAATGATTGTTTGCGTGCTCCTATGTTTCTTTTAGTGGTTGGAAGTGTGAGGTTTGTGACCTCCAGGAGAACATCTGGATGAATCTGACAGATGGGAAGGTTTTGTGTGGGCGGAGGTATTTTGATGGATCAGGAGGAAATAACCATGCCCTCTTGCACTACCAGCAGACTGGATACCCATTGGCTGTCAAACTCGGCACAATAACACCTGACGGAGCAGGTGAGATTGTCACACAAAATCTACTGGAATCTAATTAAATAATGTTGTTGGTGAGTATCTCAAGCCAGTAATGTTGAAGGGAGAGTTCACCCTAAAATTAAAATGAAACGGAAGTAAATAGCGACCAGTATAAAGCCTTTTGAAACGTACTGAGCATCACAGAATGATCTCAAGTGATGTGTGCCGTATGTTTTTCAGAGAAGTCTCTTCTGCTCACCAAAGCTGCAGTTATTTATAAAATACAGTAAAACTATAATATTGTAAAATTAAATTAAATTTCAAAACATCTTTGAATATATTTTAAAATATGATTTATTTCTTTTTATTTATTTATTTTTTTATTATGCTTACAAACAAACAAAGATGACAATCATACAATTCTGTTACAAAATTGCAAAAATATCTGTACAAAATATGACAACAATATGTACAGTCATCTTAACACAAGTGTGTAACTATCTAAAATAAAAAAATAAAGGAAAGAAAGAGAAAAAAAATTAAATACAATAAAAAATAAATAAATAAGATGAGGGTCAAGAGGGCAAAATATTCTATACAACATTTTGAGTAGGTCTAACCAAATTAAAGTCATTACAAAATAAAAGTGTTTTTAATATGATTTATTTCTGTGATGGCAAAGCTGAATTTTCAGCATCGATTACTCCAGTCTTCAATTACATGATCCTTCAGAAATCATTCTAATATGCTGATTTTCTGCTTAAGCAGTTAATTTTATTATCAATGTTGAAAAACCGTTGTGCTGCTTAATATTTTTTTGAAAATCATGATTCAAGTTTTTCAAGATTATTTGATGTATATAAAGAAAAAATACATTTAATTAAAATAGAAGGCTTTTTTTAATCACCAATGTGTTTATTCTCTCTTTTGATCAATTTAAAGTGCTCTTTTGTCAAAAAAACTGACAGATTGTGTATAATTGATGACATTGTGTGCTGTGTCTTTCTTTGCAGATGTCTATTCATATGATGAAGATGACATGGTTTTAGATTCTAAGCTTCCAGAACACCTTTCTCACTTTGGCATCGATATGATGACAATGGAAAAGGTACATTCATTCCTAAAATCTCTGGAAGATGCGATTTAATTCTAAAAGTGCTTATGAAGCTGTTAAAAAAGCTGGTGTTAAAGTGTGTTCCTCTTATGTCAGACGGAAAGAACCATGACTGAGTTGGAGATCGCAGTGAACCAGCGTGTTGGAGAGTGGGAGGTGATTCAGGAGTCAGGCACCACTCTGAGGCCCATGTGGGGTGAGGGGCTCACCGGTATGAAGAACCTGGGAAACAGCTGCTACCTCAACTCTGTCATGCAAGTGCTCTTTCACCATCCCAGACTTCCAGACCAAGTTAGTGTCTTTCAGAGAGTCTTTCTCTTGCTTGTGAGAGTGTGTGGGATTTTAGTGTTTTTGCCATGTTTGTCTTTGTCACTAACGTTCAAAAGATTGGAGTCAGTAAGAATAAAAAAACAAACAAACATTTAAATACTTCTATTCAGCAAGGACACAAAAGTGACAGTTAACCCTCTGGGGTCTAAGGTTTCTTTGGGGTCCTTTAGATGTTTTGACATCCACTGACATTTGTATTTTTTTCAGTTGCAAACATATTAAGGCAAAGGTGAAACTCTATTTAGCACAAACATGGCTACCATAATATTTGAACAACATGTATGTACATGTTTATGTTTTTGAGAGAATATTGTTTATGCATGGTTAAACTAAAAATTAAAGTGTCTGAAATAAGGCCACAAAACACATGTCCATGATGTTTTTGACTAATGGATGTTGTCGCCTAGAGTTTTTGTTTCAAAATGATCTGAAAATCATCCTGCCTAATCATTCATATAAAACAATATAGAATAGAATGCAAGGACAACACACACACACACACACACACACATATACATAATACAATCAAAATCTAAATAAAAGTCAAAAGAACATTTTTACTCATACCTGGAACCAAATCCTGTTCAAATAGGTTTTTATGGGCCATTCTATGGAATTGGTTCTAAGTTAAAGTTGGAAACATCTTGAAAAGAAAGTTGTCTTTTTCCATAAATCTCTTATACAGTATTATTATTCAGATCATCCAAAAAGTGGACGATCTGACGGTTTTAGAAGATTAACAACCCGAAACTAAAAAACAGACCCGGCCTCTATTTGAGACCGGCTTATATTTACCCCATCCTGCAGCCACACTAGACGAGTAAAAGAGACGGGCATCTATTTGGGACTCGGCTATTATTTGAAGTTTTACGGTATCTTGTATTGGAATAAACACTATAACAGTTTATTAGTTTAATTTTTTGATGTCTTTTGATGACATTTGATGATGTCTTTTTATACAGTAAAAACTCTATAATCTATCCAAAACGCACATGTATCTTTAGTGAACAACTTCGCGCATGTGGCTGTGCCATTTATTCATTCACACATAAATGTAATTCATATTTAAACAGTCTTTGTGCAGTGTACAGACACTATTCAATAACGTGTTTAGAACATAGCACTTAATAAAGTACTTACTACATCAGCAGAATCCGTTGCTTCTCGAAATGAAACTACCAGCACTTGTGAGGTAACTTTTCCAGGATTATTACGATAGTATTATTCCTCACTCACCTCACTATACATCTCTTGTCTCAGTGCGTGCACTCAACCGCTCTGGCGGTTGCTCACGAGACCCTTTGATAGCACTTAACTAGCCCAGTTCATTCAATAGGGGCCAAGCAGAGAAGCGACCAAACACCTCCACGCTTTCCCTATTTAAATACAGTTACACGAGCAGTATAACTCGACCGAGAATGTCTTTGAGTTAATAAAACGTTACAAAATAATATAATAATAAAACGTTGCAAAATAAAAAAAGTGAGCTCGCCACGCCGACGTCGATAGCCGAACCCAGAGGGTTAATACATTTATAATGTTACAAACTATTTCTATTTCATACACATGCTATTCTTTCGAACTTTTTTATTAATCAAAGAATCCTGAATCCTGAATTTATTTATTTAATTCTGAATTTATTTATTTTTTCAGTTTTTTTAACTGTTTTCAACATTGATAATCAGAAATGTTACTTGAGCACTTTAGATTACAACAATTTCACAATATTACATTTTATTAAATAAATGCAGCGATAAGAGACTTATTTTGAAAACATAAAAAAATCTTACAGACCCCAAACTTTTGAATGGTAGTGTATGTGTATTAGATATGAACGTTTTATATATTTTTATGTTCATAAGTTAAAGGGTTGGTTAGTTCACCCCAAAAATGTCAGTACTTACCCTCATGTTGTTTCAACTCCGTAAGACTTTTGTTCATCTTCGGATGTCAAAGTAAGATATTTTTTGATGAAATCTGAGAACTGGATCACTCCTTCATTGGCATCTATGGGATCAAAACTTGCCGGCCCAGAAAGTTAGTAAAGACAATGTTTAAAATAGTCCAAGTGACTTCAGTGGCTCAATCTTAAGTTTATCAAGCGACTAGAATTATTTATGTGCAAAAAAACATAAAAATAACTGACTTTATTCAACTATTAATTTTCTTCTGTGAGGGCCTCTTAGTGAGTTCATGTAGTGTAACAGCACAGCTCTTCTGGATTGTACGTAAGACGTAGGCTCACTATTGCCCAGCATCACACACATGACCAGTGTTGGCACGAAAGGGAAGAGATGGTTGAATAAAGTCGTTATTTTTGTGTGTTTTTTTTGCACACAAAAAGTATTCTCGTCACTTGATGAACTTATGGTTGAGCCACTGTAGTCACTTGGAGTATTTGGGCAAGTTTCAATCCCATAGAAGCTTATGGAGGAGTGATCCAGCTCTCGGATTTAATCAAAAATATCTTAATTTGTGTTGTGAAGATAATCAAAAGTGTTACGGGGTTGGAACAATATGAGGGTAATTACTGACAGAATTAAAATTTTTGGGTGACCTAACCCTTTAACTGTTAAATAAAATGAAGTCTCTAAATGTGTCTTTTGTTCCTCTCACTCTTTGATTTGTCAGATACGTTTCCAACATTGACAAGATCTTTGCTGAGGCGCCCAGTGACCCTACCCAGGACTTTAAGACTCAAGTGTGAGTACCTGACCCACAAACCTTTAAAATATGGGTATGTTTAGTGATCGTTCACCCCATAATCTTTTTAAACAACTTGAAGTTGAGTAAATGATGACAGGAACTATCCCTTTAATATCACATATCCAGCAGAGGTCACTATACATCAATTATCTCTCTTTTTTTTTCTTCCTTCCTTTTCACTCTTTAATATCAGAGCAAAGCTGGGCTACGGCCTTCTGTCAGGAGAGTACTCTAAGCCAGCCCCGGACCCCGGAGATGACCCCAGTGCCTCCACCGAACCCAGGGTACACACGCACACCCACACCCACCTCTTAATAATTCTTATTCACTGGGTCTCATTAAGAAAAGATAAGCTGAATTTATGTACAACTACTTCATAAATTGTCTTTAATGAAATGTCATTCTGTTTATGTTCAGTTGTTGAGATAAGCCATTCATAAATGATTTTGTTTGTATAGGGTGAACAGGTTGGGATAGCACCTCGCATGTTCAAAGCTCTGGTTGGACGAGGCCACCCTGAGTTTTCGACCAATCGGCAGCAGGATGCGCAGGAGTTTCTTCTTCACTTTATAAATATGGTGGAGGTAATGATGACGATTTTCTCCTTTTGTCTTTGTTTTTTTTCTATTTGTGCATTCGCTCAATTCAGCTTTCTTTATGTTGGCCAGAGGAACTGTCGGTCTGGAATGAATCCCTCAGAAGCTTTCCGCTTCCTGGTGGAAGAGAAGATCGTATGCCAGCAGTCACAAAAGGCCAAGTATACGCAGCGAGTGGACTATATTGTCCAGCTGCCCGTTCCCATGGACCAGGCAACTAATATGGGTTAGACACTCATTGGAATGTAGTTTACTTAATGGAAAGACTGGATAAAATAATAATAGTATGTTTCTGTGTATCCTTCCTCTTATTTCTCATCTTCTCTTCCTGTTTATTAGAGGAGCTACAAGAAGCAGAGCGTCGCCGTGATGAGGCGGAGTCATCTGGAGCCCCTCCCCCCGCTGTGACACGTGCTCAAATCCCATTCGCTGCCTGTTTGGCTGCTCTTAGCGAACCAGAAACACTCACAGATTTCTGGAGCTCTGCAGTGCAGGCCAAAACCACTGCCACAAAGTAATAATAATATTAATATTAATTTTAGTTTAGTTAACTTTTTTTTGGTTTCTTCTGTGTGATTATATATCTTTGTTTCCAGGACCACTCGCTTTGCTTCATTTCCTGACCATCTTGTTATCCAAATCAAGAAATTTACTTTTGGCCTGGATTGGGTTCCTGAAAAACTAGGTGAATATTCTCTCTCTCTCTCTTCTCTCTTGATTGCACATTGTATTACCTTGTTATGATATAGTAACCCATACAATGTGCCAACACATAATGTGCCACATGAAGAGACAGTGTAGCATATGACAGTACACACACACACAGCCTACTCTGCGTCATTTTAAATCAAGGTATGCACAAGTTACAAAAATAAATCAATCTATTCTTGTGGAAAGGTTGTTTGGTAACTAGTAACTAAAAGTAGGTCTAGCAAGTCTTAGGCCCCGTCCACACGAAGACGTGTTTCACTAGATCCGTATAAATTTGTTATCGGATTGGCGTTTCGTCCACACGGATCCGGCGTCTTGGGAGAGTGAAACCGCTATTTTTTTAAACCGGGTCCCAAGGTGGACAAATCTGAAAACGACATCCTTGCGCTTTCGTGTGTACGGCCAATCCGTATATTTTGTGAAACGATGATGTCATATACTTAATATAATATAGCCTAATATAATGCGGCAGAACCTTCTGAGCTTCTTGTATTCCTTTATTTATTATTTACTTGAATGTGTTATTTTATTTTTTTAATTTTTAGGCCTATAGGCTAGGCTACTTTCTTATGCTGCTTGTCTGATAAAGACATTTCGTATTATAGGGATGGGGATTTAAAGCAAATATAATATTCGACGATTGATGGGAATTATTTGAATATTTTGGCTATTCAAAAAAACGCACCCCTAATGTTCCACTCGCAACATTATATTTCTCTGTAGGTTAGGCTATGTGTTATATCCATTAAAGAAATGTATTCAGTTTAATATTTATGTTTAAATATATTATTCTTTTATTGAATCTATGTTGATTATGAAAAGTGAACCGCGTGCATATGCGCAATAGGCTATATCGGGAGACCTAATTTTGACCACATTAAGTTTTGTTTTGTGTAAAGGCCTTCTTTGAAGTGAATTTCGTTTTTTTATAAATTTTATCTTTATTTTAATAAATGTTTCATCAATCACTTACCTGGATTTAATACATAAGAAGCAAATATATAGCAAAGCCATAATCAGGACGTGACGCCCCGACACGAAATACCTTGCATTGCTCGTGAACTGGAGCTCGTCTCATAAATGAACTGAAAACTCCGAAATATATAGAAATCTTGAAATGGCTATGTTTAAACAACATCGACAAACAACAATTAAAAACGAACAGAAACAGATTGGCTACTCTCTCTTATAGCCTAATCCGTATGAAGTGCATTAGCCTACGTTACTCCATAGGTGCGTTCACAATAGTGCGAATTGGCGAGTCAGCAGCATCATCAACTTCCTCTTTTCAGTCAAGAATGACACAGAAAACATTAGTTTATTAATAAACAATTAAAATGTCTATATTTGACACATTCGTTACTTTTGCTGGTTCTTTGTGGCAAGTCCGCTAACTAATCGAATATCGTGACTCCCTATTTTGTATCAGGCAATTTATGGTTGTTCAATAAAGTTCTTGGTAAAAAAGAAAATAAGCAACTTTGCTAATAATATTTCATAGCCTTTTATTTTACTGCCTACAGCGCAAGGTTTTATGCGCATGCTCTAAGTCTTCTTCTCGCATTTTTAGTGGATATCTATGGCAGAATTACAGCGGCACATACTGGTCTGGGATGTCTACTACATCGTTTTCAGTCGGTTTCAGTGGTTTCGTGTGGACGCAGATATTTTTCGAGACGCCGCCGTGTTTACGGACTTTTATTTTAGAACGAGGAATAAAAAATATCGGATAGGGGAAGCTCTGGCTTCGTGTGGACGAGGCCTTATATTTCTGTAATTCACACAGATCAAACACAAATATGCTGACTAAATAGTTTGCTAGTTTATTTTCAGTAGCCAGCTAGCAGTTCTCTTGGCAGTTTGCTGATAATCCGGTGTCTGAAGTGAAATGCTCAAAACATGATCACATGATCAACCAAGTCTTGGTTATTTCATTTTGATTTAGTTTTATTTTCCTTACCTTGTCATTCAAGGCCATGGCACTTTTTGTACATTTCTGGAACTTTTGCGCGCTTCCACGTCCGCGCAACTAAGGATCTCCCAGGAACATTCATTATATATTACTTTGTACATTTATCCGTGTCACCTAGATGCGCATGCGCGAGTGGTGCGCGATCATGGTCGACTGACAACAAGATTAAGCAGCTGAAGAAGAATACGGCCATGTTCCGATTGTTCTCAACTCAGCTCCGTCTAGACAAAATTGACATGCCATTTTAAAAATATTTCTTTTATCGTCAGAAATATGTTTTCAAAAGCATCACTTTCATCAAATATATATATATACAGTGTTGGGGAAGCTACTCTGAAACTGTAGTTTGACAAGCTACAAGCTACTTGTACGTTAAAGTAGTTAAACTACAGTCAAGCTACCCTTTTGGAAAAGTAGTTAGCTACACTACAAGTTACTATCAAAAGTAGCTAGCTACGTTGAAACTACTTTTGCTTTTTGAACAACATATTATAAATATTATATTACATATATATTATTATAACATGTTATAAATTATATATTATAAACAACTGACTAAGTGTCTGATGAAAGTTTTAATTAAAATATTCAGTGTTTAAAACAATGCAGTACAATTACGATTTCAAAGAGTATTGATTTATTACACACAACACTCAAATATCTCTGACTGTTTGTCAAAAGTGCAAAATTGCAACAAATAGCCTACAACATTGCAGAACAAAATATACATCCAATGAATTGCATTTAGAACATTTTCTCAAAAATACTGATTGAACTTGGACAAATAAGGCCATGGGTAATTAACGTTAGTTGTTTCTCCATCCTCCAAATCTGCCGTCACCTCTTGCTTCATCATGGATAATCATAATATGGGTGTGTCAACAAACTTCTGTACGTCAGTGAACTGTTAGCCGCAAGATGCGTGATTAAACAACATGTGGCGGTAATGGCAAAAAAATGAGTCAGTAATCTAACAAGAAGAAGAATATCCTTGCATCGCGCTGATTCGCGCAGGCTCGACAAACGCAATGTAGCTTTTGCTCGCGCTACACCGCTACTTGCTGGGAAAAAGTAGTCAGCTACTGGAAAAGCTACACTGTTTAAAAAGCAACTGAGCTACTGCCAAGCTACTGAAAAATGTAGTTAAGTTAGTAGCTACGCTACTTGTAGTTAACTACTCCCCAACACTGTATGTGTATACACACACAAACATGCATGCATACATACAGCTATATTTGATACTATAAAACATAGTTCTTCAACCCTGTTCCTTTATTTTTAAGCTTGATAAGCTGCTTCAGGCTGCTGGGTAGTGGGTTGTTGAAGACCTCTGCTATAACATGTTCATTCTGTACAAATAAATCTTTAAATGTAAATAATTCAGTTAATTGGTTGACAGTCATAGTTTGAAGACTAATATATGATCCTTGTATTAGATGTGAGCATTGATGTTCCCGACACACTGGATCTGAGTGCACTCCGTGCCACGGGACAGCAGCCAGGGGAGGAGCTTCTGCCAGAGGTGGCCCCGCCTCCTCTCATGACCCCTGATGTGGAGGTTAAAGGTATCCTGGGTTCCCACGGCAACGAGGAGGACGACTCTCTACTCTCCCCACTGCTGTGTCAGTCTGTCTCTTTTCTCCTCTTTCCGACTGCATCTGTCTTCACTTGAGCCTCTTTCTTTCTTTTTCCTTTGCTTTCTTCTTTTTGTCTTTTTTGTTCTTTAAATTAATTTGCTTTTAGTTCAAGGTAAATACTTTTTATAAATGATGTATCATACAGCGTCAGTATTTAGTTTTCAGTTAAATGGAGTTTGTCTTGGATTTAAGTAGTGGTTAAACTTTTTTATTTAATTTTGATTAGCATTCAGTCTGTGTAAAGACACAAACGCTGTGTAGACCATTTCTCTCTCTGTCTGTCTCTCAGCTCCGGTGTTGGATGACTCCACAGTGTCTCAGCTCTGTGAGATGGGTTTTCCTCTGGAAGCTTGCCGGAAGGCTGTGTATTACACAGGCAACACTGGGATCGACGCTGCTATGAACTGGGTGATGGGGCACATGGACGACCCTGGTAAATACATTCATCAATGAGTGTCAGCTGTGAATTTGATTTAAAACAGTATGCAGATTTAGAGTAACAATTCTTTGTGTGTGCATTTTTCTGCAGATTTTTCTGCACCTTTAGTATTGCCTGGCTCTAGTTCTGCTCCTGGCACAACACCCACTGAGAGTGTACCTGAGGAACACCTTGCAACCATCGTTTCTATGGGCTTCAGTCGAGACCAGGCCACTCGTGCTCTCAGAGCTACGGTGAGAAGCAAAAATATTGATTAGGGCTGGGCGATAAAACGATAATTATCGCGATATATTTTTTCTCGATAAAACGATATCAAGAGGTCAATAAATGTTCGATAATGTTTATGCACCAAAAGCGAACGAAACTCATTTGAACCTTAGGGCTAGGTAAAATATATTCTCATTTTACGAACCCGTTGGGCTGTGCTGTTTTCAGTTGATGAATGAATGGAAGATTGTTGCACGCATCTTACCCGATAAATCGCAATAATCTTTGTGCTTTGTTACTATTGATATGAAACAAAGTCTCAGATTTCAAATTAGGTCCATTTTCGTACGAAATTCAAAAACATAAATAGTGTATTGACGCTGTGGTGTGAGATCCCTCTGGCTCAGCTCAAAAGAAGCAGCAGCAGCGGAGCGCACGTGAGCTTCTCTTCCGCCTTAATAATACCAGTTACAGCATGAAATAAACATGAACGAGCATCTGAAAGTATATTAAAAGATAGAGTACAACTTATCTAAATACGTATCTTTCACATTGAATCGCTCAATCTGTGATTCAACCTTGGAAAGACGTCAGTAAAAGGCGTGTAAACAATGTAATGTAACATCACATTTACCTCAGAAAAAAAATCCAGTGACCATAAACTCGTTAGCCAGCTAGAAAAATTAACTCTAGAGCTGCATTTTGCCAAATGTTGTTTGAAAAAAAAAACTGGCATTTTTTATGCAGCCACCATTTAAATGTTTATATTTCATATAACATTATTATTATAAAAGTATAATTTAAGTGTTTGTGTCCAAATCAGGTAATTTTTACCTTACGGCATTAGTAGTGATTTGTTTTCCTTGAGAAAATTTGCCATGTATTGTACCTGATATCCAAAATAATCAATATTGAATCGATTTGTGAAATTGGTGTCAATACCCTGCCCTAACTTGAACAATGTAAAAACAGCACTTTAAATTTAGATTTTTTTTTTAAAGATTTGTATTTTTATATACAGTATAATTGTGCAAATTCAAAAAACAACTACATCTTATTCTTTTTTAAAAGCATTTACATAATATATATGAATATATGGAGCATGAGAAAAAGGTGACCTTGAAATTGTGGCTTTAAAGGTGACGCGAGACCAGAAAAATTTTAGTGCACCTAAATTTTGTGCTGGTGCACCTAAATAAAAAAGTTAGGCGCACCAGTGCAACCAAGGCAAAAAGTTAGTCTGGAGCCCTGTTAGCCAAACTGCACCATGAAACGTGTGATATACATATTGAATTCAGGGCTGCCAACTCTCACGCATTCAGCGTGAGACTCAGCGCAATTAAGCCAATTCTCACGCCACACTCCTGATTTCTCACGCTGATGTGTCAAGCCTGAAAGATGAGTTTATCTATAGGTCTGTCTGTTGAGGCACTCACTATCCACTAGTTTTACCGCAAATTAGTTAAAATATCCTGTAATCTTATCTAAAACGAGCGTGCATGTGAGTCAGAGGTTAAGCTCTTAAACTGCGCACGACGCAGAGAGGTAAGCGAGAGGCAACCCATGAATTTCACTGTATATAGTCTAAAGTATGAAAGTAATGTATGTACATTTTTCTAATAACTAATTTATGCATTAAACACTACAATACGCCAGCGCATTCGCGACTCTCCTTTGATTAAAGGCGACACTTCCAGTTTTCTTTCCACCGGAGCCATTTCAAAATGGCGGCTGCGTGAAATTGAGAGCATTGGCCGTGTGGCATGTGTGTGATGCGGGTCATTCCATGTAAAAAAAAAAGAAACACTCACAAAATCACAAATCAAAAATTGCAAACCTCAAATAAAGTGAACAGAAATAAAAACCGTCAGTATGTTATGAATGCTTTGCACTTTCCTTCACAGGCCATTTGTTACCACTTTCTAATAAGAGTCAAGCCCATATTTTGTAAATTTCTGTGTTTGTAGAATAATGTTCTAGAGCGTGCTGTGGACTGGATCTTCTCTCATCTGGATGATCTGGAGTCCATGGATGTGTCTGAGGGTGGACGCTCGGAGGGAGGAAGTGAAGCCAGTCGGGAACCTCCTCCAGGACCACGTGTCCGTGATGGACCAGGAAGTAAGTGTGTTTGTGTGGCATTTATTAAATATTTTTTCCTAAATATTATGCTCTCTTCTAATGATTCATATCTTTCCCATCCTTTTATCCTGAAGAGTATGAGCTTTTTGCGTTCATCAGTCACATGGGATCGAGCACAATGTGTGGTCATTATGTCTGCCACATCAAGAAGGACCAACAGTGAGTAAAGTTCTCTCTCCATCTGTGGACTACAATCCCTCTATTATTATTCATGAGCAGCTTTTTGTAATGCAACATTAACAATTAATTTTCTTCTCAGTGATTTTATATCCAGTGTCTGTCTTTGTTTCTTTCAGGTGGGTTATCTTTAACAATCAAAAAGTTTGTGCCTCTGAGAAACCACCTACAGGACCTGGGCTACCTGTACTTTTACAGGAGAGTGGTGGAATAAAGTAGACTGGAATAGCATCTTCTCTCTCTCTTTCACCCAGACGCACACTCACACACTTCTCTATCTGATCTACTGGAAAAGTAGGCGACAGACTCCTGCTTCTGAACTGATGCGCCGTTTAATAAGTCAAAGCACTTCTCCTTCTGAATTTATTCACTACCGAGAGAAACCAGACGTTATAAAATGGAAGGGGAAAAAAGAGATGTAGGATGTGCGGATTAGAGTGTTCTTACTCGAAACGCCCTTATGTTGTACAACGCCTTCCACACTCACTAGTCTCCTTTGTGCCTCCCCTGATTGGATTGTGACTATTGTGTCATCATTGCTTCTAGAGCTAAGCTCCACCTTCCTTCCCTTTGTGTTCCAGAATGTTTCAGCAAAATGTTTAATGACAAGTAAATATCACTAAATCACAAAAAACAGCTAAATATTATATATTGGAATTTTAAATTTAAAAAATGAATGCAAAAGATATTGTACGGTTTCACTTTTTTCCTTATGGTTTGTTCTCCTTTTTGGGGGAGGAAAGAATTAATTTTGTTCTTTTTGCTTTAAAATAAAATTAAAAAAATGTCTCTTTGCTTCTTCTCACTGTGTTTTGTGATTATGGATGTGTATAAAGTAACTTTGTTGGCAGTATAATGATCGGTTTTGTACTGAAGCAGCAACTGAAAGTGAAATTGTTGATAAATGTAAATGCAATGAAAACAAATGCATTAAATGCAAAAACGACACGAATGACATTTATCTAAGCATATCTGGTTAACATTGGAAAGTTAAATCGTCGTTTGTCTTGCTGCTTTCAATGTTTGACGGTAAGTATATTAGAAAGCTTTGAATCTTAAGTGAATCTATTGCGGATCACATTTGCAGGCCTTAACTGTACTGAAATGTCAATATTAGATAAATGTGCACATTATCTAGGCCTGTTGATGCTTTGGAAAATCCTCAAATCGATTAATTGTTTTACGTTTTAACCTTAATTCTCAAATCTGTCATGGATTTCCCACCGCGAGGTACGTGGAGAGGCGTTTTCTGCTCTCTAAAGACACTACTTTTTTCGCATTTCTTTTTTCTTCCGCTCAGTTCCCTCATTTGAGTTTCCAGTTCAGGTTAAGGGTTTCGTGTCGGCTGGTTTCTCACACGCTTGTTTTTTTTCAAGTTGGACTAAAGGCGCATGAACTACTTAGAAACTCTCAACAACAACAACAAAAAAGCATTCAAAGGTGAGTAAACAGAGTTTTCAAATATGAAATCTATTATCTAACTTCTTTTGCATAGTCGAAGGGTTTTAAATTAAAAATAAATAAGAGATCTGAATGATGGGTTTTTGCTGCATGTGGTCTAATTAAAGATAAATCTGTCTTCAATTCCTAAGTGAGATAGGCTACAGATATATTGTTTTATAACCTAACACTCAATGATGCTCATTTGATAATTTTTATCTTTTCGTTGTTTCTGTATAGGCTATATATTTTTGCTTTTCTTTTCGTTAACTTTAATACCCTATATCGTAATATATAATAATAATAATAAATGTAACTTAAAAAAACATTTATATAATTTCTTATTTTAAGAATTCAAAAGTATTCGAAATAAACTATTACCATTATAACGTAAGCACAGTATTTTGCAGAATTTATGAAAATGTTCTTGGCAACCTGTATAACACAAAAATCCGTAATAACAGCAGATTGCATTAGAAATTTAATCATTTAAATTATGACCATATTTACAAGAGAGAATGAAACAAAATTACCGAAAGCGGTTGCATTTGTGGCTCACAGCCATATGTTGTTTTCCTGTTTGCCTTTTTTCTTAGTTGTAAAAGCATGGGCCTCTTTTTATTCAAAAAAATAAATAAATAAATAAAAATCAGATAAGATTTTCTCATTGAAAAGAAATTTCAATTTAACACTTCTGACAAATCTTTTTTTTTTTTTTTTTTTAGAAAAAGGAACAGAATGCCAACTTGCAAGATCTTCTTTTTTCTCCTTCTTGGTGAGCATAAATATCATAAAACTCATAAAATGCATTGTTATTTTCTAAAGTACCTATTATTTTAAACAGTCTACATGTAAAACTCTGCCTGCACAGCTTTGCTCTCTTTAACCCCCTTATTCTCCAACATTCTCTCCTTCAGCACTGTGTACATCATCTGGGAAATGTGATGAGTTATATCAGCAAGTTAGAGGTGAGGTTTCCATGAATTGTGGTGCCCTGCCTCCGTACAGTGATGTAGAATGGAAATTGAGCGACAATCGCATTGTTATCGTTAGGGGCAAAAGTGGAAGTAAATTAAAAGGTATGAGTTTATTCCCCTTTTTATACAAATATGATTGAATATGAAGTATTGTGAGGAGTCACACTATAATTGATTTTATTTTTAAAGGTAATTCCCATGTTAAGGATAAAGTAAAGGTAAATGAAGGAACTTTGAAGGTTCCTGACCTGCAGACAAGAGACTCAGGAGTTTATACCTGCGTTCAGACAGGGAAACAATACAGCGTGCATGTTGTGTCAGGTGAGAGACCACAGCAGTGGCGAGAACCTAGAGTGGGCTTTTGTATTTATTTATTTTTTTAGAATGACTATACTGTATTTTTCATATTTGCTCTCTCTCTTTCTCTCACTCACAGTCTTTGCTAGTCCAAGCCCAGTGCTGGTGCAGTCTAGTAATGTAGAGCTGCACTGCGAAATTACAGGAAAACCAAATGCTGACGTACAGTGGCTGACTCCAACTAATCAAACTAATTATAAAAAACAAGTGATTCAGCTGAAGTCTGTGACTTTGAAAGAGGAGGGCGTGTGGACATGTCTGGTCAAGGATGACTTCAAGTTCAGTTTAAAATTGACTGTTGTCGGTTGGTGTCCCTAATACTTAATAAAAGTTATTATAATATTTCACATTTCATGATTTAAATGACATTTGTCTGGGTCTTCAACAGGTCTTCTGACCAAAAATGTTACTGAAGTTTCTGAAGGGGGCAAAGTAGTGCTGCCCTGTTCTCTTTCTCAGAGTGCACCTCAACCTGTTGTGGGCGGAAAGTGGAAGGCTGGCCATCTCCCAGTCTCTTTCCCAACCCTGATGAAATCAGAAGAAAAAGGCTTACATTGGAATGGCGAGAATTCATCAAAAATCACATTTACTAGTGGACAACTCAGCACAAACTATGATGTCACATTGATAAATGTGAATACCTTACACTGATCTTGCTTTGAATAAACTATACCTATAATAAGTGCCAATAAAGAGGCTTTATTTTAAGAGTTGACAGTCATTTCCTCTCTTATTCTCTCAGGCGAAGCTTGGTGATGAAGGGGAGTATGTGTGCACAGTGCGTTTCGAGGGAGGAGCAGAGCTAACTGCAAAGACGCAGTTGACGGTTGGGGCCAAAACTTCAGGTGAAACAAATCTACATTTCACAACTTTACAAAATCAGTCTTGGGATGCACTTTATATATCAGAACCACAACAGTTATTGACTGACAATGTTAGTGAGCAGTCCATAGTTAATATATGTTGGATTAGACATTAATTGTATATGCTAAAAAATATGTTTGCTGTCATCTAATGCTCACTTAAAATGAAGATTTAAAAACAATAGTTGAATACAGTAAAAATGTGCATACTACACATTAGTCGATACCTACATTTTTGTTACATTTAAAGGGGTCAAGAACTGGATTTTTAAATTTGATTATATTGTTGTCTGAGGTTAACTTATGACGTTCGCTTGTTTTTTGCATTCAAAAACATCATAATGAATAAGTATTAGGCTATTTTCTACCCTAGTTTTGTGCCTAGCTGTAAAACGCTCGGTTTTTATGGGCGTCTCGCACTGAAGACTTGGAAGTAAACGCCCACTGCTGTGAGTGGATAACAGTTTTGCATATTATAATGAGTTTCAACTCACCCGTCGATGCACTTGGGGAAAATTGTTTTGAAAACGTCCAATGTTGTAAAATAGCAACCGGAATGATTCGCCCACACATGTTCGACCCAGAGTCCTTGTTTTGCACAATTGTCAGATCCAATATAGTCGGCACAGCACCGTTCTTTACTCTTAATCGGTCTGCAAATCCAGTCTTGTTTACAAAACAATCCTCAGTGAAATGAAGCGAACAGATGGACGATGTTTTACCCTCATCAGCTGGAGTGGAACGTCATTAAAAATAAAGTTTATCCATGCAGTCCTATTGGAATCCAGAGAAAGCATATGCAGCCACTGTCTTCTTCCACAACCAGGCACTGCACAATATTCTGTATCGCTCGGTAGCTTGATCCGGTTTGTCATCACGAGGTAGGAATCTCTGTTATTTAGCTATGTGTGTAATGCGCGAATCAGTGGGCGGGGCTAAACCGGCCGTGTTGAAGTAGGCGTTGATCTTCTTCTGCGGGGGTGGTGTTTTATCCTCTTTGAAGTCATAGTTTGTTTGCTGAGCCTGGCGTCAATAAAAGCTTTTATTGGGCTAACAAGGACGTTTTCAGTTCTAAAACTTACAGGATATTCTTATAATATGATGACCTCTTAGATGTCAAAAGCTCAAGGAAATTTTGATTTCTCAGTTCTTCACCCCTTTAAATGATTTGAAGTGCTTTATTTTTAATTTAGTTCTACAAAATAGTTATTGGCCAAAGTGATTATCAGCTAATTGGATTTTAACATCGCTATAGGAATTAATATAATTTCACAATAGAAAGGATGCAGTTTATGTTTATTGCTCACTAAGCAAAATCCCAGATCAACAGCGCAGTCTTAGTTTATAATGATCATTGAACAGGTGGGCAGGAATGCACTAAAGCACAAGGGAAAAAACCTGCAGGTGGGGTGACATGGACCAAGAAGGTGTTTGGCTTACGGCTGTGGGTCTGGATTGCTGTAGGAGCCGGTTCTATGGTTCTGATGGGACTTGTCATTGTGACTGTTATCGTCCTGCGAAGGAACAAACGAATTAAGGTGAGAGAAAGAAAAAGAAGAAAACCAGCAAGCAAGCGAGAAAGGAAGTGGCTCATTTTTTTTTTCTTCTATCTAGAAGAGAGTGAAATATCTGAGATCCATGCGACAGCCTCTTACTGCCAAAGACTACTGCCAATGCAACAGGTACCTCCTCTTCCTTTACTACACATGGTACTTGTATTACTCACAGTCAGGCTTACTGAACATTTGTATGGGCTTTATGTTGATTTAAAGGGATAGTTCACCTTAAAATATATATTTTTTACACAAGTAGATTTGAAAAATGTGTTAGTTTTCGTCATTCGACAGAAGAAAGAAAGTCAAAAAGGTTTGGATTGACATGAGGGTGAGTCAGTGATCACAAAATGTTCATTTTTGGATAAACTCCCTTTGCCATTTCGTTATATATATATTCTCTTAAAATTAAGTTTTACATTGTTATTTTTAATTTATCAGTTGATATTGCTTATTTAACTGTGTCCACTCATTTCCCTATTGTTACATTTAGATTACAATTGCCTTTTTCACACTGTTCAGAATTATACCTAAATTCACTTTCAAGCATTTCAATATTTTTTATTTTATTTTAATATTTTAAATGTGAGTTTGGACAAAATAGAGTGGAATTTAAATAATCTGCCATTTATCTGTTATATGAAACAAATATAATTTTTATAATCATGCATCCCTATTGTTTATTACACCACATTGTATTTGCTGGTATAATGTTGAAATGAATAATAATCAAGTTATAATCAGTGTTTGGTAAAGCTACTTTTAAAAGCAGTGCTTTACCATTACTCTGCATTACTCGTTAAAAATAATGCATTAAGTTACATTTGTAACTTAGTAAGTTGCATTACTTTTTTTTTTTTGCACCTGCGCTTGCTTGCTTGTTTTTTTAATAACAAAGTAATTTGTTACTTTATGATTACCGGTATTTAACTCTCTCATTACTATTAGGGATGCATCGATATGTCGGCCAGCATATCGGTATCTGGCCCATATATGTTCATTTTTAATGTTATCGTTATCGGCCTGGTAAGAAAATGTGGCTGATATATTAAAGCTAATAATTAATGTATTATTCCCTTCAGCTGAGACACTTGTTGAGCACTGTTTATGTGTTTGAATTTCTTGAAATATGATTGAAATCTCTTTAAAAAATGAAAATATGGTTCGGTCCAACATGTGATCAAATCTGTCATATCGGCTATACAACACTATAATGAGAACATCATAATAATTGTGCGCTTGGGACATGGATTACATTTTAATCAGACTCTCAAAATTAGTAAAAAATGTGGATTTAAATTTATCAGCCAATATATCGGTTATCGGCTTTCAAATATAAAGAATTATCGGTTAACGGTATCTGGACAAAATTTTCATATCGGTGCGTCCCTAATTACTATAATGCATTACCCCGTAACGCTGGTTAAATTTACACAGTTACACATTTGGTTAATAATATTTACTTGTTTGTAGTTAATAATTCATATCAGTATAAAGCATAAATGAACTACAGTGTTAAAGCAATCATACTAGAGTATTACAGATGTCTTACAGCATTTGTTTGTTTGTAGTGCTGAGATAGAGTTGTTGGGGGTCGAGACAGCAAGAGAAACCGCTTCCAGTGCCCAGAAAACAGCGCAACCTGCGTATACATCCAGCAGACCAAAACCATTCATTCGACAAGAGCAAAGAGCAAGACTACTGAGGGAAAAATTTCATGCCATGCTGGGCCTGTGCTTTTATATGTGCTTCTTGCTTACCGGTAATGATGCCAAAAACACAAAAGAATGAATATGACATGATTAGGCTATGTACTTTTAAATCAAATCGTGTATTTTGCAGAGTATATAATATAAATGTTTCTACAACTGTACTTTATGAATGACAAGAATGTTGAATGTTGCAGTTTTTCTTTCAAAAATAAAATTGTATTATTCTTTTAACATGGTTATGGTGTATATTTGTAATCTCTCTCTCTCTCTCTCTCTCTCTCTCTCTCTCTCTCTCGTGTGTATGCGCACTATAGCTTTAATGAACAGAATTAAACTGGTGCAGCTGGATTTTTTTAGCTCACAGGTGTCCACAAATGCACATCTGTTTGCAGACGTCAAAAATATCCAATTACTTAAATGCTTATTTTTTTGTTGTAGTCTAATTGCCTCCAACAATTAGGCCTAATAAATTATACTCAACTGAATGTATAGAACATTCATCTGTTTTTAGTACAAAAGTGTATCTGTTTTTTGGCATTAAGTAAAAATGTACCATTTAAGGTTTGGGGGTCACAGCTCCTCTGGAATTTAGAGCCAATGACTGCAAAGGATTTCAAACAGTTGTCCTAACTGTGCTTGACAAGTAACAGGTGATTTGATTGAATTATGGTTGCTATGGTGGGCGGGGGAATGATTCAAATCATGACTACACCAGAAAGCTGTATGGTAAGTAGCCTGGCAAATCTAACTAAACTATTATGAGGATGATAAATCTATAAAAATAACAAACATGCTCACAAAATAACTATGCATACTGTCTGTCTCGATGGCATGAATCAGAAATAATGTTGTTAGTTTGGTGTATGCACATATTTTTTGTAAAAGTGATGTTTTTCTTGCGGCCCAATTTACCTTAACCCACTGAGGTAAAATGGGCAAAATGGTTTCAGCTAAAATGGGCCATCATCTGTAACACACACACACATGCATTTTTGTTTTTAAATGGCACATATGAAATATGTTTGTTTAATGCAGTTGAAATGGTACACTATAAAAATTAATATGCTATATCTAAGCAATAAAATTGTGGCAACAGATTACAAGCAATATTATAAATTAAATTTAACAAACTAGAATTGAGTAATAATTCAAATTGATTCCTTAAAAGTTGACCAATAATGAGTAAAAATTAACAAGTCAAATGATTGTGCAAAAAAACATTTTGTTAAAACATAACCAACACCATCAGATCACATTTTCTATTTGTTCATCTGATATTATAACTCGGGTATATCAGCCAAACAATACTTAAAGTGAATGACTGAAAGTCATTGATTACCATAATGATGGTTTTCTCCTTCAGTGATTCTGCTTATTAACATCAGGTGTCTTCAATATTGGCAACGTAAAATGAAGAATTCCTCATTCTTCTTTGATGTATATCTATTATTCAGATATTTTTGTTATTTTTTTTGTACATTTTACTCATTTATATGGTTAAATTTTAAGGAATTAATTAGGTTAATTATTACTAAGTTCTAATTTGTCAAATTAATACTGTAATATTGCTTGTAATCTTTTGTCACAGTTTTATTGATTAGGCTACATATCATGTATTCATTTTTACAGTGTAGGCTATGTGGTTGTATAAGAAATTGTGTTTAAATATAATTGATGATAAATTGCTATTTCCCTTTGCAGTTTGACTGGACCATTTTACCTGAAAAAATGCACATCTGATGTATGAACTGTAGGGCCTAAATAATTATATTTGATCACATAATTTCCACACAAATGTATCAAAAACATTCATTATTAATAATAAAAACAAATGGAAAAGGCATTGTATTACTGACCCAAATCATTTACCAAAAAGAGGCCCAATTTAGCCGATATCACGTGAGCGCGACGTTTTTAGAACGCAGTGTCATGCGCGATAGTCTCAACGGTCATACACACGTCCGTCTATGAGTGGACACATATCGACTGATATATTTAAAAATAACAATGTAAAAGTAAAACTTAATTTTAAGAGAATATGTAACATTGAAAAATAATGAAGAAGTAGCGCAGTGGAGTGGAAAAACGCGTTCTGTGTGAACGGCCCCACAGACCCTATGCCACAGACAGATTGCAAGATAAAGAGCTCTAGGTCTAGGAGTAACGTTAGGAAAGGCTCGCTGATGCAGACGGAAGGCCTTTGGTTTGATAAATGATGTGTGGCACTGATAATGAGGTAAACTGTCAAAGTAAAAACAAAGGCATATGATGCTACGACACCACAGACACATGAGCGTAGAGCTGCGCAAGTCACGTTGCAGTTTCCTGCCCTGTGTGTGTGTGTGTGACTGAGTGTGTTTGGAAGAAAATGTCAGTGTAGCTCTGAGATCCTGAACTGAACACACACACACGGACCCATTTCATCAGAACTGTGAGTATTGCTCTGTTACTATGACAAACACAAACTATGCTTTTAAGTTTGCATGCCTGATAGAAATGTGTTTACTTGTATAGAGCCAAAAGTGTTTTGTCTTCTGCTAAATGTCTGACACAAACGACGAGCTAGCAAATATTCCATATAAAATGACAGTGGTGGAATTCATTAATGATCTTCTTTACAAACAGCTAGTTTTGTTCATTAAAATAATATTGTCCTATATACTTGTAAAAAACTAAAAAATGTAATGTAAAGTTATAGATGTCTCGGATGGTGATCTATTGTTTTTGGTGTGCTGTCTGTCTGTCTAGCAATCAAAATACTTAATATCAAAAGTTTAACAGCTGAGTGATAACACTGAATAACCAATTCAAGAGACATTTTAGGTGTATATTGATATATTGACTCAGTATACTAAATATTTTTGTTGTTTAATAATTTGGAAGTCTTACTGCATAATAGCCTAAGTTATCTTGTGTCAATGTGCATTTATGTTTTATTACTCTTAAGACATACAATAGTCTATTTAAATGTGTCAGCCTTTACTGTGCAGAATATTACCAGATATTAGACATTGTAGGCACTTCTGTTTAATTCTAACTGTAGGCTACTGTAGGCCAAGGCCTAAATACCGATCATTACTTGAAAATTATCACAATTATTTGTTGTCGACAGGCAAACTCTTAAACTGAGTGAAGATTAAGTCAAAGACTTTAAGTACTATTCGGGTTTAGTCTTGTGTGATACGTATGAAGGTTTTGTGAAGTTTCAACAGGTTCGTAATACGTTAAATGTTCACAGTCCAACTGAATGGTACTTTTTGCATTTGCTAAATTTCATTTAAATCATTTGAGGTCACTGAGATATCAATATAAACCTAAAAAATGTGTATATATAGGTAATATTGAACAGAAAATATTTTTCATAAAAGTCGTTTACAATATACATTTTTACATTTAAATTCAGAAAAGGGTTCATGTTTAAGTCACTAGTAGCCTACACCTACATCACAATGTATATTGCTTCAAATTTTCAAGGTATGGGTTGATATAACTGCTAGCCTTTCTCTCTTTGAAACGAAGACTGTGAAAAGTGTTAACACTGAATTATTCACTTTAATAGACACCATCCTCATCCTCCACCCAATTGCGGAAATCCATCCACATTAATAGCAGTTTATCAGAACGTATTCAATACAATTCCCACTTAAAAATGAATGCCATTGCATTAGATAGAAAATATCAATGTAAGCGTCATCTGCAAACAAAATGCTGCTAGAGCTTTCCTCAACTAACTCTTCTGATTTATGCTCAAACAAGGCTTAATTCCTACGGCCTGCATGAACCTGATAAAATGCAATAGAATGCAGTGTAAGTTGTTTTGGATGAGAGTCTGCCAAATGTATTCACTCAAAACTGGTGCTTTTTATTGGATGTATAAAGTCAGCTCCCAAGTCCACACAGGTGTCCAACCAGAGTAACCACAAGCTCATCACATTAACTCGTTTGACAATCCAAAAGTATCCAAACACTCTTCTTGTCTTAATTTGAACAGTAAATTTATTGATTTATCACTTAAATGGTTTGCTTGAAAATTGTGTGCTTAAAAAACAATAACAATGCCATTTAATATGATATTTTGTTATTGAATGCAATGGTATTTATTTGTTTAGGTTTGTCTCAGGTGTCCAAATACGTTCTGAGGCCACATTGTGTTCTGCAGGGGAAAGGAGTTATGATACAAAAACAGAATGCCCGAATCCCGATCATAAAAAACAACTGTGCCGTCATTGTCAGACATCACTGCCTTTTGCTAAAGATCTCTATTTGTAGATGGATTGTTGAGGAAAATCACATACAAAACATAGAAGTAGGTCTGCTATCGCTCATGACAACATCAATATAAGGATTTTGGTAACACTTTACAATAAGATTCATTAGTTAAATGTAACTAACTTGAACTAACCATGAGCAATACATTTGTTACAGTATTTATTATCTTTTGTTAACATTAGTTAATAAAAATACAGCTGTTCATTGTTTAATAAATGCTCTATAAGTGCAGTTTATTATTAGTTAATGCTAACTAATACAGTTAACTAATGTTAATGAACCTTATCGTAAAGTGTTACCAGAATTATTTTCAAGAGTCCATCTGATGATTGCCGTAGTCGAAAGATGTCATGTTGAGAGATATACAAACTGTTTGTCTGCGTATAGCAATGTAGTCGCAGATGTCTGGTTATGGTTATCGTACATGCTCTTTTATCATGCTAATTTTATTATGAAAATATCATTCTGGCATAACTGATTTTACAGATATGCACTGACTTTATGCAGCAATAAACTATTCTCATGTGAGCGGCACATATAGAGAGCGGTTGGACTAGGCTTTATTCAATTTTTTGACTTTGTCTCGTTCTGTCAAACGTTTTTCCCAAATTCAACATCAAAAACACTTTGACCTTAGGTGCAGCTCAAAATGCATAGTGAAAAAATGTCGAATAAACAACTGACATTTTTTATAATCACCTTGGGTTACAATTTATTTTGGGGTGAGATTCTTACACAAATAAGTACTACATTTTAATTAATTAACTTCATGTATTCACTAGGGTTTGGCATAGTTGCTTGTAGTTCAAGCATAATTTAGTGTTATTACTACAGTCAGTACATGTAACGTGTAACTACGTCAGCCTTAAAAGTGTTACCTCAACTTCGGTTGTCAGTGGTTATAAATAAAGCAGTGTTAATGATCACAGTATAAAACAACAGATTATAGCAGTGCATTTTGTGTCTAGTCGTTTGGTGTTAATGGAGTATTAGTAGCGGCACTTGTTCAGTCATAGAAACAAATCTCTGAAATAGAGAGAACATACAAATTCTTAAAGACCCAATAACACAATGACAAAAATCTGAATCAAAATTATTAAATGAGCACAATCATCAGTTTGCACAATTTTTATGCATTATAATGTAATTATGCATTACCCATTTTAATGCCAAATGCATTCGAATGCTAATGCATAATGCAAAAACATTTTCATTTTCCCTGACAAGGATTTTGTTTGGCTACTGCTCTTTTGTTATCATTAGCCATTATAAATAATTTGGTCCCACTTTATATTAAGTGGCTTTAAGTACTATGTAATTACATTTGAAATTAATAATTTGATACAATGGACTTATTGTGTACATACATGTTTTTACATTGTTCTTATGTTTTATAAATCCCAGCATGTAATTACAGCTATAATTAATTTATGTAATTACATTTGTAATTACACAGTTGACCCTCCCCTCACACCTTAACCTACCCTTAACCTACCCATACCACCACACCTGTCCCTAACCTTACCCGTATCACACCTCAATAGCAGCAAGTGTTTTACAATACAACAGGACCACAATAATACTTTGTACTCATTGCTCAATGTAAGTACATAGTACTTAAAGCCACTTAATATAAAGTGGGACCAGTTAAGATAATATGATATTTATATATATACATACACTCAGTTCAACTTTGCGCATGCATGCATTTTTTTAGCTTATAAAAGATAGTTTAGATCAATGCACAAGCAATATGCCACACATGAATAATCTTTATTATAATAACACTCCTGCATTAAATAAATTTATGTCAGTAGATGCTTGGTACCCAAAATTTAAGGAATCACCATGAATCAAAGGGATTAGTCAGACAAATTGTGCGAATGAGTTGTTAACTACACTGTGATGTAACATTTTTTAAGCATTATTTCATTAAAATCTAAAGAACGTTAGGTTTTGACCTTTCTTATGTTCATCATTTCAGTAGCTTGGATTTTTAGAGTCGTTCGGATTATTATCAATATAATGCAAGTTATGATTGGTTTAAAATATGTTATGTACTTCACTGGATAACATCGCTTGATCTTCTGATAATTCAATCTAGCATCCCTCTCTGACTGCAAAGGACGATAAATAAGCCAGTAAATACATAAAGGGATAGTTCACCCAAAAATGATCATTCTGTCATCATTTACTCACCCTCAAATTGTTCCAAAACCTGTATAAATGTTTTTCTTAAGATATTTTGAAGAAAGTCAGAGACCAACCAGTTGATAAGCCCCATTGAACTTCGTCAGTATTTTTTATTTCTATACTATGGAAGTCAATTGGGTCCATTAACTGTTTGGTGACCCATATTATATGGGTCAGTGCACCCAATATGACCCATATTCTTCAAAATATTTTCTTTTTCACATTTTTTTGTGTGTGTGTTGAGCATAAGACACAAACTCATACAGGTTATAAACAATTACAGGGGTATTCCTTTAGTCAAGTACCCTATTCCAGAAGTAAGTATGTGTTCATAGATTGTACATTGGATGTGAAATTGAAAGAATAGGATAAGATGTTTTAATAATCAAGGAAACCAGCCTTTTGGATGGTGAGTGTTACATACACAATGTGTGTGACCCTTAATTTTCACAACTGCCACACTTGACCTTGAGTGTAACGGTGACCTTAACTAGTTTGAAAATACAAAGTGAATCTGTGTGTGATTTTGTTGTTAGAATGCTGCTTTCTGAAGGAGGGATTTTCATAATGAGAGCAGGATTCCCTCTTTCACAAAGTGTCATGCAGACATTTTTCTTTGTTTGTCATCCTCTCACTTATTGTCCCACACACATACCACACAATTTGTCACACAAAGGTTTTCCATAACCTAACCGTAGTTTCATGTTCTGGAACATGGATTACGAAAATGTAATTCATGAGAAAGAAGACAACAAATCTGGCTTTATAGATGGTCTGAATCTACTGTTATGGAAAAAACATTTAATAGGAAGCATTTTTTTTAATGTTTAATGTTTTTTTTACTCTTTCTAGAAGACACTGAGGATGACAGGTGATTCATTGGTAACGCTTCCTTTTACAGTCCAGTACTTACAGTGTACTTACCTGAGAAATATAAGGTAAGTACATGGAACAGGGGTAGGTTTTGTGGTAGATTACCCAGTAATTGTAGTTACTAAAATACATAGTATTTAACTGGACTGTAAAAGGAAGCGTTACCGATTAATTCACCTCAATAAAGTAAACAAGCGTCATCTTAACCAGATTGTACTGGCAGCCGTATAATGGTGATGGCACAGTGGATAAGACACATGCCTTTGGTGTGAGAGACCCAGGTTCGAAGCCACTGTGCAGACACCAATTTGTCCCTGAGCAAGACACTTAACCCCAGTTGTTCCAGAGGTGTGCGACCTCTGACATATTTAGCAATTGTAAGTCGCTTTGGATAAAAGCGTCAGCTAAATGAATAACAAACGTAAAAAAAAGAAAAAATGTAAGCCACAAAAACATATTTTTAATGTATATTGTGCATTCAGTGGAACACCACTTGAAAATAGCATATAAGAAATTACACTATAGATGACCGATTTCTTAGAAATATGAGCATTTCTGTGAAAATACAATAATAGAGAGGGCCATTCACAGGTAGGCCCGTCAGCAGGAAAACACAGCATGATGCGGACGCAAGCAATTACGCAATGGAACAGAATCGTCATCTGATACTGTGAGGTTTCGAAATTTGCAGTCTAAAATATGATCTAATCTTTTGTACATTAATCTAAAAATACACATTTTTGTAAGCATCACACCAAAATGTCAGTAATCTCTCGTTCTGTCGACATCTCTTTCCACTGACATTTAGCCATACTTGCATTTCAAACCTACAGGACTTCATTAAATGGAGGAGGTTTGCAACTAAAACTCAAGAATGAAAGTGACAAATGCAATATGTCATTTCCACTCACTTTTCCAAAACAGCCAGTTCACCAGTGAAACTCTTACAAAAGAGTTGCCTGCAATGGCCGTCCATTTTAGCGTTCTCAGCACTCTGCGCCTCCTCAGACTTCTTCAACATTTCCGACAGCCCACAGTTTAAGCAGATGAATGTGAATCACTAAACGATTCTGAAATTTCAGATCTGGTAGAGGATCCCCTGTTAGTCACGCAGCCTCACAAAACAGTATTACAATTATTGCTAATTTTAGCATACCAGACAAAGATTGTAGATAAAATGGAAAGAAAAAGAAGTGTTGATTATTTGCTCCGAAAAGTCTTTCATACTAGTTTTAAGGTAAAATGTGTGGGAGACGAAGGACAACATCAGTCCTCTTCCAGTCAAGCACACACAGAAATGACTTGCTGAAGGGGAAACACGTAACGAAAACCTGTATGGGACATATTGAATAGAATCGCCCACTTTTCTTGCTTTCTTTCAGTAATGATTATGTTGGTGTTTCGACACCTTTTCAGTCTGTGTGAGTAATGAGGATCCCTCTAAAATGGGTCTTTCCTTACAGCTTCGAGAGAAAGGGAGAATCGAGAAGAATGTGGAGATAGATGGATAGATAGATGGAGGGAGAATAGTGATCTGAAGAAGTAGTTAAAGAACTGTGAAGATAAAGGTATTTTTTTGAAGAAGATGAACTGAGCACGGCAGGAAGAGCGAGAATGACAGAGAGGTGAAACCTCAGACACAGATGTGAGGCAGGCAACATGTTTGTTTCAACCTTCATGTGGTTCCCCTTAGCAAACCACTCCTGTTCATACAGCGCTGAAAGATGCTCTTACAGTACCTGTCGCTTTTATTCTTTTACAGCAGGATGCTTTATTCACTCTTAAACATGTTAGAGTTTTACTGATATCTGTTGGACAGTCTTTCTTGAAGTTCCACAAAGAACTTTTTTCTGTCTAGGTCTTCACAAAACTGAACAAAATCAATGACTTGTGCTTTAAAGAACCCAGAAAAAAACATGCTGATCTGAAGTACTCATAATGTAAGACTGATGTTCCTTCATCTCCAAAGAAAGCCTATAGCCAACTCAAAAACCTTACAGCGTTGGTTCCTAGGAAAGGCGTCTCTTTGCCAAACCCAATGTGCTGCAAAAACGCTTTTCTCTTATAAGAACCATGCTGAAAGGTTTTTGAGTTGGCTACATGCTTATTTGGAGATGAAGGAACATCATCTTACATTATGAGTACTTCAGGTCAGGATATTCTTTTTAGGTTTCTTAAAAGCACAAGTCATTGATTATGTTCAGTTCCGTTAAGACCTAGACAGAAAAAGTTCAAAGACTGTCAGTAAAACTCTAACATGTTTAGGAGTTTCTTATTAAGAAAAGCGACTCAGTTTGCAAAACCCAACGTGCTGCAAAGAACAACCGGAAGAACCGTTGTTTTTAAAAGCTCAATAGCTGTGTATGAAGACTTGTGAATTGCTGGGGCTTTCTAAATCATCTTTAATGCAAATCTAACACATGATGAATCAGAATAAGAATCAGAAGTCATTGAATTTGGGCTTATTAGGCATTTGATTTGGTGAGTTACAAACTATAAATGTAAGATATAAATCTAAAGAGACGAGCGAGATCTGAAGAGAAGTATTGTACAGACAGATGCTGACTTGGGAAAAAAAGCTTTTCTGTTCTCTCTTTCCTTAATAATCATCCTTTAGCTTCTGTTTAGTTTGTTTTCCTCTGAGGAACCTCGCATTGGTTTGAGTTTATCTTATAGCAGAAGTGATACATTACAGAGAAACCTTTTAGTCATTAAAAAATAAAGGTAACATTCAGCTGAGATCAGTCCATTTTTAGAGGAAGTTGGGTTGTGCTAATTTATTTTCATAATATAAGAAACGGCAGTCTAGATAGTTTATCCGATGCACGTGCTTTTTAAATGATCTATATTTGAATGGATTTTAAACTTCATATTTGCCTCATAATTGCATATTTCACAAATTTTCAAATAGTGTTCCTCTTTTGTATTATTTTAAGAAATAACATTTAAATTAATTTAAAAAATCCTGTAATTTACAGAATAGGCATCTACATTTTTTTCCAAGTCTACATATTATCAAGTCAAATCTATCTGTGAATGTACAGCTAAACATTTAAATGTGGTGTTATATGGTGATTTAGCACACTGAGAACATTTGTACAAGTTCTTATACATATATTATTGTTCATAGTTAAAAAACCTAATCAAAATGTATTTAAATACATTTATTACAAATCCATAACCATATTTACTGACATATTGCTTGACACTGATTTAAATATTGCAAATAAACTTAATTTGGAGAATTCTTTATTGCATAATGCACATTTCTTAATATTAAGCCTCAATTGTGTTCTAATATCTCTAGTAAGGATGGTAGGATCATTGTATAATATCAGTCTTTAAATGCGAAGATATATAGGTATATAAATGCAAGACTTGAGGTATATAAAGTGTACCTCAAGTATACTTGCATTGTTCCACTTTAGCACAATCAAATATCTTAAGTTGGATTTCAGCACTTTCAGATAACTAAAATGCATTAAGTACAAAATAAATTGTTTTAATTTAGCAGACTTAGTATACCAAACATGCAATTATAGGGTTTTGTTTAAGTACATTGTAAATAAATAAATAAAATAAATGTATTTTTAAAATTCATTTTGGTGCATTTATTTAGTACAGTCATTATATGTTATTATATTCAACTCATGTTTGCTCTAGCATGCACTCGAGTTCCAAGTGCGTGGTTAATATGATTGTTACGCATCGGATCTCTTCTGAACAGATGATAGATAGATATTAAAATTTTATGTAATGCATGTAAAGGAAAATGGAAACAGAGGTATAGAAATTGTTAGAGTTTATTCTTTTGGGCTTAGAGCATTGCATGCTGATAAATATGTTTATTAATAATAATGTTTTGAAATGTATTAACATCATCAGATCTAAAACTCTGGTTACTTATAGAATACTTACATTTAAAAGTATAAATGGACATGAGTGAGTCAGTTAAACTACAGTATGATGTGGCGAAAAAAACTATGAAAGCAGAAAAACGTTAAAATAGGCTGTTCAGAAGACATACGGTTACAGAAAACATGTCCTTTATCTGAAAATATTTATTGCAGACTAGAAAAAACCTGCTCAGAATGTTTTTGGGTGTAACATTTTTCTGGTTATCATTGGAAAATCGTAAACATTTTGTCATTTAATTGTTGTCACTAAAACTTTTCCGACATTAATCTGATTGAAATTTCCTTACTAATTAGAAATTTACTATGATTTATTATATTGTTCTAACAATCATGTTTTAGAGGGAGAAATTGTGCTGTTAGAAAAGAGAAGTGATAACTAAAAAAAAATAAAAAAAGAATTTAACAGCTTTATGTAAATAACTCGCACGTCTTCTTTTACCTCTCAGGCCAATCAGACAGAGGGGAGGCGTCAACGGAGGTTAAATAGAAATATTTGGGCCTGTAAGTGAACACATCCGCTGCAGAACTTTCAAGAGGAACGATAAAGTATTTCGCTCATAAGGTGAGTATATTTACACAAAGATGTACATCTAATTATAAACTGTTTTATTTACACTTGGCACCTTTAATCAGTTCTTACTATGGATGATTTAATTTAATCTGTTTTATGCCTCCCTAGAACAGAATAGCAGATAAATTCCTTTTTCTACTTTTTTTTTAAAAAGTTATATTACCATAGAAGCAAAAAACTAAATGAAGCTGCATTATTTACTGTGAAGTCTACTGTAGAATATGCTGAATTACAGAAATTAAGTTTTGCAGTCTTTATATTTTCGGTTCGATTGCTCTCACTGACATTTATGTTACATGGTTAAAAACTGTTTCGAGAAACTAGAAAATTTTCCAATACAAGCAATACATCAGATGTACAAGGGATCTAAAACACGTTCTATTCTTCTGGTGAATGAAATGCTGTGAACTGTAGGATTGTCTTTTGACTTCTTAAAGCTTAAAGTTATTGGTCTTACTAATGTTCCCCTCCCTTCTCCTCCACCTCTGTGTGTCTGTTTACTGTTTAACCTCCATCCTGACCACAGCCCTGATCATCTGTCTTTCTGGGTTAGATGTTCAGGTGCAGTCTCTGACTGTCTTTATCTCTACATCTATCGTTTGCGTTTCTTTGTGTGCTTCTTCTCTTCCTTCTCTGTTCTGTTTCTCATTCTTCACAGACTTTTCCCTCATTTCTTACACATTTCTTTACTCCACTAGAGAATTAAAACACTCATCAGATTACAATTGCTAAGTTCACTATTAGTTAGTTTTGTAATAAATGGCAGCAAAATGAAGAAATGTTTTCATTCAGATTCAGAGCAATAAACACATTTGGACCCCTACCCACCTGACTTAAGTTTACCTGTGTCGTCTCCTGATCAGCGCTTACAAATTTATCCTCCAGAAAGTCGCCCCACTCAGCCGACGTCCCGTGACTTTTACACTATAACTTGAATAAGATCTCTAGTGTCCTATAACCTGCTGCGCAGCAGTAATTAAACTGACTCCAGACAACGCCTTCAAATATGCTTTAATCACGGCGGTCGGGTCGGAGGAACCTTTTTAAGAGAGAATCCCACCAAAAATAAGCAAAAATAAAAATAAAGCAAAAATATTGTAATATTCGAACATGATTCAGTTTTACACGCACTGACTTTGGCCAAAGTGTTTGGGAACATTTAGGTTTCAAAAGCATATAAATGTTATTCCTGGAAGAAAAAGAAATGTTAGTTATGGTTAAAGGATAGCTCCACTTTTTTGGAATAGGCTCATTTTACCATTCCTCCAGAGTTGAACAGTTGGATTTCACTGCTTTTGAATCCATTCAGCCGTTTTTCTGATATTTAGAAGAATATCAGTAACCAGACAGTTTCTGGTCTCATTGACTACCATAATATATATTTTTTTCCTACTATGGAAGTCAATGAGACCAGAAACTGTCTGGTTACTGATATCCTTCTAAATTTCGGAAAATCGGCTGAATGGATTCGAAAACGGTAAAACACAACTGATTAACTCTGAGGGAGTTGTAAAATGAGTCTATTTCCAAAAAAGTGGAGTATCCCTTTAATTTAAAAATCCATCACAGTACAAATAGATGAAACTATAATAACGGCATGTCTCAACTAATGGTTTTAAATTCATAGCAGTTTTTTATTTAAAGCAACTTACATTCCCAGAATGCAACCCTTGCATTGAATGATTAATGAATTGATAAGACCGTGTGCCTGTAAATGTTCTGTTTATTTATTTGAAAACTGCTCTTTTTCACACTGAAATAAAACATTTAAGCCATATCATATGCATAAGTAGCCTTTACCACTCCGCATGTATGTTCCATATGGCTAATTATTTTGAACTATATGTTGATAGATTTTTAGTAGTTTTAATAAAAATGTAACTGCCATTAACAAAATGTCAAACTGTTCTTTGCAGTATACTTTTGGTGCTCAACTGTATTGGTGCAAATTATACTAGAAGTTATATTTAATAAACATTTACTTTTTTTCAAGATAGTCAGTCCTAGTTTTTTCATAATAGCCTCATCTTGTTTTATTTTATATATAAATTCAATGCATGCTATCAATCTAAATAAACTGAATCTAAACAGACACTTTTTGTTCGCAGTGGTGGACAGGCAAAAATTAAAAATAGTAAAACATAATTTTAAAAGCAAAATTGGAACATTATAATTTACTGGTATATAATTCTTAAATGTGCATTCATGGTTGAGGTTTATCTTAAAATAGTCATAATTTACGCTTATGTATTTGGCTGATGGTTATTCCACTGCGATATGCATTGCATTTAACGTATATTTATTTTTATCATTTTCATGCATCCATTAGAAATCAAACCCATGACCTTGCCGTTGTAGAAATATAAAGAATATGGCAAATTAAAGTAAAAAACTGAAGGATTTACAGAGCGCACGTTGTAAAAAATCAGTCTGCATTTTTTTAAATTATCAATCTCTTCAGAAGGAGTAAAAGGAGAGATTTCTGTGCATCTCGTGCACAAAAAGAGAAAAAAAAGCCAAGATCAGATATAACAGGCATAATGCACACCACACTCCAAGCTCAGCGACAGCACCAGAAGCGCCATGTGGTCTTTTTTTTCTGTGTGTAAGCGTGGAGAGATCCGCCTTTCGTGGAACAAGGGAGGAAGAGAGGGGTGTTTGGAGGAGGAGGTGAAGAGGTGAAAACGAGAGGGATACGGATCTACTCCCTGCACAATCTCAGCCCACCACAGACACACCTCTCTGCCTATTCGTCTCGCCGTCTTTCTAGCAGTTGTTCTTTCATGTTTCTTCACTGGCACTTGTCTTCCTTTATGTCTGTAACCCAAAGCCCACCACAAAGCTTCTGTCTCCCCCTCACCATCCGTCACGGTTTCTGTTTCTCTCAAACAAAATCTGAGCCCACCACAAGCCCCTTCCTTCCTCTATGCTATGTGATGCATTTCTCTATGGCTATGTCTTACAGATCACCATTCATCCTCTCTGGCTCTGCTCTGAGGACAGAATGATGTTTAGTTGGATACTAATATCGCTGCTTGTTCGATTCTCAAAAGCGCAAGGTAAGTTGCAAATATCTTGACAGTTGTTACATGGCGAAGAGCATGAGACGCAGCCTGTATAAGCATTCTTCTTCTGACCGATGTGTTCTTCTATCATCAGAAATAGTAGTTTACGCACAGATTGGAGGGACCGCTATCCTACCTAGAGATGTATCGGTTACACTAAATAAAGAAGAAAGTTTATATGTGAACTGGTACCACGGGTTAGACTCAAAAAACCTAACTATCTTCAAGAACCCTCAGAAGTGGGATCCAAAAGGGTGAGATGAATACCGTTTTACGCCACCATAATAATCAGGTTACCATGTTTGCTATAATGGCACATGTATGTTTGTCTTTTGTAGGGAAAGATGTTAAGACACATGCCTCTCTGTTATCGGATTTCTCTCTCCAAATCTCACCAGTACAAGATTTTGATTTTGATGTTTGGCGTTGTGAACAGCATGTATTAAATTCTCATTTCACCAGGACCTACAGACTGTACCATGGTAAGACAAAGTACAGAGAGAGTGTGAGTGTGAAACAAAAAGTAGAAAAATATCAAAATTTTACAGTCTCAAAGTCACTTAAAGCAATAGTTCACTCAAAAAAATGCTCCATTATTTCATCCCTTCTTCTGCCTAACAAAAGAAAGTCCATATAATGAAAATTTTCATTCAGTTTCATTTTAGGACAAAAAAACAACAACAAATAAATAAATCTTATTTTGCGTTCTACAAATAAGTTAAAATATTGACAAAAAATTTCATTCTGGGTGAAAGTGCTCTCATCTGTTCTTCAAAATAGAATGAAAATATTTTTCATAGTAGATGAGGAAATGACACTTGTGGGCCATTCCACTTAAATGGGTGACTTTTGCGTGTTGTAACTATTCAAAATTACACTTTCATTGTAAATTTTCTTCAACACTGAATCTAATACTTCACATATTTAACTATCCAAATTTTGTATTAGTCAAATTCAGGTAAACTTAATATTTAAGGTTTCTGAACAGAAGACGGATGCATGTTTTCTCAGTCCTGTTCCCAAAACTCATGTGCCGTTTAAAAAAGAATGTTCAAAAGCATGTCAAGAAAGTGTTTATTTTAAAGAAATGGTGGGTTCTTTAAAAAAATACTTTATATTTGTGACAAAAAAACAAAATCACTTTATATTAAGGCATTAAAAACCACACAAAGTCATTTTGAAACTTTAAAACACTTTTTTTATTATCTAATTTATTAAACAATTGTTTAAATGATGGATCAAACAAAATTCATAAAAACAGTGGTTTAACTTTATTTGTAAAAAAAAACAAAAAAACATTAGTAACTGGAATGAACACTTGGTAACAGGAATGAGTGTCCATATGTATATGCGTGTGTGTGTGTGAGAGAGAGAGAGAGAGAGAGAGAGAGAGAGAGAGAGAGTGTACAAAAGGGAGGAAAAGAGGGTTTGCAGGTGTGTTTCACTCCTTCTCTTTTAGCATGCCATGGGTGGGTGTTTCTGACACCTGCATAGTATGGGTTTTCTCCATCTTCTATATAGCTAAAATATTAGAAAGATGACGAGTCACTTTGTGGTCGACTGGCTCCCTGTAAGTCTACAATTTAAGTAATTGCAACTGTAAAACTCCCAAATCAGGTGAATAGTATTATATCAACTAATATTCACACTATTTAATTATAATAAAAACAGAGGACACTACTCACTCCTGTTATTTCATACTGTATGAGTAACAGGAACGAAAGGAACAGAATTGATTTTTTTAAGCAAAAAGTTATCAGATACATGACATATGGCCACATAGCATACATGCTAACAGCATGAGGACACTTAGCAAATTCTAGTGACTAACCTAAAGTTAATATTTTTCAATTAAACACAAGAAATCATGTAACAGGAGTCAGGACAGTACGTTGAGATACACAACAATGAAAAAAAAGATTTGAATGATTGTATTTCATTATAAAGGTTTAGATTTAACAAAAGCTACTTTTTAGAGTTCTCAGTATTTTTTTAATAAATGTCTTAAATTATATAATTAAAATTTGCAGTATATTAATGTTGTTCAGGACACTTGTATTGTCATGCACATTTATACATACAAATACATTCAGTGGAATGGCTCACCTACTTTTGAGCTTAAGTCAGGATGTACACACTGCAGAAGTAGTCTGTGTCATAGGGCTGAACTGCCAAAAAAAACAAAAAATACATGAAAAATTATTTTGTGAATGTATTCTATAATAATCTATCTCCATACTACATTCATAAAGGCATTGGTTAAGTTGAAGAATTTAACCACTAGAGTGAAATCTAAATTTTAAAATGCATATTTGGCATTATTAACAGGATTAAACATGTGACATAAACTCTTATCCACTTTCATATACACTTATTTTGCCTATAACTATACAGATTACATACGATTCTCCAATGTTGCTGTATTCCACCTTTCACCACCTTTTTCTCTGTTTTAGTCACTATACCCAAGGTACCGCACGTGATGTTCGGTAACTCTGTCTTCTGGAATGTATACTGGACAATAGTCCAGTTCGGCCCAGTGTAACATGGATTCCACCTCAAAACTCAGATTGTCCAAACAAGACTTACCAAAAGAAATTTTCCATCAAAGACGTGTCCAGGTGTCATAATGGTGTTTGGACATGCAAAGTGGATTATGAGGGGAGAGTAGCTGAAGCAAAAACAACTGTTTCTGTCATAGGTGAGACTCCATGAGTTAAACACGCAGTGATATATATGAAGAGTTCAGATGCAAAAGCCTCTAAGTGCCATTTGAAATTTTCTTCTAAATGACCATTTTTATCAAGCTTGTATATTTAAGTTCAGTAATTTCACTTAAATGGCAATGAAGATTACCTATTAATTGTCATTTAAGTGAAATTACTGAACTTAAATATACAAGCTTGATAAAAATGGTCATTTTAGAAGAAAATTTCAAATGGCATTTAGAGGCTTTTGCATCTGAACTCTTCATATTCTATTACTGTTTTTTTTTTTGTTCTGGAGTTTTTACATTCTGAGAGTTGCTTACTAAAGTATTAAGGAATGTATAATACACAAGAAACTTAAAAGATAATTACAGCCAAGACCTATAAGAATGACAAAAATGGTGAAATATGTCAAATTTAGCAAATCATGATGAAGCGTTAACTTTTTTTTGTTATGCTTAGTGTAAATAGATAAACAATATATTTGTATTATAATTTCAATATAATAATTATACAACTGTAGTTTTATTTATATTATGTTATTATTAATTGTTTATGTTATGTCCAGAGCTGGTAAAATTACTACTAATAATAATAATAATAATAGTGATCATTTTCCTTTTTTTCATCTCTTTTTCTCTAGACCTCTTCCTCCTCCTCCAGACCCCATTTACACCTCGGCCTCCTCGTCCTCTACAGTCACCATTCCTTGCTCCCTGTCTCTTAACATTCCCTGGTCCGTGTTAAATGAGACTGGCCTTCAGGGCGGTAGCTGGATCTTCACTCCTCTCAGTGACCAAAACCAGCAGAAGTCTCTCCTCAGCCTCAGCGTTGATCCTGTGGTCAGATGGGATGTCAGACCGGACACAGACACAAGGATCCAGGGAAGAGAGTTAAAAGACCAGGATCTATCGTTGATTAATCTGCCTGTATCAGAGAAGATCAGGGGGAGTACGACTGTAACCCTGAAGGTCAACAGCAAGACCCTCAGCAGTAAAGTCAAGGTGGAGGTTCTGCAGGGTAAGTGAAAAGACAAGTGTTGGGGTCTAGTCTAGGAACTAACCACCCTACTTGGCTACTTTCAGTCAATATTGTGACAGCACTTCCATAATGGCGTAGCTTTACAAAGTTACCTTTTAAGGAAAGTCTGTTCACTTTGCGGCCATGTCTATCAAGACCAATCTTCTTGAATGGGGATATCCTTAAAACTCACACAAATGTTTGCCTTGATCACATTTAAATAATTTCCACTCAACAAAAAAATCTGACATGAACTGTCCCATAAATGTTGTTTCCTATGCTTAAATAGTGTTAAAAAGTTTATATTTCAGGCTAGACGAGTCAGTGTGCATGCAGTCATATTGTCTACACCTGATATTACAATAAATAAGTGAAGATATAAAAGAAATCTTGAACTTATACTGACACCTAGTGGCGTGAATGTTTCAGTTTTACTAGTATTAGTTTATACAACAAGTAAAAGTGTGCATTTAAGGAGTTAAGCAGGTTAGTAGTAGCTACTAATATTAGTCTGATTATGTGATCTCACATAAAATCAATCAGCTTTTATTATAATACCCCGGTTTCAGAAAGGTTTAAGCCTAGCCGCAGACTAAAATGCATATTTGAGCTGTTTTAACGTGAAGCAACTAGCACAGACATATCTTAAAATATGTCAGTGCCATTGTTTTGTCTCAAGATGCAGTTATAAAAGTTTATAAAAGCTACTTAAACGTCCTAATTTAACTAAACCTGGCCTATGACTGTATATACCACAGTACATGATTTGAAACATATCTTCAGAAAAGTTATTTAAAGTAAAACTTTTTAATAAGGTGAAAAGTACAGTGCTCCTTTAAATTATGAGTAACTTGTCGCTCCAGGCAAAGCTGATTGCCAACAAAAGTGACACTGGACATTGAAATGACTGAATGAATAAAGGTTCACTGTGCGTTAATCATGACAAATTTTGTCTCAAAACCACAAATGTTTACCTTTTAAAGACTTCATAAATACATTTACAATGCAAATGCTACTTGACTTGTTCATTCTGAACTCTAAACTTTCTCCTTCTCTTAGTTTGCTCATCTGGAGGTCTCTTGAGTTTACGTAGGCCAAAGGGTGAATCTGACATGCACTTTAGGGCATCCACTTGACCCTGACCTTGAGGTGAAATGGAAATGCTCTGCTCCTGCTCCTCTCTTCACCTCTTCACCTTTTCTGTCCATCCCTGAAGTGACAATGGAACACAGTGGCCAGTGGACATGTGAACTCTGGAAAAATGAGACGAGGTTGACCTATGCTGTGCTATCATTAAAAATTGGTAAGAGAAGTGAAAAAAAGAGGGAGAGAGTGATGCATGTGCAATAAAATGTGTAACATGTCTGCTGCCAATCAATTGTTTCACAGAGAAAGCTCCAGTGGACATCTGGCTTTGTGTTGCCATCAGCAGTGGAGTTGCGGTCTTCATCTTGCTCCTCGTTATCGCCTTCATAGGCATTCGCAGACACAAACAGGTAAATGTTCACTGTGATACTCGAGAGTTTTCTTTCAGTTCAACACACTGCTGTCATCCGTGAAGTGTTTGAAGGTGAATGCCTTGTGTCTTTCATTCTTCTTAACAGACTATGATGTACAGACGACGAAAGACCAGATTCTGCTGCTGCAAAAAGTGAGTTTGGTGGTTGTTATGCTAGACATGCTTATAATGACGTATTTAGACATACACTTACAACATATGAATGCCATTTCATTATAGAACAAAATGTCATTTTTATCTGTTTTAGACTTTTTTCAAGCATAAAACATTTCACAAAATCAGTAGATTTACTGTGCAAAAATTTGATTCTGACTGTTTTTGGTTGAATTATGACATGATTAATTATACACTCTGATAGCACACGTGTTTGAACTTGAGGGGAACTGAAACTCTTAGATAATTCTGTTTAAAAATGCAAAAATTGCTCAGAAAGGCCTAAAGCATCTTTTGTTTGCAAATAATACATTTTGCTAAATGCACTGAATTCACGTTTACATACTGCATTTGTGGTTACTGTATTTCTGAACATGCATCATCCTCATCCTCATGTATGGTTGTCTCTCTTGTCTCAGTCCTCAGGCACAGGGATTCTACAAGACCTGAGGATCCTCTGCTTTTCAGTTGTATTACTGATTTAAATAATCAAGTTAATGTACAGTTGCCTGAACAAAGCCTCTCATAACAGAACTGGCTGTCTTCTTTGTGCAGAGGATGCAGGTATTTCTTTGTTATTGTGTGAAATACTCTCATAACTGCAGTATATATAATTGAACATGCCTGATAGGAACCATTATATGCAACCCAATATGCAGTATCTCGAAAGGTGTAAATAACATGACATAGTATAAAGCTTGTCTGGAAATGTGCCTAGAACATATTGTTACAATAAGGAACATATACCTGTACATTTTATATTAAAATTTCCCAAAGTGCCTCCTTATATTTGTGCTAATATTTTTCATTGACTTCTGTTTACTTTTATTTTTATCCTCTGAATGCTCCTTTGTATTCCCCATTCAAGTCAACATATGAATGACGTTTCATTATAGAACAAAATGTCATTTTTATCAATTTTATACCATTTTTCAAGTATAAAACATTTCACAAAATCAGTAGATTTACTGTTCCAATTTTTTTTTTATTATTCTGTTTACTTATCTTTTTATGCTCTGAATGCCTCATGACTAGAATAGACTTCAAACAGAACTAAAAGTATTAAAACATATAACACATGTCATTGTGGCTTCTCTAGAAAGTGGAAAATGTGGTTGCTGTCAAATCAAAATTGTGAGCATTTGTACAGATTCTGGTGTGGTAATTTTGTATTTGTGTGATGGAATTTTTGCTTGTTTGTTTGTCTTTTTTAAAAGAAACCTGCCTAGGGTCTAAAAATAAAAATCTGGCCCATTGTACATTTTTTACCATGTAGTATTAATGTGTAAAGTGATTAAATAAACCAATAAACAACAATGCTGTGATAGTATTTTCTTCCCCGTTGTGATTCAAGGTTATAAGGGCATATTCATTTTAAATTGGTGTGCACCGATAAATCATTTATAATAAATACTGCAATATTCCTTTAAAAATTCCTTTATTCCTTTTAATTTTGATTTCAATGTGACTTAAATTCCATGCTTGCTATGATTTGATCCACTAATGTCTGCAGTCTCATCTTATTTATTCGTGTACAGTGGTGGCGAGTTGTCCAGTCTTAATTGGAAAATTGACATCTTCACCCTTTATTCAAATGTTATTAAAATTGGGTTTAAGATTGTGTAAGCATATTGCATAGTTGTGCTAGATTTAATTGTTTTATTTGCAGTCAACATTTTTGGACAGGCTGGCATGCAAAGCAATTGACCTATGGCTTAGACACGCCCTCAAACGCGATGAGCCAATCACAGTGCGTGGCTAACCCAACACACTCGGACATCTCTCTCGCTTCACGTCCTTTGAAATGCTTTGCAGTTAGTCAGCTTTCATTCGTTTTTTCTTGTCATTTTAAGTTTAAAACGGTGTGCATGGAGTACATGCAACTCTGACACTAGGTTCCCGAGAGGCTGTGCAACGGTGAGTATTTGTTTACCCTTTCCCAAGCCACATCTCAACCGAAATAAGTGTTTGCTCTGGATTAATAATGTGGTAGACCACAACACCAACTAAACGTGGATTGAGCGTTTATTCGATATCCTACGCATTTATTTCATCTTACAAGCAAGACTTTTGTTCAAACTAGTCTCAACTAGTTGGCTTTTTGACAAACTAGTCAGTGGCCATCTGGACCAAACTTGTAAAGCACAAAGGCGTATCAGTTAACTAAAAAGCAGCAAAACCTTTAACATGTTAACTAGTTAAACATAAATTCGGCTCACAAGTTAACTAGTGGACAGCGATTTTCTGCACTAGTTAACTAAAGCACAAAATGTCAAGTAGATAACTAGTTGGCACGTGTTGGTACTTCACTAGTTAACTAGTACGAGCCAAAAATGTCTACTAGTTTTAACTAGTAAAAACATTTTAAACCTTACTAGTTAACTAGTGAAAGCCTAAATGCCCATAATAAGATTTGTTCATTTGTTCCATTGGCAGTGACTGTTTTAAACTCAATTCTCAATTGAGGTGTGTGAATTTGCACATACTGTATTAATTTAACTTATGTATGTGTCATGATTCTGCCCTCTTGTCCTACTCTTGAGGCAGGATCATAACAGATCCTTGTTTTGTGTGGAGGCACATGGCCTTGTGTTTGGGCTGTGTGTGTTTGGTGTCTCGTTCTCTGGTCCCACCCCTTGTTACCCTCGTTTTGTCATCATTGCTTCGTCTATGTCACCTGCTGTCAATGTCTGTTTCTCTCTATTTGATCCCCTTGTGTTTGCTGTCCTGTGCCTTGTCTTAACGAAGTTGTGACCTTGTAAAATCCTGTCTTGTTCTGTAAAGTTTAATGTCAAAGTTTTAGTCTAGTGTTAGTCTTTATTTTCCCGACCAGTGTTGTTTGCCCCCTCCTGGGTTTTGTTTTGTTTTTCTGTTATCAATAAACGTTGTGTTTGCATAGCTGTCTGACAATTGGGTTCATCTGCTATCCACATAACAGTGTGTATTAATTATTTATTTCTTATGTGTTTTTTTATGTGGTTTGTAACGTGGTTGTTGTGCCAGTGTCAAAGATGAATTTCTGTCCAGTAGCCTAGAGGGAGATTTGTGTTTGAAAGAAGCTCATTTTCATCCTTTTTCTCTTTGCTGTCAAAGAACCAGGTAAGTCCCATTAGACTTTGAAGTGAACAGAAGCATTCTGTTTTTATGTTAGAGTTGTTTACTAAACTTTATAGATGGTGAAAATAAGCTTTGTGAACCATTGAAGCTTTCCTTCAACACCATTACTACTCTTGGTTTGTTTGCCATCCAGTGATCAAATGGATGATGGTCCTGTGTTGTTGTGTTTTTTTCCCTTTCCTAACCTTGATCATTCCTAACAGATATCCATGACTCGTTTTGATAAGACTCCAATTGCAAACAAAGTGACCGTGTCGATATGGCTCCAGCAGTGCATCTTCTTCGCCAAGGACTTGCGGCCCTTCGCTGCCCTACGGGTCTCCACATCTTTCGCCTTTGACTAGCTCCGCCCTCCCTCAGGTTCCACCTCCATCTATGGTTGCTGCAGCTCAGCCTCTAACCTCAGGATCGCTGCTTCCACTTCAAGGGGTCGGCGCTGTGGCCTAGTCGCGGTCGCCTAGGTCTTTGTGTCTCACTGCCTCATTGCTTCTCTGGCTACGTGGTGTGCTCCACCTCCATCACCTCCGGTAATCCCCTTGGTAGTGTTGGGACTCTTCACTCCATGGCTACTCCATTCTGCGACACCGCCGTGGGATGCAGTCCTGACTGTGGGCTGGGTCTCCGTCTGCCCTTCCCTGCTCAAGGCCAGTCCCCCTGGCTGTCACCACCATCTGCACGCAACCTTCTGCATGGTTCTCTTCAGCTTTTTATTGTCCTCCAGCCAAGCCGCCACTCCGCCCAGATGCCGTCCCAGCAGCCCGCCCGTCCGTCCACGCCCAATGCCGCCCGTCCGTCCGTGCCAAGCTCGCCCGCGTGCCTGCAGCCGTCCAATGCCGTCCTCTGCCGCGTCCGGCTGATACCGCCACCCTTGCTGACCCGGCCCGTCCCGTGCTGCCCACGAGTCCAGGCCCGCCCGCCCGTGCCGTCCCAGCCGCAAGCTGCCCTCGTCGCCCAGCCCGACCCGGCTGCCTGCTGCCCAGCGCACCTCCGCCCATCCGCCAGCCCCACAGCGCCCTGCCCACGTCAGCCGCCCAGTGCCGCCCGCTGCACCGCCCGCCCATCCGCCCCAGCCGCTGCCGCCGCGCCCAGCCGGCCCGCCTGTCCGTCCATTGCCGGCCACCCAGCCCGCCCAGTTGCCCGCGCCACCCGCCCATCCGCCGCCCAGTCCCAGTCCCAGCGCCCTGCCCGCCCATGCCAGTGCCCACGGCCATCCTCAGCTCGCGCCCAGTCCCGCCCAGCTCGCCGCTGCCGCAGCTGCCGCCCGTGCCCAGCCGCCCGTCCAGCCGCCCCGCCCGCCCAGCCGGCCCAGGCCAGAACCGCCCAGCCGCCCCGTGCCAACGTCCATCCCGCCCAGCCGCCCCGTCCGCGCACCAGCCCCGCCGCCCGTGCCCAACCGCCCGCCCGCCCAGCTGGCGCGCCATCCAATCCGCTGCCCACCCAGCCGCCAGTGCCGCCCAGTCCGCCCAGCCAGCCGCGCCCGCCCAGCTCGCTGCCAGTCCGCCCAAGCCGGCCCGCCCAGCCTGTCCAGCCGCCCGCACGTCCGTGCGCCCCGTCGCAGCCAGCCCATGCTCGCTGCCCTAGCCGTCCAGCCCCGCCCGCCGCCTGCCAGCCCGCCCAGCCCGCACCAGCCACATGCCCACACGTCCGTCCGTAGCTGGGAGGAAAGGTTGGTGCAGGTGGTGGTGACAGCCAGGGGGACGGCCTTGAGCAGGGAAAAGCCGACAGAGACCCAGCCCAAAGTCAGGACTGTATCCCACGGCGGCGTCGCAGAATGGAGTAGCCATGGAGTGAAGAGTCCCAACATTACCAAGGGGATTACCGGAGGTGATGGAGGTGGAGCACACCACGTAGCCAGAGAAGCGATGAGGCAGTGAGACACAAAGACCTAGGCGACCGAGACTAGGCCGCGGCGTCGCAGAATGGAGTAGCCATGGAGTGAAGAGTGCCAACACTAGTCTCCCAAGTTTTTGAGGTGAGAAAATACAGTAAGTTGTTGTGAGGGCAGTTCAATGACAGATCTGAGGCCTTAATCTAAAGCACTTTGTTTCTGGTTTAGTTTTGCCCAAGTTCTGACGTGACTGTAAACACACAGCAGACCTACAGCGTTGCAGTTATGGGACTGAAAGTTGAGTCTTGTGCCAAGTGAGTGATGCTTTTTTTTCTTGTCTTGTGGTAGGTCAGTTCTTTATTTTTATTTTTATTTTATCCTTTTGCCTGTGCTTGACTTAATTGTGTCTTTTTTTTTGTTCCTTGCCTACCAGATGAATGCTCAGTGGGCTGTGCCTCTCTTAGCTGTTAGGTCAATCTGCAATGGTAGTCCTTCACAAACAAAGCTGTATATCTCTTGGAGAGGAGCAACTGGCACCAACAAACTGCTGTTGAATCTAACCACAAACAAGAATGGACGGCTGTGTTTCCCTGAAACATTGCTAATCTTAAGGCTGATCTGAATCTGCGTGGTACGACTCTGCATTTTGTAAAAATTAAGACTTTCTCTAGCATGATGCTGATTAAGTTTGATCTCCCCCAGGTGACTGCTAATCCAGAGCTTTTTTATGGTTATAAATCGCCATACTTCACTACAGATACAAAGTTTGGTTCAGCTTCTGCCTACCCTGTTTCTCCCGACAAGCCATCATTTAGTGAACTGACTATAGTGAAGCTCAATCAGCCGCTCAAATGTGGTGCTTCGTTTCCAGTGACCGTGGAGTATTCATTTGTTGGAGAGGCTGGTAGCTACAGCGCTGACAGATCTATATGGTGAGTGGACATTAGTTTTGTAGTTAAGTTTGCTGGTCTGTTTGTTCCGCTGCTCCGCAACTTGCACACTATGTCTTCTGTCAGGTCTTATCCAAAGGAGTGATCGTCCTCCATGGATTTCAGACGGTTAAAGCAAAGGCTGTTGATGCTGTCACAAGCGGCTCTGTGACGTTCCAGTTGTCTGTCAGCGTCGATATGGCTCCAGCAGTGCAGATTCTGCTCTACAGCGTTCTTCCCAGTGAGAATGTAGTTGCTGCTAGTGTGCCGTTTGACACCGATATGTGTTTCCAGAACCAGGTACTGTATGATGTGTGGCTATTTTTCAATTTGGGAATGTTGGTGTGTGTCCTACAGCGTGTTGGTCCTTGTTCCAGGTGTCTCTGCAGTTTTCTCCAGCTACAGCTGTTCCTGCGGAGGGAAACGTTCTGATGGTTTCTGCTCAAGCAGGATCTCTGTGTAGCCTCAGTGCTGTAGATCAGAGCGTCCGGATCATGGAGCCAGGAAGACGTCTGAGTGCTGAAAGGATTTCTGTGTGCCTCAATCAGGTTTTTTGTTTGGGCTTTTAATCTGAATATTTCAGTGTGTGGCACTTCTGATTAGAATGCCACTTCAGTTTACCCCAGTGTCTGAAGTACAAGGGCCTGAATTTTTATCGCAACTTCAGTGTCTGTATGTCTGTTAGTTTGATTCTTGCTCTAGAAATTGGTACATGACTTAAAGATAAAATGTAGTCTTGTGTTGTATTGGTCTATACTAGCTTTTGTTACTGAATGTGGTCTTTTAATATGACGGTCCGGAAGTCCGTCCGTCCGTGTGTGCGTGCGTGCGTCCGTCCGTCTGTCCATCAGACACAAAGACCTAGGCGCCGCAGAATGGAGTAGCCATGGAGTGAAGAGTCCCAACACTCTCCAAGTTTTTGAGGTGGAAAAAATACGGTAAGTTGTGTAAGGGAAGTTCAATGACTGATCTGAGGCCTTAATCTAAAGCGCTTTGTTTCTGGTTTAGTTTTGCCCAAGTTTGACGTGACCATAAACGCACCGCAGACCTACAGCGTTGCAGTTATGGGACTGAAAGTTGAGTCTTGTGCCAAGTGAGTGATGCTTTATTTTTCTTGTCTTGTGGTAGGTCAGTTCTTTATTTTATTTTATTTTATCCTTTTGCCTGTGCTTGACTTAATTGTGTCTTTGTTCTCCTACCAGATGAATGCCATGGGCTGTGCCTCTCTTACTGTTGATACGTCAGTGTTTTTCAACACCAAATTTGAAGACCAAATGCAAGACCCATTTCTTGTAAATGTGAATGTTACTGAGGAGGGAACAGGTGAGCTAATGGCTGATTTGAACCATATACTCTATCATCTTCACAAGACGTGCACTTTAAGCCACAAAGTTGATATTCTTCACTGTTTGTTTGGACTTTCTCTCACAGATGTAATGGTGTCAAAATCTGCCCGCCCGTCCCCAGCCCAGTCGCCCGCCCGTCCGTCCGCCAGCCGCCCGCCCGTCCAGTCGCCCGCCCGTCCGCCCAAGTCGCCCGCCCGTCCGTCCAGTCGCCCGCCCGTCGTCCAGTCGCGTCCCGCCCGTCCGTCCAGTCGCCCGCCCGTCCGTCCCAAGTCGCCCGCCCGTCCGTCCAGCTCGCCGCCCGCTCCAGCGCCCGCCCGTCCGTCCAGTCGCCCGCCCGTCCGTCCAGTCGCTCGCCCGTCCGAGATCGCAACCAATATCCCGCAGCTGTTCAGTTTATGCCTCAGGACTACAGTCAAGAGACAGCAGCTACGTATGGGACTTATAAAGATCATAGTCTGAACTGCAAACCCATCTGCTATTTCCCTTCCACTGAACCATATGGTTATCAACAACCGTATCATGGGATTCCAGCTACAAGTCCAGTCTATCAAGATGAGAGACTTACTCCAAGGGATACATTAGCTCACCATGCACATGAGAGACATGCATATGAGAGACACTCAGACAGCTATGGTCAATCAGCTCCTAATCCTGCAGACAAATCAAGCTTCTTGACCCCACGACAGTACGCAGATTACGCTCAGCCTGAGACATATCAGCCATACCACCCAATGCGCCCTCCTTCTTTCCATATCCTCATGTAGAGCCCACCTACAGAGGTCCTATTCCCACCATTCCTCATTTTTGCAGTGAAGATCCCAGAGAGTTTGCACGACTCAAAATTGCACTGGAGAATTTGCTACCTGCCGAGGCTACAGAACGTTTCAAGTACCAAATACTCGTTGATCATCTGAAACAGGAGAATGCCTTGCTCATTGCAGACTTGTACATCAACAGCAGGTACCCATACACCAACACCATGAGGTCTCTAACGGCACTTTATAGTCAACCACATCAACTCGCACTACAAAGAATTGCAGAATTGATGGATGGCCCAAAAATCAGGAGTGGTGACACTAAATCTTTTAGAATGTTTGCCCTCAAAGTGCGTGCATTAGTTGGAATGCTGGACCAACTTGGAGCTAAAGGATGGACAGAGCTCAAATGTGGGTCACGTGTTTCACGTCTCCTTGCCAAATTGCTTCATGATCTTAAAGCAAACTTCAGAAGGTTTGTTAACCCCATTCAGAACCCAGTTCCAACACTAATAGAACTCAGCGATTGGCTAGAATTTGAGCTCAGAATACAAGAGGATGAGTCACAGTACGTTAGTAATGTAAGCAGAGTCTACTCTCAGCCACAGAGAGAACAGCAAAGGAATTGCAAGCTGGTTCAATGATTTGCTACTGTCTTGCATGGTGGCGAACGGAGTAAACCAGCAAGTGTTACAGCAGTCAAGAAGGAGAAACCGACAAAGTACTGCCCCTTCTGCAACACTGTGCAGCATTACTTCAATCAGTGCGCTAATTTCAAACTGCTGAATCAAGATCAAGTGGAGTCTTGGCTGAAGTCAAATCAGAAGTGCTTTAGGTGTGGCTGTGATCACCAGATCTCACAATGTAATCTTGCCAAATGCAAAAAATGTGAAAAGAGACGTTTAGAAATACTGCATGATTTCAATGCCAAAGGTAAACATGAAACACAAGCTTCAGCAAAAAACAGTTGTCTTGTGAACTCGGAAGTAGAGACTTTGTATATGGACAGACCAACTGCAGGCAGCAAAGTTCTTTTGAAGGTCAGCCAAGTGATCTTGAGAAATGGAGAGAAGGAACTTGACACATACGCTATATTGGATGATGGATCAGAGAGGACAATGTTACTGTATGAAGCAGCACAGCAACTTGATCTTCAAGGACTTCCTGAAGATATAGCCCTCCGTACTGTGAGACAAGACATACGGGTTGTTCATGGGGTGGCTGTTTCATTCTCAGTAGCTTCTGCATTTAAGCCAAACAAATCCTTCACCATTGAAAGAGCTTTTACAGCCAAAGAACTGAGCCTCGCAAAACACACTTACCCTGTTAAGTTGCTGCAGAAGAAATACAGATAGCTACAAGGTCTGCCCATTCCCTCATTGCAGCAGGCTCAACCACTCTTACTCATTGGCTCAGATTATCCACATTTAATCACAGCTACAGAGCCAGTACGTCTCGGATCTCCTGGCGGTCCTGCCGCTGTGAAAACCAGACTCGGGTGGACTCTGCAGGGCCCCTCAATTCCTTGCCAGTCAGCTCTCACCACAACAGTGTCTATTAACCTCCACTTTGTCAGCAGAAGCCGAACTGTTCAACAATGTACAGAAATTGTGGCAAATGGGCACACTTCCATATAGGAGTGAGACACAGAAGGCAAGACACAGAAGCGGTGCAAATCCTTGAGGAGAAAACAATCAGGGTGGCAGTTGGAGACATTCAAAGGTATGCAACACCTCTCCTCTGGAAAAGAAATCTTCCACCTTTGCAATCAGCTAAAGAAGCAGTAACAGGCCATTTAAGAAGCACAGAAAACACCTTTTGCAGAACACAGATCTTGCTTCAGTGTATGTTGAAGTGCAGAAACTTGAAAAGGCAGGCTACATCTCAAAGCTGACACCAGAGGAGACCGATAAAAGCCGATGGAATCAAGGTCCACAGTTCTTAACTCAGTCAGTTAGTAGTTGGCCCAAACAGCCTCATGATTATGTAAGCGATGACATCCAAGAACACGCAGTTATACTTTCTGTGGAGCGCTATCCTCCAGTCAAACTGATCAGATATCTCTCGATACAATTCACTTCAAGATCTGATTAAGGCTACTGCTATTTCCCTTCATGGGGCGGCAGACGAAAGTGAACTCTCTGCTGACGACTATACACAAGCTGAACAGGAACTTCTGAGACGTGCTCAAGTTGAAAGCTTCCCAGAAGAAATAGCCCAACTCCAGTTAGGCAAACCTGTATCTCACTCTAGTCGTATTCTAACTCTAGCCCCAGAGTATGATCACAAAGCCAAATTAGTCAGAGTATGTGGACGCCTCCGCAGATGTCAGCACTTGGACTCAGACACTCTACACCCTATTGTCTTAGATCCTGCTCACCCTCTTGTAAAGCTTCTGATTCAACATCACAACAACCTCCTGTTACATCCAGGACCTGAGCGCGTGTTCGCAGAACTGAGACGAAAATATTAGATCATAAGAGGCAGAGAGGCAGTAAAAAGACACCAGCGCAGCTGCTTTGAATGTAAGAAATGGTGAGGGAAGCCAGAAATTCCTATGATGGCAGATCTCCCTCAGTCTAACTTTCGGTTGTTTCGTCCAGTTTTCTATTCAATGGGCATTGACTGTTTTGGCCCCTTCCAGGTTAAGTTTGGACGCAGTTGTTTATCCGGAATCGGAAATGCTCAGTCGTACAGTAGAACATTTCATTAATGTTTAATAAATGACAAGACAAATATGCTTAGTTCTTTGAGTTTTATTTTAATTATTCATTGTAAAGAAAAGCCAGTGATGAAGTCCTCTTTTGCCTGCAAATAATATATATTGTACTCTGTGTGAAATAATATATTAGCACTTACTCTGAAGTTCATATGAAGCAACTACTCTCTTTAGTGCCAGTTTTTTTTCTTTCTTTTTTTTCTTTAAGTTGTAAAGTATTTTCAAAATACTGTTTTCTAGGGGTAGGGGTGAACCTGTCAACACATGGCTTATGCATCAAAAATTTAAAGAAAAAGTACAACACTGCCCACCTCTGCATCACTGCTTTGTGCAGACTCTTCTGTAGATGTGGACTCCTGCAACTCATTGCATTCAGATATAATACACTCTTAGAAGAAAAGGTTCTATATAGAACCTTAAAAGGTTCTAAAGCGCTACGTATTTGGAACCCCTAAAATGTAATGCATGTGAATGATCACCAAATTCAAGATATGGGGGTTAAAAAATGTAATTAATAAATATCACATGAAGAGTGCCATTTCAGTTTTTATCCTCCAAAAATCTGCATGATTAAAATTGGATATTAAGTTACTACAACAGTTTAATAAACAATAATTTAATTACAACTACAAAATGTTGCAGAATAATGTAATATATGACTGAATAATAGCCTATAAAGAACCTCTGTGCCAAAAGGGTTCTTTAAGTTCATTATCATATTTTTTTTGCATAAAAGGTCCTTTGCAGTTGAGTAAAGAACCCTATGCTACATGTATAGAACCCTTTTTTCTAAGAGTGTAGATATTCAAGTGTAAATTAAGTAAAGCTATTTATGCACTTAAAGATATCTGAGAGGGTTTCTTCACTGTCCTGTGCATTGGGGAAAAATGGGCATTACAATGTGTTGTACTTTCTTCCCTTTTGATGTAAAGTTAGAAAAAGACTTACTGCACATGCTTCAGCCAACAAAAGTGTTAGTGTATTGAAGTGATATAATGAAGTACACTGGGGGCAAATGTGATCAATAACTCATAGCAACATATTTTTTTTACATTAACTATGTAGTTTCACAGTCACACATGTAGAAGTCAAAGCAGTTCATTACTTCTCAAGGTTTAACAGCTGATATGACTGGTCAGCCATTTGGATTATAGGCCTACTTAATTTAATGCAGCAACAAATTATTTTATAGTGTACTAGGATCATTTAAAGTTCATTTACCAGCAGTGAAGGTGCTGTGTGTGTGAGGAAGAGCTGAACAGAAGGATGCCCTCCACAAGGTTCACATTTAACCCAAGGGCCAGCTCTTCTGCCTGGGTAATGTGGGGTGCAGGACCACCACCTGTTTGTTTTTCTTTTTTTTCCCTCAACCTTTTTCTTGCTTTTATAAGCAGACAAACATTTATTAACAGTGCCTTTTTAAAAGAGATTAGTTAGTACAAATTACTATTATGTAGAATATTATAGTACTTCTCTTTTACTTGTTCCTATGTTCTAGCAGTGGGTGGTGACTCTGACATAATGAACAACGTTATTAATTATTTTGAAATTATTAAAATAAAAAATTATAACTACAAACTTAATTTGTCTGCTACTTTTTGCCGGCTCTCTCTCTCTGTCCTAATGTGTTTCCTGTGTTTAAATTAAGTTTTCCAACTCAGCTTATCCTTCATGCAATAACTCTTGCTCTTCTGTGGAGAAAAAAACGGAGCGCGCTCTTTGGCCACGGCGAACAGCCAATGCAGCGTTGCTGATCAATGTTTCAACTATCGAGACATATCCCAGCAGCCATATCACCCTCTATGGCTTGTAGCCAGCAGCCATATCACCCTGTAGCCCAAGACTGATTGCCCACTGAAGCTAAGCAGGGCTGAGCCTGGTTAGTACCTGGATGGGAGACCTTCTGAGAAAACCAGGTTGCTGCTGGAAGAGGTGGTAGTGAGGCCAGCAGGGGGTGCTCACCCTGTGGTCTGCGTGGGTCCTAATGCCCTATAGTGATTGGGACACTATACTGTCAAAGAGCACTATCCTTCGGATGAGACGTTAAACCGAGGTCCTGACTCTCTGTGGTCATTAAAAATCCCAGGATGTCTTTTGAAAGAGTAGGGGTGTAACCCCGGCATCCTGGCCAAATTTGCCCAGTGGCCTCTGTCCATCATGGCCTCCTGAATCATCCCCATATATACCAATTGGCTTCATCACTGTCTCCTCTCCACCAGTAAGCTGGTGTGTGGTGAGCGTTCTGGCACACTATGGCAGCCGTCGCATCATCCAAGTGGATGCTGCACACTGGTGGTGGTTGAGGAGATTCCCTCTCTATGTGAAGCGCTTTGAGTGCCGAGAAAAGCGCTATATAAATGTAACAAAATTATTATTATTATTATTATTATCCCCTTTTAACCCAGTGCATGAACGCGCAATTATCTCAGATAACTCAATCCAGGTATACTAACCCTAACTGGCAGGTGTGTTCGAAGAACCCAATTAGCCGGATCATGATGAGCATGATGATATTATCTTGAATGTCTCGTTTGATCTTCTGATGTCTCGTTTGATCCTAATCTCTAGTAGAGAAAGAACAGCAGATCTTCAATGGAGAATAATTCATGGTGCAATAGCCACAGACAAACATGTGGCACACCTGAACCCAGCAGTAGGGGTGGGATACAGGTTTTGTGGAGAAGAAAATTTTGAACATTTGTTTTTAAAATGTAAAAGACTGTAAGGTCTTTCTGAAGTTCTTAATAGATTGTTTCAAGTTTTTGGTGAAGATTTCTCAGAGGAAGAAGGAAGATGTGTCTGTTAAATCATTTAACAGGAACTGTGAAATTGGCAATATGGAAAACCAGGAAAAATCAAGGATTGCAGCTTAATAGTATTAATGTTGAAGTCATGTTTATGAAATTAGTGGCTGGTAGACTATAAATAGAATTTGCATACTATAGTCTTGTAAATAATGAGAAGGGTTTCAGTGATCTGTGGTGTGTTAATGATGCTTTTGTTGTTTACGATGGAAATCTGGTTTTGGAATTTTAATGTTTTTTTTATTATTTTTTTTTCATATATACAAATAATGTTAATTGTTGAATATTAAGTGTTTTAACTAAAGTTTTGTAAACATCTCTCTTTCTCTCTCCTCTGGTGCGCAATCTAAACTCGAGCGTGTTGTGTAACCATAGTAACCATAGTAACTTTGATCTGCTTGAATATTTTAATCGTCTTTAAAACATGATTCCGAAGGATAAATTAAAATACCCGGTATTAAAAAAAATAAAAATACAAAATAAATACTAAATTATTAAAATTTAAGAATAATTATCAAATTATTATTATTATATATTTTTTGGAATCCGGGCTGAAGCCCCGAATGCCCATGCCTAACGACGCGCATGGGCGGTAACCTTCCGGACAACGTGAGCGACAGTTTAGCCAATTCACAACACACCGGCCCAAAACTAACCAATCTGAGCCCACCGCCCGTTTCTGAGGGAGTTTTTTCATAGAATCAGGAAGTGAACCGATCGTTAGGGGACAGAGGAGAGCGCGGCTGACAAAGGTGAAGTTTATGAAAAATAAGACTTTTAAAAAAAGAAAAATCATGAATACATGTTATATTACACCCCATAAACACAATCATGCAAAGAAAAAAAGCAGTCAACCCCCCCCCCCCTTTAAGCCTTCCTATTGGCTGTCCAGCAAGAATTCCCCCTCCTGCCAAAATGTAACAATTTAAAGCCTGATTAACTTTTAATTTTGTTAACTGCCTGCTCATTGATTAATATCTATGTATGTATCTACTGTCAGATGAATCTTTAATCTTGCTTAATTTATTTTACTTGTTGCCTTTTTAACAATGAAACACCTAGGTTTTTCAACATTTCTTTTTCTTTTTGTTTTGTTGGTAAAACAGAAACACAAATTCTCTGCTCCATGGAGTGGGCTATACTGTATATATAGGCTACTGTAAATATTCTCTCTCCCTCTCTCTTTCTCTCTACATAAATATACGCAAATATAATTTCATCCATCCATCCATACATCCATCCATCCATCCAAAAATTTCCTATTCCTTTATTTCCCCAAAATGTAGATTATTTGGAATGTATATGATTTGTATTATATTAATGAAAAATATCAATACAATGCAAATGTAAACTGTTGTAAAAGCCTTCTATACAAATATTAATGTCAAATTTACTAATAACTCTTGCTTTTTTCCACTAGATGGCAGCAGAGCCAATAAAACGCATTTATTGCTGAGGTTTAGAGAGAAATCAGAGAATGTCTAATATGGGAGAGGTCATCCTGAAACCAAACCGTTGTAAAAGCTGCAACTTCACATATTATTAAATATATCTGTTTTCAGTAATTTAGTATTTGATCATCTTTAATCATTCAGAAATGTATCTACAAAAAAGTAACACAGTAGCATGATTAGTGATGAATCAAGAAAGTCATTAAAATAAGTGAGAACAATGAAAACCAAATATCAAAACAGAAATCAATTTCAGAAGCTTTCTTTAAAGGTACACTGTGTAACTGTTGGCCCGTGAGTGGGTAAAAAAACCCCTAACTGCATGCATTTTGTGGAAGAACATGGATTTTGTGTGCATACGAATGATTTTAAGAACAAATCAAGATTCACCAAACATTTTGTAATGAAATCTATTAAATTCTACTAAATTTACAGAAAAAAATACAGTAAAAACTGAAACAAAACGTTTGCAAAAAGTACTTCTACTTCTGCCCTGTTCAATTACAAACACTTGCGGTCTTTCCACTTGATTTGCACCTGTCAACTTACATAACGTATTTCCTGTATTTGGCCCAAGTGTTCAAGTAGGTGTGAAGACTGAACGTGTACATTGTTCGATTTTGGTGTATTTGGCCGAGCAGTGGTTTGGATGGCTCGCCGATGTATTAGATTTCTCCAATATAAGTAAGCTTGATCAGTTCTTGTGGGGAGAAGAATTTATTGAAGGTTTGTAGTGTAGCAGTCCTTCAGCAGCGATGTTGGCATGTCACCCTACAACAATATTAACCCAAAGTTCTGACTGTGAGACAGAACTTTATACATGATGGGCTACAAACAATAGAAAACTGTTAGGGCCTCCCATAGGATATAGACCCTGCAATCTACTCTGTGCAATGTTGTTTCTTTCATTCTTTGTCATTTACATCAATCAGTTTCTGTGGGCCATACACCTTTACAGACACAGATAGAGTTGATTACATCTAAATAAAATCTAAGGCAGAGTCATAATGTAAATGAGTCTTATGACTGAAAATACAATCTATCAACGAGCAGAACTGAATAGGCTACTGGATGGGACTCCATTTTTATTGTTGCATAAAAATGTAAAAAAAGAGCTTTTTAATTTGAAATACTTTGCATTTTAAAATAAACTTCAGTTCAGTAGTCATAAAAGAAACAACAATTTTAAAGCTGTTGTGCTTGTAGCCTAATTGATAAAAAGCAGTTGCAAATGATGCACATTTTATTTGTGCACAGATAAGTAGGCAATGCACCTTATGTTTTACTTCCAACTGATTTGTAATATCAAATTAATTTAACTTACAAGAATATTTTCCTTGACATCTCGCATTTTCAGGGCATGCGATTTCCCTAACATAATGCGTGATGAATACGCTTAGCCTCTGAATACCTCTCTGCTGGAATTTTCAAGATAGTGTGGGTTTAGTGTGCTTTAAGAATACTGTAGGCCTACTTTGGCATTTTTAAGACATGATAGTCTTGCTCACTTATATCTATCACATGCAGGCCCTCTCAAGTGACCAAGACCAAGTGTGGGTCGGCTATTTGGACACGGCATCTATATGGCCATATAATTGTGTTAAGAATTTACACTTTATTAGGTACACCTGTCCAACTGCTCGTTAACACTTAATTTCTAAGCAGCCAATCACATGGCGGCAACTCAGTGCATTTAGGCATGTAGACATGGTCAAGACAATCTCCTGCAGTTCAAACCGAGCATCAGTATGGGGAAGAAAGGTGATTTGAGTGACTTTGAACGTGGCATGATTGTTGGTGCCAGAAGGGCTGGTCTGAGTATTTCAGAAACTGCTAATCTACTGGGATTTTCACGCACAACCATCTCTAGGGTTTACAGAGAATGGTCCGAAAAGAAAAAACATCCAGTGAGCGGCAGTTCAGTGAGCGTAAATGCCTTGTTGATGCCAGAGGTCAGAGGATGAATGGCCAGACTGGTCCGAGCTGATAGAAGGGCAACAGTGACTCAAATAACCATTACAACCAAGGTGGGCAGAAGAGCATCTCTGAACGCACAGTATGTCGAACTTTGAGGCAGATGGGCTACAGCAGCAGAAGACCACACCGGGTGCCACTCCTTTCAGCTAAGAACAGGAAACTGAGGCTACAATTTGCACAAGCTCATCGAAATTGGACAATAGAAGATTGGAAAAATGTTGCCTAGTCTGATGAGTCTCGATTTCTGCTGCGACATTTGGATGGTAGGGTCAGAATTTGGCGTCTACAACATGAAAGCATGGATCCATCCTGCCTTGTATCAACGGTTCAGGCTGGTGGTGGTGGTGTCATGGTGTGGGGAATATTTTCTTGGCACTCTTTGGGCCCCTTGGTACCAATTGAGCATCGTTGCAACGCCACAGCCTACCTGAGTATTGTTGCTGACCATGTCCATCCCTTTATGACCACAATGTACCCAACTTCTGATGGCTACTTTCAGCAGGATAATGCGCCATGTCATAAAACTGGAATCAACTCAGACTGGTTTCTTGAACATGACAATGAGTTCGCTGTACTCAAATGGCCTCCACAGTCACCAGATCTCAATCCAATAGAGCATCTTTGGGATGTGGTGGAACGGGAGATCGCATCATGGATGTGCAGCCGACAAATCTGCGGCAACTGTGTGATGCCATCATGTCAATATGGACCAAACTCCCTGAGGAATGCTTCCAGCACCTTGTTGAATCTATGCCACGAAGAACTGAGGCAGTTCTGAAGGCAAAAGGGGGTTCAACCCGTTACTAGCATGGGGTACCTAATAAAGTGGCCGGTGAGTGTATATTTCATCCTAACACAACCCTACAGCACACCAAGTTTACCAATATAATCTATCCGACTGATTTGTAAATGTGAACTCATGAAATATATTATATACAGCCACCAAAAGGATAATTAGGAACACCTGTTCAATTTCACATTAATGCAATTATTTAATCAACCAATCACATGGCAGTTGCTTCAATGCATTTAGGGGTGTGGTCCTGGTCAAGACAGTCATGGCTACACTTCTTTCAAGCAAAAAACTCTCTCAATCCAAAAAATCTTTTACCATTTACCCGACCCGACTACCTATCAGGTGTCTGACCAGGAATCATTATGGCAAGCCGACGTCCCTGTTACAAGTCTCCCCACAGACTGCCAGCAGGCAAACTGGTTCTTCTAGCCATTCCTCAACGTCCCTGGTCCCAAATAGGAGCCGATTTCATGACCGATCTTCCACCCTCTGATTCAAATACCTGCATCTTTCTCATTGTCGATTGATTTTCCAAAGCCTGCTAGTTAATCTCTCAAGGGCCTGCCCACAGCCTTCAAAGCAATCAAAGCACTATTCCATAACATTTTCCATCATTTTGGCATTCCAGAAGATATCGTATCCTACCAAGGTCCTTAAAGGGTAATTCCACCAGTGGAGACGTGAATATGTATTGAAAGTGGGTCATATAATATCATAAGTTTCTAATTTGGGTCCTTATGGCTGATAAAAGGCAAAAAATGACTTTTTAGTGCTGTGGATTTTAGACAACAATCCCCATAATGCATAATGCCTAATGCCACTCCCACTACTCCGACCATCAATGTAGACTGGAGTTGAGTTCCACTCTACGCTACTGTCTGGAAATCACTTCGCACAATGACATCAGATAATGCGCGCTAATATAATATGACGACGTGAGAGCGTCAAGGCGGCGCCTGTGCCATCAGCCAATGATTCTATATGGGCTTCAGACAATCGCCACACTTACTCTGACGCGTAATTTTACACGTGAAATGCAGCGAAACCTTGGAGCGTTTTGTCTTCGGCATCTTCATTAATCCCCTCATCAGATGTTCCGGTAGTCTCCTGCATATTGATAATGGCTCCCTGAATGCCCGCAAATTAGTTCAAATCTCCCGGAATCTAGAGCGAGTGAGCAAGAGCGCGCATGTGAGACAGTGTGCCTAGTGCACGAAGGAGAGGAGAGAGCGAGAGCCTTTGCATGTGTGCGCCATGACAGAGACTCAGGCACCGGAATTTTCGTTCTTATTCGGCCTGGTTATTACCGCTCACGTCGAACCGGTTCCCTTTTGGCACTACGTTTCCGTACCCTATCCATAATGCATCTGTCTGCGTATTCGAGTACCTTCGTCCATATTTTCAAGTTTCTGCCGGTGAAATCAAATGCACTGGCACTGATCTGTGATAGGTCTGTTAGCGCATTAGGTCCAACCCCTTAGACGGGTTTGAAAGAGTGGGATCTAGTGCTTGTAGTCTTTACAGAAATCCCACCTCTTACACTTCCTCCTACAATGACATAAAATGACGATTTTGTGCGTAACTGTAGGAGGAAATGAAAAAGGTAAATAGCAGATTTCTCTCGTCATAAGGAGTGTGTTGCACAACCATTCAATAGTAGGACTGGATTTTTAACAATGTAAATCTTAATGCGAGAGATCGGGAGCTACTTGAGGACAAACTGCCACCAGAACAGCTGGAACCGGTTCATTCCCTGGGTGGAGTCACGCCCAGAATCTCTGCACCAGTCTACCACTGGGCTTACTCCGTTCCAATGCATCTTGGGGTACCAACCACCCTGTTTCCTTGGGTCGTCGAGCCATTGGAGGTTCCAGCTGTTCACCACTGGTCCGAGCAGAGCGTGCTCCATCTAGCAGCAGGCAGTGTGAAGACACACCGCTAAGATCGAATGTCTGAAGATCCGAAACGCCACAGTATTAACCTGGTCAGAACGATATGGCTATCCACCTGTGACATACGACTTCGCCTGCCCTGCCGTAAGCTGAGTTCCCGCTACATAGGTCCTTTCACCATCGCAGAGGCATGGTCACCTACCGGGCTCAGACCTCCCGGCACAGTACCGCATCTCACCATCCTTTCACGTTTCCCTCTAAAGCCTTCTGAACCTTTGTCTCCTCTCCACACAGAACCTGGTGAAGCTGACGTACCTTCTCCTCCCGAAGTCGCCATCATTAACTCGTGCGACGGGACAATGGACTAGATATATTGTGGTGGATGGGAGGGGTACAGTCCAGGGGAACGTTCCTGAGTAGCCCTAGCCCTAGATGAATATACTCGACCCTTCCCTTTTGACCCAACTTCACCAAGATCATCCTATATCGTCCTAACACCCAGAGATTATGGAAAATATCCCATCAACACTCATAATCCTTTAACATGATACTAAGAGGATACCAACTTTTGACATTTACAAGTAGAGAATTTGAGAAATTTTATCCTTTGTATCAAGGGTGCTCTAATGGTGATCTACCCTAATGAAGTCGATTTTATTTATAATTTTTTTGGATGAGTTTGACTTGAGAGGGAACTATGGAACTAAAGAAATTCATAGTTTATTATGCAAAGTATTTGTAGGAAATTAACACACATTTACTGTATGTTCTGAAAGGGGCCCAGGTTTAAGAAGAAAAGTTATATTTCCTGTCTGCTGATCTTTGTTCTCGTACAGAACAGGAAACCACAGAGGTGTAGTGGGCATGGAGACTCAAACACGTCTTTTAAAAAAATTTAACAGTTGTCACTTTTGTTACACAGTTACAGTTTCAAGAGCCTTACAGAGCCAACTATAGCACGTCACTTAACAGGTTAAAAACAGGTCAGAATGTGGAGAAAAGTTTGTTGTGCGGTCATAGACACACTGCCACAGTTCCTCCATCCCACCTTTCAAAATGGGTGAGAACGTGGTAATGTGGTGGTGGGCATATTCTTCTCTATCGTGTATATTGGAGGAAGTGAAGGGTTTTTGAATTAGCAATGTGGCAATGTTCTTGTTTGTTTCTATGATTGTATTTTAAGTTTTTCTGAAATTGTATTTTCCTACAAAAACATTGAGCTGTCATAAAAAAGAAGCATAACATACTTAATAACACAAACCCACTTCCTATAAATATGTACGGCAGTTTTCCCTTAGCCTCAGCAATTCCCTCTCTTTCCACTTCTCTATTTTTTAAAAAGTCAGGGATTCTTCCTGTTGCACACAACCTCTTTAACCATGCGGTACAGCTTTTGTCATCTGCCTAGCTACTAAAAACAAACAAACAGCAAAAAACTGTGTTGTTTCTGCAGGATATTACCTTGATAATGCTGTTAAATAAGAGTACGATTAGACTACATGAGAGTCTTGTTATAAAAGTAATGCAGTGTCATGAAAATGACTTATTGTCTTTGTATTCTCAGTTCCTTAAATGAAACAAGACCATGGCATCAACACCTGCTGCACTATTTTTTCGTTTTACATCACAGAACAACCCATATAGACTTGATATATTTATGAAGAAAAAAAAATGACTCATTTTCCTATTCATATTTTACTAATTGTTGTATTTGCTGTCAAATAGTCCAAAAAGATAAATAAAAACAATTATCACACACATGAACACTGAATTACACAAACAATAAGTTACTTTGGTAACACTTTAGAATACTGTATCTTACTTACTGCAGAATTAATAAGGAATTATTGACGAACTAATAGGTAATTCTTCATTAACTACTTCTTCACTACTGTTAACTACTAAGGAAGATGTGTTAACTAATCAGTATGTAATATAATTTTATGATTGTGTTAAGTATCAGTTAGTTAATCAATAGCTAATGAATTCTGTCATACCTCCTGAAGAACTACTATTAATTATCTATTAATTACGGTTCAAGAAAAAGAACTAAGAAGTAACTACTTGAACAGTCATACAAAACTATCCTCAGATTATTTGTATATTTTATATACAGTACTGTGTGTGTCTGTTTTCCTCAGCATAGAATGCCATTGAGTAAATTAATGTATTTGAGGCAACGACTGAGGGAAACTGAAAATATAGGGAACTTATTAGTAATTAATAAATAAGTATCAAATAATTCTGCAGGAATTACTTAGAAGCTGGAACAGTATTCTAAAGTGAAAATATAGGGAACCCATTAGTAAATTAATAAAGAATTATCAAATAATTATCCAGGAATTAGGCTACTTATAATCTGAAACAGTCTTGTAAAGTGAAAATATAAGGAACTTATTAGTAATTAATAAATAACTTTTAAATAGTTTCTTCAGGAATTACTTAGAACCTGGAACAGTATTCTAAAAGTGACCACACAGGGAACCCATTTCAGTAATTAGATAATAATTATCAAATAATTATCTAGGAATTAGGCTACTTATGAACCTGAAACAGTCTTCTGAAGTAAAAATATAAGGAACTTATTAAGTAATTAATAAATAATTATTAGATAGTCCTTCAGGAATTACTTAGAACCTGAAACAGTATTCTAAAGTGAAAATATAGGGAACCCATTAGTAATTAACAAAGAATTACCACATATTCTGACTCAAATAAAACTTACATGACAATTCCTTATTAGTTATGCAGTAAGATACAGTATTCTAAAGTGTTACCGTTACTTTTTACTTTTAGTTTCTTTTCTTATTCTTAGTCTAACAACTTCCAGAGAATTTACTTTTCAGTGACTGACACACATGCGGTGTGTAAAGTACTGACAAGAACCGACTCACCCAGAGCCACAATCTAGAAATAAATGTCATCAGTATATCCTACTACATTATTTTCAACCACAAAGGTAACATCATCATGTTTGCAAGTGTACATTACCCTTATTTGAAAGGCTATTAATATTTTGGTAACACTTTATTTTGACAGTCCACTTTAGAAATTCAACTAACTATTAGTAACTTTGCCACTACATGTCAACTAACTATCATTCAAGTATTAGTAGACTGTCAGCTTAATATCTGCTGACACTTTTATTTTGTTGGTCTTTTGTATACATTCAACTGACAGTAAGTAACTTAGCAACTACAAGTCAACTTGTTCTCCTAACCTGAACCCTAACACCTAACCCTAACTTAACAGTCTACTGACAGTCTACTACAGCCTACTAATACTCTAATTACACTTAGTTGACATGTAGTTGAAAAGTTACTTATAGTTAGTAGAATGTCTAAAGTGACTATCAGAAATAAAGTTTAACCATATTTTTTATTATAATTTATTTTATGTAGAGGCAAATACTACCACATTTATACTTAAAGGTGGAATACCTAAGATTTTTGCATTAAAATATCCCAAAATCACAAGGCCAGTGTTATGTATTTAGTTAAGATGATAACTTACAATATTCCAAATGTTTCAAGCAATGTTTAAATCACGAGAAAATTGAGATTTTAACCAAGGAAACGGGGCGTGTGAGCAGGGGTGAGCTGGGAGTCGCCAGTCAATCGTGTCATATCCGCGTTACCTCGGTTTCCGCTCGTACTACGTGTAGTCCTGGACAAATGCGGAAGTTGTAGTTGTGCGTTTGCGTCTATCAAGCAACAAACGGCAGCTTGTTTCGCGCATTTGTTATGGAATGGTGCACAATTATTTCTTTTCAATTATTCTTGGAATGTGAACTGTTGGCTGTAAAGGGGTCGCACACCGGACGAGAAAGCCGCGCCACGTCTAGGACAAAGTCCACTATCGCACACCGGACGCGCACTTTCTCATCAGTGTATGGCCAGCAATATTGTTATGTTTAATGACATGAAAGGAAGATAATGTCTGTTCTATGTTATGATTGTACTGTACAATTAAATACAATCGTTGCTGAGTCTGCAGTCTTAAATTTTACCTCAGAACATCCGTTAACTGAATGAATTGAGAATATCACCTGAAAAATCTAATAACATCAGTAATTGCCATTCAAGCAGCTGATTTCTGTAAATGAATGTGATAACTAATTTACTTTTAAACCTGACTTTTCTTGCGGCTATTTCAGTTTAATGAAAAACAAGCATGTCATTAAACGCAACATTTATAGAAATCGAACTTTACCTCATCCATGACAACTAATTTCGATTCCCGTCTGACTGATTTATCCACGGTGGAGTTTGAAAACAACAGTTCCCATCATTCCGCGTTCCTCCACGTCGTCATCAAGCAAAGCCGTTGATGTTGTTTTGAATGTAGCGCCCTCTAGCGGCATGCAATCTTAGGTATTGCAGCTTTAATACTTTAACATAGAAATATACATTTCATAGGGGTACATTTGATATTCATAATTTGTTGCTGCAATGTTTCAGCTGCAGATCTAGGTCAGACTTCCTCTGACTGCAGGTTTAATTTCTCAGATGTTGCTGCTAAAGAGGTTAGTGGTAGCAAACACCATGTGAATCTTGTTCTTTTGTGCCATCGTGTACACTTGGTCACCACTGAATGGGTCCACTGGATTGATAATGCAGATGGCCAGAAATCTGTCATATCTGACCCTCTTTCAAAAGGGATAGTTCACGCAAAGCTTGATATCATGTCATCATTTACTTGTCAGTCCAAGTTTCTTTTTCCTGTCGAAAATAAAACTAGATATATTGAGAAATGTTTTAGTGATTTTTTTGTACCACGCAGTTTCCTCAGAGGAAAAAAAATCAATGAGAAATTGATCCACAAAAATAAAAATAAAGCCTATTTCAAAATGTGAAAATAAAAAGTGTATAAATCACACTTTTTTCTCACAATTTTTCTAAAGAGACACTGTCCAAAAGTGACACCAGCAGTTAAGGTTACAGCTTGAGGCAGCATCTCTCTGGCCTCCTTTGAGACCATGATCGAGCTTTGAAGGATTTTGTGTGGGTGGTGATGGTGCACTGGATAAGACACATGCCTTTGGTGTGAGAGACCCAGGTTCGAACCCACTGTGAGACACCAATGTGTCCCTGAGCAAGACACTTAAATGGATAGTTCACTTTGAAATTAATTTTTGACATGTTTTAGCTTACCCCAAGGGCATCCAAGATGTAGGTGTCTTTGTTTCCACAGCATTTTCAATTTTGATATTTTTCGGTCAAACCGTTTTTGTCTCTCAGTCATATAATGGAGGTTTAGGGGTCCTCCCTGGGTTCACCTCAAAGAGCATGCACAAAGAAGTCAAAATTGAACATGATTGAATGACTCGTAAATGTAAGTACACATTGATGGCCTAAGACACGAAACAAGCGTTTTTTGTGAGAAAACAAACAGTCTCATTTTTACCTCTTGTCTCCACAGCCATGTCCAACTGATCTGACGACACGGGCGCTTCAGTCTGCGTATGCACCGGAAGTGATGCACCCAGAGTCTCTGATTACCTGCCATAGTCCTGCTGAAGGAAGGCACGGGGACTGCAAAGGTAAACAGAACAATAAACTGCAATGTCCGTAATGTAAGTGCACTACAGGGAGACAGGAAGGACAGCTGATCGACCTTGCAGTTCTAAACCACGTGTAACCATATTTGTAGGAGTGGAGTAACATCTCACAGCAAGAACTGGAAAGCCTGGTGCTGGCCATAAAAAAGTGATACACGGTGTTTACAGCTAGTGGAAACACCAATATAATGACTGCTACTTTTGATACTGACACCTTTGTTCAGTGAGGGACTCGTTATTTTATTTCCGTTTATGTAATGTGTTCAGTTTATGTCTCAGTTGCTGAATTATATTCCTATAAATATTTAAACATGTTAAAAAAGCAGTTGAAAGTGAAAGTTGAAAGTTGCTGTGTGTGAATGACATCGCTAACATCTTAGAATAGCATGGATCAACAGTGTATGTTGAGTATTTTAAAATGGCTTTGAATTCAGCTCAGCCAATCACAATCAAAGACCTCAATTTGAATTTATTCTTTAAAGAATCTAAAAGTGATGGAAGTCAGCTTAATATCTGCTGACACTTTATTTTGTTGGTCTTTTGTAGACATTCAACTGACAGTAAGTAACTTAGCAACTACAAGTCAACTTGTTCTCCTAACCTGAACCCTAACACCTAACCCTAACTTAACAGTCTACTGACCGTCTACTACAGCCTACTAATACTCTAATGACACTTAGTTGACATGTAGTCAGTTGACAATTCGACTAGGGCACTATAGTAAGGTTTAAAATTGGTTTCAAAAGTGACATTTCCTTATAAGAGTGTGTTGTCCTGTTTATACCGGTGAGAAGATTTTGGTTGGTGTGGGTTGGTATTTTAAGGTCTGAGGCTGTTTATATGGCAAGCAAGTATGACAAAACTTGACACGTGGTACCTCATAACCCAATGTGCAACTACAACAGTATTTGACATATAGGTCTACTGCCTGTCTATTTAATATTTTGTCAAGATTTCCAGTCTTTATCTTTAGCTATCATCACCACTCTCAAAAGCTATACTCATCGTCTCTCCCAGTTCCCTTTTCTTCAGCTTGAAAGAAATCTGCCAGATTTCTCTTCTCTATTCTCCTTCAAACATTTTCATTTGTAGCTACCACTTTGCCTTTAATATATAGTGACAAGTACAACCTGCACAACAGCGAAATCTCAGCACATAAGGTAGAAAACCAAAACCAGACAACAAAAGTACAAATTAATATACGTGAGCAGCGATATGTGCAAGTGAGAAAAGCAAGAAATGAAGAACAGGACGTGGTGTAAAGGTGTGAAAAAACATCCCGTTGCATGTGCATCTGTGACATGAGGATGAAACAAGATGGAACATCTACTTTGTAACAAGTTTGCTTTGCAACAATTATTACTAATTACAAATTAGTTTCATACTGATGGAAAACAAACACAAAAAAGATCTGTAATATATATGAACACAAATAACTGGTGATAAAATAACAAAGTTGGCTTGAGTTGATTGTTTTCTGACTGAAAAGTTTTTATATTATTTTATATTATAATAATATCAATTAGCATACAGAACAACAGTTACAATTTGTAGTTGTCAAATTGTTGTTTGTTGTTGTTTTGCTAGACAAGATCATATTTAAGAATGATGAACAATAACTAATGAACATGTCAAATCTGTTTGCCAACTTGTAACATGCATCCTATTTCTGCATTTCCCTGAGCAAAACGTTTCATTGAGAAAGCAAAATGAACATTTAAAATAGAATTGTGAATGGGTGACAACTGATTGTTATCATATTTCCTCTTTTAAACCCTGGTGTTCCCTGCCACTGCTCCTCCTCTTTTCTCTCTTCAGTGCATCTGCATGCTGTGACCTTCAGGTCTAATAATGAGTAACTCTCAAAGTGTCAATCATTTTAGTGCCTCTCAACTACTGTGAGATCCTTCACTGACACAGGTACGTTTTCTTCCTTCCAAATAACCAGATCGATAATGTTCAAATTGATGCTGAAATGAATGTTTATTGTTGTATTCAATTTACATTTTAAGATTATCAGTGATCATCTCATTTTATTTCACTATTATTGGATTTATTTCGGTAACACTTTACAATATCGGGGTGCACTAATATGCATTAATTCATGCTTAACTAATGCACAGATAATCATGAGTTAATGTATAATTAATGAAGAACTAAACCATTAATTAATGATTACTGCATCAGCAACTAATAAAGAGTCTATATGATTAATAGATTAAGTAATACATGCATTGCTATTAATTCAATGTGTCATTGTGTATTAATTCCTTAATAACATATTTTATTAACTAATAATTAATGTTTTAATTACCACAATTAGTCAAAGCTATGCACTTCAACTTCCAGTTGTCTGCTTTAATTAATCATTAGCTGATGATTTGCAAAGGTATCATTATGTTATGACTTTACTTGTTGGGGCACATCATTATTAACTAGTCATTTAGTAATTGTAGTAATTTGCACATGAATTTGCACTAACAATGAAGTAATTAATAATGTATTAATGCATATTAGTGTACCTGTCATATTATCTGGAAGTTGAAATACAAGGCTTTGGCTCATTCTGGTAATTAACATATTAATTAACACTATTAGTTAAAAAAAATGAGTTATTATGGAATTAATCCTCAATTACATATTTAATTAATAACAATTCATGTATGAGCTAATACATTAACCTTACAGACTCTTAATTAGTTCCCAATGTGGTAATCATTAATGAATAGCTTAGATAATCATTAGTTACACATTAATTCAGTATTATCTGTGCATTAGTTTAAGCATGAATTTAATGCTTATTAAGTGCACCCGTCATTGTAAAGTGTTACCTTTATTTCTTGCCATAATATTGAGTACAATTTGCTTCCCTTGTCTTGTATATGCAATACGAAAAGTATTGAATGGAGTCTTCACTTCCAATTACGATGAATGATTTTAAGACTTAGATTTCTAAAAGTTAATGTATGTCCAGCTCAAACAGACTGATGCTATTGTGACTGCTGGATGATAAAAGGGAAATACCAGGGTGGTGATAAATATCCCAGAAGATTTCAGGTTTCGATTACCGACATTCAGAACATTATTGTAAATAACATGGTTTCGCAAAGTGTAGAGATCAGAAGACTATACTAGCCTATATACTCTTAAAAATATGAAAGGGTTTTTTTGCGAAACATTTTGGGGTCCCCAAAAACCGTTAAACAATTCTTAAGAGCTTTTTTGTTGTCTAAGTGTTAAAACATTTTAATAAATCCAAAGAAACTTTTTCCACTAAGCAACTTTTGGAGAAGGCGGATGTTAAAAGGTGGATAAAGAACCTTTATTTTTTAAGAGTGTATATCCAAACTACCCACAGTCTCATTTTCAAAGAAATGGTGTTTCACCAGGAATGCACACTCAGGGAGGTGTTAGACAGTTCGTCAGAAACACATCTGAAGGTCATAGCTGATTCAAGCTTAGTTCTCATCAATGATGAAAATCTGAATTGCATTGTGACTGATAGACATCAGTGATGAATGCTTTGTGGCCACAGTGTGGTTTTCATTTTTCTCTTATCTGTTCAATTGGAGCAATTCACAGAATATGAAAACAGTTGATTTGAAAAATAACAGTGTTCCATTCGCTATAAATTCACTTATAAAATCCAGATATGGCAGTGCCCTAATATAAATTAATAGGCTATATGAAAAGACTAAATTAATCCTATTAATATATATACCATTCAGTCGCATCTTATTTTCAAACCTGTATACAAATTCCTTCAGAGGATTACAGGAAAATATATTTTATGAATGTTTAAATTGTTTAGTCCATAGTATACAATAAAGGTCAATGGGTGCAAATATCATTTGACCCTACTTTCATTTTATGGACAAAACAAACAAACAAACAAAGAAAAATACAATATCTTCTTTTGTGTCCCAAAGAAGCAAAAGAAAAGTCATAAAGGTTTGGAGCGACATGAGGGTGAGTAAACGATGACAAAATTATTATTTTGGGTGAATGATTCCTTTAATTTGAGCCTGAAATCTTTATGCCTGCCATCATGTCTCACCATTGCCCCTTCTGACCAAAGTACGTTACTTCAGAAAAAGTTGTCTATTCAGAAGTCAACTATACACTGGAATAAAATGTAAGGCTATACTCCTGAAATTTTACCCTTCACAAAATGCTGCCAAACACACAACATAGCACATTCACTAGTTTCACGTCACACACTAGGCCTAAAAACACTCATTAAATTAATTAACAAATAGCCTACTGTATTGAAAATAAATGATAGAAATGTATGTTTCGTTGCAGAAGATGAATTTTGACAAAACGATCAGCATGATCATTCAAGAATTTAACTACTCTGCTGATTACGGCAACTACACATACGAGGACTGCTGTGGAGGAGGACTTGTGTGTGATCAGGAAGCAAGCATGCACTTTGATTCCATTTTATCCCGATCCTTTACTCTCTGGCGCTGGTAGTGGGGCTGCTGGGAAACGGACTGGTTCTGGTGGTTCTGTGGAAGAAAAGGCAGAGCTTGAATGTTACAGACATCTTTATCCTTCACCTGTGTTTAGCAGACACTCTGCTGCTGATGACCCTGCCCTTCGTGGCTGTAGAGGCAGTGAAGGGCTGGATCTTCGGCACAGCGCTCTGCAAACTGAACGGAGCGATGTTCAAGGTGGGCAAAGTCTTTACTGTTTATGTTGATGTTTGTTTTATGAAATGATTCGGTACACAGCTTCTCCGTTTTATTGTTTTACACATACATTCAGTTTATGAATGACAATAAATTCTTAAATTAGACATTTTACTCTGGCAACCGAAAAATTATAATCTAAATTAACTCCTTTTTATCAAGTCAAAAATATAATTTAATATTTCTGATTTAAAATAATGCATTAAAGGGCCCCTATTATGGATTTTTGAAAATTACATTTCATGTTGTAACACTATGCTGCTGGCGCAAGAATTATTATGTTATTACCTACAGGATTATTAGGAACACCTGTTCAATTTCTCATTGAATGCAATTATCTAATCAACCAAATCACATGGCAGTTGCTTCAGATGCATTTTAGGGTATGGTCCTGGTCTAGACAATCTCCTGAACTCGCAAACTGAATGCCAGAATGGGAAAGAAAGGTGATTTAAGCAATTTTGAGCTGTGGCATGGTTGTTGATGCCAGACGGGCCGGTACTGAGTATTTTACAATCTGCTCAGTTACTGGGATTTCCACACACAACCATGTTCTATGATTTACAAAGAATAGTGTGACAAGGGAAAAAAAAACATGCAGTATGTGGCAGTCCTGTTGGTGCAAATGCCTTGTTGATGCTAGAGGTCAGAGGAGAATGGGCCAACTGATTCAAGCTGATAGAAGAGCAACTTTGACTGAAATAACCACTCGTTACAACCGAGGTATGCAGCAAAGCATTTGTGAAGCCACAACACGCACAACCTTGAGGCGGATGGGCTACAACAGCAGAAGACCCCACCGGGTACCACTCATCTCCACTACAAATAGGAAAAAGAGGCTACAATTTGCAAGAGTTCACCAAAATTGGAAAGTTGGAAAGACTGGAAAAATGTTGCCTGGTCTGATGAGTCTGATTTCTGTTGAGACATTCAGATTGTAGAGTCAGAATTTGGCGTAAACAGAATGAGAACATGGATCCATCATGCCTTGTTACCACTGTGCAGGCTTGGTGGTGGTGTAATGGTGTGGCGGATGTTTCTTGGCACACTTTAAGCCCCTTAGTGCCAATTGGGCATCGTTTAAATGCCTCGGCCTACCTGAGCATTGTTTCTGACCATCATGTCCATCCCTTATGGCCACCATGTACCCATCCTCTGATGGCTACTTCCAGCAGGATAATGCACCATGTCACAAAGCTTGAATCATTTCAAATTGGTTTCTTGAACATGACAATGAGTTCACTGTACTAAAATGGCCTCCACAGTCACCAGATCTCAACCCAATAAAGCATCTTTGGGATGTGGTGGAACGGGAGCTTTGTGCCCTGGATGTGCATCCCACAAATCTCCATCAACTGCAAGATGCTATCCTATCAATATGGGCCAACATTTCTAAAGAATGCTTTCAGCACCTTGTTGAATCAATGCCATGTAGAATTAAGGCAGTTCTGAAGGTGAAAGAGGGTCAAACACAGTATTAGTATGGTGTACCTAATAACCCTTTAGGTGAGTGTATACTGGGAAATTTAAACAGTTTTTATTCACCTTTGATGCATGTAAACCTGTTTCAGGAGACTCCACAAACTAACATTAAGCAAACTTTAAAATAGCATAATTGGGGCCCTTTAATATATACTAATAACATTTACTTTTTATGGGTTAAAACAAGCAAAAAACTGTTATATACTGTATGTATTTTTAATTTAATAATTGCATTCACTTCCATGCTCTTTTTAATATTATATATTACTTTCAATTGGTTCAGGTCTTTGCAGCCTTTCATTGTCAGGTTTCTCTCATTAGATCAATTTCTACTGTGGGATTTTCATGCTATCCTGCATTTGCAGTCTTTGACCGGCTATGTGTCCATCGTCTATGCGTGTGCAAGTATTGTTCTATAAAAGCCAATGGTGACTCACTGTTGCTGCCCTGATGGTCTGGGCCTTCTGCATTCTGCTCTCCATTCCTGACTGGAAATTCCTTGGGGTCCACACGGACAGCAGACGTCAGAGTGGAACCAGAATGTGCTCCACTTTACCCCCTTGATTTTAATTGGCGTCTGTACTTTCGTCTGCTGTACCATATTTTAGGTTTCGTCTCTTCCAGCAATAATGATGTTGTTCTGTTACTCTTGCATCCTCCTGCGGCTGCGACTGCGGCTCTCAGGGCATGCAGAAGAAGAGGGCCATCCGTGTCATCATAGCTCTCGTACTGGCCTTCTTCATCAGCTGGACACCCTATAACATTACCTCATCATTGAGCACCATAAAAACCAACCAAACTAGTTAACAGAAACATCCTGTGGCAGCACCACACAGCATTGGATGTAGCTATTACAGCAACTTCCACTTTTGGCTACTTACACTGCTGTGTCAACCCAGTGCTTTATGCTTTTGTGGGGGTGAAATTTCGCCAGCAATTGCTGGACATACTGAGACCACTGGGCTTCACGCTGAAGGGCCCAGCAGGCCTGGTGTCGCGGAAAGCTCTGTATGGTCAGAGTCAGTGGACACATCACACACGTCTGCTTTTTAAAAGATCAAACTATACAGTCAATAACCATCTCTCTTTTTCTGCAACTTGTAACATCTGTATCAGTATTATGTCTGAAGAGTACACAAGTGTTTCTGTTCACACCAAGAAGGGTATCTATGAATCGTTCTAATTCTGAGAATAGTGAAGTCCACACCACAACAATAAAGACAGAGAAAATATCATTGGAATAATTTACTTTACCACTCTTCCCAGCTGATGAATGATAAAACCATTAACAATCAGAATCCACCCAACTTTAAAGATGAACATTCTTTAACCCAGTTTATTGTTAATTGACTACTATTGTTTTGCCATTCGGGTTTTTCTTCCCTGAAAAGGCTCAACATTGAGCCTCACAGGCACCAATAAGACATTGAGAGTGGTCCACTCAAATCCGTCAATCTCTTTCCATCTCAACGTTTAGCATGAGTTTGTGTGTGGCTAGCTAATGAAAAAGGAAAACGCTCGTTGTCTATCCAGCACCGGCTTTGAATGAACGATGTCCACAGACAAGGTAGAGTATGTTGCATGATTTTGTAACTGATCGGTATCGGAAATGAAGAAAAACAAAACAATGACGAATGTAACGCTTGGCGTATAAAGCAAGTCAAATTTGTAGTTTTCTTATGTCTGATTAGAACTACAGAATCTCAACCTGATCTGGCAATCTTCAGCAGATATAGCTAGGAACCAAAATCGGAGCCATGAGTGCCTTTCATCCTGTTAGGCAAAACTGTTTTGGCTAACAGGTTGAAAGGAACACTCACGGCTCCGTTGCGGTCCTAGCTATATCTGCTGAGAGGTTGCCAGATCAGGTTGGGATTCTGTAGTTCTCAACGAGACGTCAGAAAACTACAAATTTGAATCCCCCTGCTTTATACGCCAAGCGCGCGGCATTCGAATCATTGTTTTGTTTTTCTGTCATTTCGGAGTACCGTCCGCTACAAAATCATGCGACATACTCCCACCTTGTCTGTGGACATCGTTCATTCCAGAAGCCGGTGCTGATAGACAACGAGCGTTTTCCTACTTTTCATTAGCTAGCCACACCGCAAACTCATGCTAAACGTTGAGATGGAAAGAGATTGAGCGGATTTGAGTGGACCACTCTCAATGTCTTATCTGGTGCCTGTGAGGCTCTCAAATGTTGAGCCTTTTCAGGGAAGAAAAACCCGAATGGCAAAACGATAGTAGTCAATTAACAATAAACTGGGTTTAGAGAATGTTCATCTTTAAAGTTGGGTGGATTCTGATTGTTAATGGTTTTATCATTCATCAGCTGGGAAAAGTGGTAAAGTAAATTATTCCAACTGATATTTTCTCTGTCTTTATCGTGTTGTGCGTGTCGGACTTCACTATTCTCAGAATTAGAACGATTCGTGGATACCCTTCTTGGTGTGAACAGAAACACTTGTGTGCTTAAAGCCAAGTTTACTCTTCAGACATAATACTGATACAGATGTTACAAGTTGCAGAAAAAGAGGAGATGGTTATTGACTGTATAGCGTGATCTTTCAGAAGCAGACGTGTGCGATGTGTCCACTGACTCTGACCATACAGAGCTGTTCCGCGACACCAGGCCTGCTGGGCCCCTCAGCGATGAAGCCCAGTGGTCTCAGTATGTCCGGCAATTGCTGGCGAAATTTCGCCCCCACAAAAGCATAAAGCTCTGGGATTTGAGAGCACAGCAGTGTAAGTAGCCAAAAGTGGAAGTTGCTGTAATAGCTACATCCAATGCTGTGGTGCTGCCACAGGATGTTTCTAGTTAACGAGTTTGGTTGGTTTTTATGGTGCTCAATGATGAGAGGTAATGTTATAGGGTGTCCAGCTGATGAAGAAGGCCAGTACGAGAGCTATGATGACACGGGATGGCCCTCTTCTTCCTGCATGCCCTGAGAGCGGCACGTCGCAGCCGCAGGAGGATGCAAGAGTAACGGAACAGACATCATTATTGCTGGAAGAGACGAAACCTAAAAATATGGTACAGCAGACGAAAGTACAGACGCCAATTAAAATCAAGGGGTAAAGTGGAGCACATTCTGGTTTTACTCTGACGTCTGCTGTCCGTGTGTGGACCCACAAGGAATTTCCAGTCAGGGAATGGAGAGCAGATATGCAGAAGGCCGAGACCCATCAGGCGGCAACAGTGAGTCACCATTGGCTTTGATGACGACAATACGCGCGCCCGCATAGGGCGATGGACACGTAGCCGGTCAAAAGGCTGCAAGATGCAGGATAGCATGAAAATCCCACCGTGAAATTGATCTAAATGGAGAAAAGCGATTGACAATGAAAGGCTGCAAAACCTGATCCTTTTGAAGTAATATATAATATTAAAAAGAGACATGGAAGTGAATGCAATTATTAAATTAAAAATACATACAGTATATAACGGTTTTTTGCTTGTTTTAACCCATAAAAAGTAAATGTTATTAGTAGTAAATTAAAGGGGCCCCAATTATGCTATTTTTAAAGTTTGCTAATGCTATGTTGTGGAGTCGTCCTGAAACGGGTTTACATGCATCAAAGGTAGAATAAAAACTGTTTAAGTTCCCCAGCGTGCACTCACCTGAAGGGTTCTATTGAGGTACACCATACTAATACTGTGTCTGACCTTCTTGGCCTTCAGGACTGCCTTAATTCTACATGGCATTGATTCAACGAGGTGCTGAAAGCGTTCCTTAGAAATGTTGGCCCATATTGATAGGATTGCATCTTGCAGTTGATGGAGATTTGAGGGACTCACGTCCAGGGCGCGAGGCTTCCCGCTCACGGCATCCCAAAGATGCTTTATTGGAGTTGAGGTCTGGTGACTGTGGAGGCTTTAGTACGGTGAACTGACTGCCGCATGTTTGAGAAACCAATTTGAAATGATTCAAGCTTTGTGACATGGTGCGTTATCCTGCTGGAATAAAGCCATCAGAGGATGGGTACATGGTGGCCATAAGGGAATGGACGTGCATGGTCGCAAACAATGCTCGGGTAGGCCGAGGCGTTTAAACCGATGCCCAATTGGCATTAAGGGGCTTTAAAGTGTGCCAAGAAAACGTCCCCCACACCATTACACCACCAGCCTGCACAGTGGTAACAAGGCATGATGGATCCCCATGTTCTCATTACTGTTTGCGGCCAAATTCTGACTTGTGGAATCTGAATGTCTCAACAGAATTCAAAGATACCAGGCAAGTTTACGTTTCCAGTCTTTCCAACTTTCCAATTTGGTGGTGAACTCTGTTGCAAATTGTAGCCCTCTTTTCTTATTTGTGAGTGGAGATGAGTGGTTCCCGGTGGGGTCTTCTGCTGTTGTAGCCCATCCGCCTCAAGAGTTGTGCGTGTTGTGGCTTCACAAATGCTTCGCTGTTATTTCTTCAGTCAAAGTTGCTCTTCTATCAGCTTGAATCACTCGGCCCCATTCCACTCTGACCTTCTCCAGCATCAACAAGGCGCTGTGCACGAACAGACTGGCCGGCACATGCCCTGGATTTTTTTTTTCCCTTGTCACGCTCCTCTTTGGGACGTAAATCATATTCCTGGTTGGTGAATCCGGTAACTGAGCAGATTGTAACATGACTCAGACCTGCCGGTGTGTGCGTCAACAACCATCGCGCAACCCAAAATTGCTTAAATCACCTTCCTTTCCGGCATTCCGGCGATTTGCGTTAGGAGATTGTCTAGACCCGGACCGCGACCCTGCATGGTGAAGCAAGCTGCGAGTGCGAATTGGTTGATTAAAGATAATTGCATTCAAGTGAGAAATTGAACAAGTGTTCCTAATAATCCTAATAATACAATAATAATTCTTGCGCCAGCCAGCATAGTGTTACAACATGAAATGTAATTTTCAAAAATCCATAACAGGGGCCCTTTAATGCGATTATTTTAAATCAGAAATATTAAATTATATTTTTGACTTAAAAAGGAGTTAATTTAGATTATAATTTTTCGGTTGCCAGAGAAAATGTCTAATTTAAGAATTTATCGTCATTCATAAACTGAATGTATGTGTAAAACAATAAAACGGAGAAGCTGTGTACCGAATCATTTCATAAAACAAACATCAACATAAACAGTAAAGACTTTGCCCACCTTGAACATCGCTCCGTTCAGTTTGCAGAGCGCCGTGCCGAAGATCCAGCCCTTCACTGCTCTCACGCACGAAGGCAGGGTCATCAGCAGCAGAGTGTCTGCTAAACGCAGGTGAAGGATAAAGATGTCTGTAACATTCAAGTCTGCCTTTTCTTCCACAGAACCACCAGAACCAGTCCGTTTCCCAGCAGCCCCAGCTACCAGCGCCAAAGTAAAGGATCGGAGATAAAATGGAATCGAAGTGCATGCTTGCTTCTGATCACACACAGTCCTCCTCCACAGCAGTCCTCGTATGTGTAGTTGCCGTAATCAGCAGAGTAGTTAAATTCTTGGATGATCATGCTGATCGTTTTGTCAAAATTCATCTTCTGCAACGAAACATACATTTCTATCATTTATTTCAATACAGTAGGCTATTTGTTAATTAATTTAATGAGTGTTTTTAGGCCTAGTGTGTGACGTGAAACTAGTGAATGTGCTATGTTGTGTGTTTGGCAGCATTTTGTGAAGGGTAAAATTTCAGGAGTATAGCCTCGCATTTTATTCCAGTGTAGTCGACTTCTGAATAGACAACTTTTTCTGAAGTAACGTACTTTGGTCAGAAGGGCAATGGTGAGACATGATGGCAGGCATAAAGATTTCAGGCTCAAATTAAAGGAATCATTCACCCAAAATAATAATTTTGTCATCGTTTACTCACCCTCATGTCGCTCCAAACCTTTATGACTTTTCTTTTGCTTCTTTGGGACACAAAAGAAGATATTGTATTTTTCTTTGTTTGTTTTTGTTTGTTTTGTCCATAAAATGAAAGTAGGGTCAAATGATATTTGCACCCATTGACCTTTATTGTATACTATGGACTAAACAATTTAAACATTCATAAAATATATTTTCCTGTAATCCTCTGAAGGAATTTGTATACAGGTTTGAAATAAGATGCGACTGAATGGTATATATATTAATACGATTAATTTAGTCTTTTCATATAGCCTATTAATTTATATTAGGGCACTGCCATATCTGGATTTTATAAGTGAATTTATAGCGAATGGAACACTGTTATTTTTCAAATCAACTGTTTTCATATTCTGTGAATATGCTCAATTGAACAGATAAGAGAAAACTGAAAACCACATAGTGGCCACAAAGCATTCATCACTGATGTCTATCAGTCACAATCGACTCAGATTTCATCATTGATGAGAACTGAAGCTCAAATCAGCTATGACCTTCAGATGTGTTTCTGACGAACTGTCTAACACCTCCCTGAGTGTGCATTCCTGGTGAAACACCATTTCTTTGAAAATGAGACTGTGGGTAGTTTGGATATACACTCTTAAAAATAAAGGTTCTTTATCCACCTTTAACATCCGCCTTTTCCAAAAGTTCTTAGTGGAAAAAGTTTCTTTGGATTATTAAAATGTTTTAACACTTAGACAAAAAAAAGCTCTTAAGAATTGTTTAACGGTTTTTGGGGACCCCAAAATGTTTCGCAAAAAAACCCTTTCATATTTTTAAGAGTATATAGGCTAGTATAGTCTTCTGATCTCTACACTTTGCGAACCATGTTATTTACAATAATGTTCTGAATGTCGGTAATCGAAACCTGAAATCTTCTGGGATATTTATCACCACCCTGGTATTTCCCTTTTATCATCCAGCAGTCACAATAGCATCAGTCTGTTTGAGCTGGACATACATTAACTTTTAGAAATCTAAGTCTTAAAATCATTCATCGTAATTGGAAGTGAAACTCCATCTCATATTTTCGTAATTGTATCGTGCAAGACAAGGGAAGCAAATTGTACTCAATATTATGGCAAGAAATAAAGGTAACACTTTACAATGACGGGTGCACTAATAACATTAAAGTCATGCTTAAACTAATGCACAGATAATACTGAATTAATGTGTAACTAATGATTATCTAAGCTATTCATTAATGATTACCACATTGTAGAACTAATTAAGAGTCTGTAAGGTTAATGTATTAGCTCATACATGAATTGTTATTAATTAAATACTGTAATTGAGGATTAATTCCATAATAACTCATTTTTTTTAACTAATAGTGTTAATTAATATGTTAATTACCAGAATGAGCCAAAGCCTTTGTATTTCAACTTCCAGATAATATGACAGGTACACTAATATGCAATTAATACATTATTCAATTACTTCATTGTTAGTGCAAATTCATGTGCAAATTACTACAATTACTAAATGACTAGTTAATAATGTATGTGCCCCAACAAGTAAAGTCATAACATAATGATACCTTTGCAAATCATCAGCTAATGATTAATTAAAGCAGACAACTGGAAGTTGAAGTGCATAGCTTTGACTAATTGTGGTAATTGAAAACATTAATTATTAGTTAATAAAATATGTTATTAAGGAATTAATACACAATGACACATTGAATTAATAGCAATGCATGTATTACTTAATCTATTAATCATATAGACTCTTTATTAGTTGCTGATGCAGTAATCATTAATTAATGGTTTAGTTCTTCATTAATTATACATTAACTCATGATTATCTGTGCATTAGTTAAGCATGAATTAATGCATATTAGTGCACCCCGTATTGTAAAGTGTTACCGAAAATAAATCCAATAATAGTGAAATAAAATGAGATGATCACTGATAATCTTAAAATGTAAATTGAAATACAACAATAAACATTCATTTCAGCATCAATTTGAACATTATCGATCTGGTTATTTGGAAGGAAGAAAACGTACCTGTGTCAGTGAAGGATCTCACAGTAGTTGAGAGGCACTAAAATGATTGACACTTTGAGAGTTACTCATTATTAGACCTGAAGGTCACAGCATGCAGATGCACTGAAGAGAGAAAAGAGGAGGAGCAGTGGCAGGGAACACCAGGGTTTAAAAGAGGAAATATGATAACAATCAGTTGTCACCCATTCACAATTCTATTTTAAATGTTCATTTTGCTTTCTCAATGAAACGTTTTGCTCAGGGAAATGCAGAAATAGGATGCATGTTACAAGTTGGCAAACAGATTTGACATGTTCATTAGTTATTGTTCATCATTCTTAAATATGATCTTGTCTAGCAAAACAACAACAAACAACAATTTGACAACTACAAATTGTAACTGTTGTTCTGTATGCTAATTGATATTATTATAATATAAAATAATATAAAAACTTTTCAGTCAGAAAACAATCAACTCAAGCCAACTTTGTTATTTTATCACCAGTTATTTGTGTTCATATATATTACAGATCTTTTTTGTGTTTGTTTTCCATCAGTATGAAACTAATTTGTAATTAGTAATAATTGTTGCAAAGCAAACTTGTTACAAAGTAGATGTTCCATCTTGTTTCATCCTCATGTCACAGATGCACATGCAACGGGATGTTTTTTCACACCTTTACACCACGTCCTGTTCTTCATTTCTTGCTTTTCTCACTTGCACATATCGCTGCTCACGTATATTAATTTGTACTTTTGTTGTCTGGTTTTGGTTTTCTACCTTATGTGCTGAGATTTCGCTGTTGTGCAGGTTGTACTTGTCACTATATATTAAAGGCAAAGTGGTAGCTACAAATGAAAATGTTTGAAGGAGAATAGAGAAGAGAAATCTGGCAGATTTCTTTCAAGCTGAAGAAAAGGGAACTGGGAAGGACGATGAGTATAGCTTTTGAGAGTGGTGATGATAGCTAAAGATAAAGACTGGAAATCTTGACAAAATATTAAATAGACAGGCAGTAGACCTATATGTCAAATACTGTTGTAGTTGCACATTGGGTTATGAGGTACCACGTGTCAAGTTTTGTCATACTTGCTTGCCATATAAACAGCCTCAGACCTTAAAATACCAACCCACACCAACCAAAATCTTCTCACCGGTATAAACAGGACAACACACTCTTATAAGGAAATGTCACTTTTGAAACCAATTTTAAACCTTACTATAGTGCCCTAGTCGAATTGTCAACTGACTACATGTCAACTAAGTGTCATTAGAGTATTAGTAGGCTGTAGTAGACGGTCAGTAGACTGTTAAGTTAGGGTTAGGTGTTAGGGTTCAGGTTAGGAGAACAAGTTGACTTGTAGTTGCTAAGTTACTTACTGTCAGTTGAATGTCTACAAAAGACCAACAAAATAAAGTGTCAGCAGATATTAAGCTGACTTCCATCACTTTTAGATTCTTTAAAGAATAAATTCAAATTGAGGTCTTTGATTGTGATTGGCTGAGCTGAATTCAAAGCCATTTTAAAATACTCAACATACACTGTTGATCCATGCTATTCTAAGATGTTAGCGATGTCATTCACACACAGCAACTTTCAACTTTCACTTTCAACTGCTTTTTTAACATGTTTAAATATTTATAGGAATATAATTCAGCAACTGAGACATAAACTGAACACATTACATAAACGGAAATAAAATAACGAGTCCCTCACTGAACAAAGGTGTCAGTATCAAAAGTAGCAGTCATTATATTGGTGTTTCCACTAGCTGTAAACACCGTGTATCACTTTTTTATGGCCAGCACCAGGCTTTCCAGTTCTTGCTGTGAGATGTTACTCCACTCCTACAAATATGGTTACACGTGGTTTAGAACTGCAAGGTCGATCAGCTGTCCTTCCTGTCTCCCTGTAGTGCACTTACATTACGGACATTGCAGTTTATTGTTCTGTTTACCTTTGCAGTCCCCGTGCCTTCCTTCAGCAGGACTATGGCAGGTAATCAGAGACTCTGGGTGCATCACTTCCGGTGCATACGCAGACTGAAGCGCCCGTGTCGTCAGATCAGTTGGACATGGCTGTGGAGACAAGAGGTAAAAATGAGACTGTTTGTTTTCTCACAAAAAACGCTTGTTTCGTGTCTTAGGCCATCAATGTGTACTTACATTTACGAGTCATTCAATCATGTTCAATTTTGACTTCTTTGTGCATGCTCTTTGAGGTGAACCCAGGGAGGACCCCCTAAACCTCCATTTTATGACTGAGAGACAAAAACGGTTTGACCGAAAAATATCAAAATTGAAAATGCTGTGGAAACAAAGACACCTACATCTTGGATGCCCTTGGGGTAAGCTAAAACATGTCAAAAATTAATTTCAAAGTGAACTATCCATTTAAGTGTCTTGCTCAGGGACACATTGGTGTCTCACAGTGGGTTCGAACCTGGGTCTCTCACACCAAAGGCATGTGTCTTATCCAGTGCACCATCACCACCCACACAAAATCCTTCAAAGCTCTCGATCTGGTCTCAAAGGAGGCCAGAGAGACGCTGCCTCAAGCTGTAACCTTAACTGCTGGTGTCACTTTTGGACAGTGTCTCTTTAGAAAAATTGTGAGAAAAAAAGTGTGATTTATACACTTTTTATTTTCACATTTTGAAATAGGCTTTATTTTTATTTTTGTGGATCAATTTCTCATTGATTTTTTTTCCTCTGAGGAAACTGCGTGGTACAAAAAAATCACTAAAACATTTCTCAATATATCTAGTTTTATCTTCTGACAGGAAAAAGAAACTTGGACTGACAAGTAAATGATGACATGATATCAAGCTTTTGCGTGAACTATCCCTTTTGAAAGAGGGTCAGATATGACAGATTTCTGGCCATCTGCATTATCAATCCAGTGGACCCATTCAGTGGTGACCAAGTGTACACGATGGCACAAAAGAACAAGATTCACATGGTGTTTGCTACCACTAACCTCTTTAGCAGCAACATCTGAGAAATTAAACCTGCAGTCAGAGGAAGTCTGACCTAGATCTGCAGCTGAAACATTGCAGCAACAAATTATGAATATCAAATGTACCCCTATGAAATGTATATTTCTATGTTAAAGTATTAAAGCTGCAATACCTAAGATTGCATGCCGCTAGAGGGCGCTACATTCAAAACAACATCAACGGCTTTGCTTGATGACGACGTGGAGGAACGCGGAATGATGGGAACTGTTGTTTTCAAACTTCACCGTGGATAAATCAGTCAGATGGGAATCGAAATTAGTTGTCATGGATGAGGTAAAAGTTCGATTTCTATAAATGTTGCGTCTAATGACATGCTTGTTTTTCATTAAACTGAAATAGCCGCAAGAAAAGTCAGAGTTTAAAAGTAAATTAGTTATCACATTCATTTACAGAAATCAGCTGCTTGAATGGCAATTACTGATGTTATTAGATTTTTCAGGTGATATTCTCAATTCATTCAGTTAACGGATGTTCTGAGGTAAAATTAAGACTGCAGACTCAGCAACGATTGTATTTAATTGTACAGTACAATCATAACATAGAACAGACATTATCTTCCTTTCATGTCATTAAACATAACAATATTGCTGGCCATACACTGATGAGAAAGTGCGCGTCCGGTGTGCGATAGTGGACTTTGTCCTAGACGTGGCGCCGGCTCTCTGTCCGGTGTGCGACCCCTTTACAGCCAACAGTTCACATTCCAAGAATAATTAAAAAGAAATAATTGTGCACTCATTCCATAACAAATGCGCGAAAACAAGCTGCCGTTTGTTGCTTGATAGACGCAAACGCACAACTACAACTTCCGCATTTGTCCAGGACTACACGTAGTACGAGCGGAAACCGAGGTAACGCGGATATGACATCGATTGACTGGCGACTCCCAGCTCACCCCTGCTCACACGCCCCGTTTCCTTGGTTAAAATCTCAATTTCTCGTGATTTAAACATTGCTTGAAACATTTGGAATATTGTAAGTTATCATCTTAACTAAATACATAACACTGGCCTTGTGATTTTGGGATATTTTAATGCAAAAATCTTAGGTATTCCACCTTTAAGTATAAATGTGGTAGTATTTGCCTCTACATAAAATAAATTATAATAAAAAATATGGTTAAACTTTATTTCTAATAGTCACTTTAGACATTCTACTAACTATAAGTAACTTTTCAACTACATGTCAACTAAGTGTAATTAGAGTATTAGTAGGCTGTAGTAGACTGTCAGTAGACTGTTAAGTTAGGGTTAGGTGTTAGGGTTCAGGTTAGGAGAACAAGTTGACTTGTAGTTGCTAAGTTACTTACTGTCAGTTGAATGTATACAAAAGACCAACAAAATAAAAGTGTCAGCAATACATTAAGCTGACAGTCTACTGAATACTTGAATGATAGTTAGTTGACATGTAGTGGCAAAGTTACTAATAGTTAGTTGAATTTCTAAAGTGGACTGTCAAAATAAAGTGTTACCAAAAATATTAATAGCCTTTCAAATAAGGGTAATGTACACTTGCAAACATGATGATGTTACCTTTGTGGTTGAAAATAATGTAGTAGGATATACTGATGACATTTATTTACTAGATTGTGGCTCTGGGTGAGTCGGTTCTTGCTCAGTAACTTTACACATCGCATGTGTGTCAGTCACTGTAAAAGTAAATTCTCTGGAAGTTGTTAGACTAAGAATAAGAAAAGGAACTAAAAGTAAAAAGTAACGGTAACACTTTAGAATACTGTATCTTACTGCATAACTAATAAGGAATTGTCATGTAAGTTTTATTTGAGTCAGAAGTATGTGGTAATTCTTTGTTAATTACTGAATGGGTTCCCTATATTTTCACTTTAGAATACTGTTCCAGGTTCTAAGTAATTCCTGAAGGACTTATCTAATAATTTATTTTATTAATTCAGAAGCTCGTTCAGACTCAGAGACGTTTGTCCCTAATAATTATTGATAGTTATTATCAATTATGATGGTTCCCGTGTGGTCACTTTAGAATATGTTCCAGGTTCCAAGAATCCTGAAGAACCATTCCAAAGTTATTTATCAATCACTAGCAGTTCCTTATATTTTCACTTTACAAGACTGTTTCAGATTATAGGCTAGTGGCCTAATTCTTACAATCATTGATACTTAATGGTTTGCCCATAGGTTCTCTAGAGTATCGCTTTAATAGCATTCTAAGTAATTCCTGCAGAATTTGATACTTATTTATTAATTACTAATAAGTTTCCTATATTTTCAGTTTCCCTCAGTCGTTGCCTCAAATACATTAATTTACTCAATGGCATTCTATGCTGAGGAAAACAGACACACACAGTACTGTATATAAAATATACAAATAATCTGAGGATAGTTTTGTGATGACTGTTCAAGTAGTTACTTCTTAAGCTTCTTTTTCTTGAAACCGTAATTAATAGATAATTAATAGTAGTTCTTCAGGAGGTATGACAGAATTCATTAGCTATTGATTAACTAATCTGATACTTAACACAATCATAAAAATTATATTACATACTCATTAGTTAACACATTTCCTCTAGTAGTTAACAGTAGTGAAGAAGTAGCTAATGAAGAATTACCTATTAGTTCGTCAATAATTCCTTATTAATTCTGCAGAAGTAAGATACAGTATTCTAAAGTGTTACCAAAGTAACTTATTGTTTGTGTAATTCAGTGTTCATGTGTGTGATAATTGTTTTTATTTATCTTTTGGACTATTTGACAGCAAATACAACAATTAGTAAAATATGAATAGGAAAATGAGTCATTTTTTTTTCTTCATAAATATATCAAGTCTATATGGGTTTGTTCTGTGATGTAAAACGAAAAAATAGTGCAGCAGGTGTTGATGCCATGGTCTTGTTTCATTTTAAGGAACTGAGAATACAAAGACAATAAGTCATTTTCTATGACACTGCATTACTTTTATAACAAGACTCTCATGTAGTCTAATCGTACTCTTATTTAACAGCATTATCAAGGTAATATCCTGCAGAAACAACACAGTTTTTTGCTGTTTGTTTGTTTTTAGTAGCTAGGCAGATGACAAAAGCTGTACCGCATGGTCAAAGAGGTTGTGTGCAACAGGAAGAATCCCCTGACTTTTTAAAAATAGAGAGAGTGGAAAGAGAGGGAATTGCTGAGGCTAAGGGAAAACTGCCGTACATATTTATAGGAAGTGGGTTTGTGTTATTAAGTATGTTATGCTTCTTTTTTATGACAGCTCAATGTTTTTGTAGGAAAATACAATTTCAGAAAAACTTAAAATACAATCATAGAAACAAACAAGAACATTGCCACATTGCTAATTCAAAAACCCTTCACTTCCTCATAATATACACGATGAGAAAGAATATGCCCACCACCACATTACCACGTTCTCACCCATTTTGAAAGGTGGGATGGAGGAACTGTGGCAGTGTGTCTATGACCGCACAACAAACTTTTCTCCACATTCTGACCTGTTTTTAACCTGTTAAGTGACGTCTAGTAGTTGGCTCTGTAAGGCTCTTGAAACTGTAACTGTGTAACAAAAGTGACAACTGTTAATTTTTTTCAAAGACGTGTTTGAGTTCCATGCCCACTACACCTCTGTGGTTTCCTGTTCTGTACGAGAACAAAATCAGCAGACAGGAAATATAACTTTTCTTCTTGAAACCTGGCCCTTTTCAGAACATACAGTAAATGTGTGTTAATTTCCTACAAATACTTTGCATAATAAACTATGAATTTCTTTAGTTCCATAGTTCCCTCTCGAGTCAAACCCATCCACAAAAAATTATAAATAAAATCGACTTCATTAGGGTAGATTACTATTGAGCACCCTTGATACAAGGATAAAATTTCTCCAAATTCTCACTTGTAAATGTCAAAAGTTGGTATCCCTTAGTATCATGTTAAAGGATTATGAGTGTTGATGGGATATTCTCCATAATCTCTGGGTGTAAGGAATTCGACTGAGCGATGATCCTTGTGTGAAGTCTGGGTCAAAGGGGAAGGGTCGAAGTATATTCATCTAGGGCTAGGGCTACTCAGGTAACGCTCCTCCTTGGACTGTACCCCTCCCACCCCACCACGCAAGATTCTAGTCGCATTGTCCCGTCGCCACGAAGTTAAATGCAATGGCGACTTCGGGAGGAGAAGGTACGTCAGCTTCTACCAGGTTCTGTGTGGAGAGGAGACACAAGAGTTCAGAAGGCTTTAAGAGGGGAAATCGTGAAAGGACTGGTGAGATGCGGTACTGTGCCGGGAGGTCTGAGCTCGGGCAGGTGACTCATGCCTCTGGACTGGTGAAAGGAACCTGATGTAGCGGGGACCTCAGCTTACGGGCAGGGCAGGCGAAAGTCGTATGTCACAGGCTGGATAGCCATATCGCTCTGACCAGGTTGACTCACTGTGGCGTTTCGGATCTTCAGACATCGACCCTAGCGGTGTGTCTCCACACTGCCTGCCGCGTAGATGGGCAGACACGCTCCGGCTCGGACCAGTGGGTGAACAGCTGGAACCTCCAATGGCTCGGTCCACCAAAGGGAACAGGGTGGCCGGGACCCCAAGATGCATCTGGGAACGGAGTAAGCCCAGTGGTAGACTGGTGGCTGCAGAGTTCTGGGCCTGATACTCCACCCAGGGAATGGGCCGGTTCCAGCTGTTCTGGTGGCAGTTTGATCCTCAAGTAAGCTCTCGATTCTCCGCATTAAGATTTACATTGTTAAAAATCGAGTCCTACTATTGAATGGTTGTGCAACACACTCCTTATACGAAGAGAAATCTGCTATTTACCTTTTTCATTTCCTCCTACAGTTACGCCAAAATCGTCATTTTATGTCATTGTAGGAGGAAGTGTAAGAGGTGGGAATTTCTGTAAAGACTACAAGCACTAGATCCCACTCTTTCAAACCCGTCTAAGGGGTTGGACCTAATGCGCTAACAGACCTATCACAGATCAGTGCCAGTGCATTTGATTTCACCGGCAGAAACTTGAAAATATGGACGAAGGTACTGAATACGCAGACAGATGCATTATGGAATAGGGTACGGAAACGCAGTGCCAAAAGGGAACCGGTTCTGACGTAAACGGTAATAACCAGGCCGAATAAGAACGAAAATTCCGGTGCATGAGTCTCTGTGCATGGCGCACACATGCAAAGGCTCTCGCTCTCTCCCTCTCCTTCGTGCACTAGGCACACTGTCTCACATGCGCGCTCTTGCTCACTCGCTCTAGATTCCGGGAGATTTGAACTAATTTGCGGGCATTAGGGAGCCATTATCAATATGCAGGAGACTACCGGAACATCTGATGAGGGGATTAATGAAGATGCCGAAGACAAAACGCTCCAAGGTTTCGCTGCATTTCACGTGTAAAATTACGCGTCAGAGTAAGTGTGGCGATTGTCTGAAGCCCATATAGAATCATTGGCTGATGGCACAGGCGCCGCCTTGACGCTCTCACGTCGTCATATTATATTCAGCGCGCATTATCTGATGTCATTGTGCGAAGTGATTTCCAGACAGTAGCGTAGAGTGGAACTCAACTCCAGTCTACATTGATGGTCGGAGTAGTGGGAGTGGCATTAGGCATTATGCATTATGGGGATTGTTGTCTAAAATCCACAGCACTAAAAAGTCATTTTTTGCCTTTTATCAGCCATAAGGACCCAAATTAGAAACTTATGATATTATATGACCCACTTTCAATACATATTCACGTCTCCACTGGTGGAATTACCCTTTAAGGACCTTGGTAGGATACGATATCTTCTGGAATGCCAAAATGATGGAAAATGTTATGGAATAGTGCTTTGATTGCTTTGAAGGCTGTGGGCAGGCCCTTGAGAGATTAACTAGCAGGCTTTGGAAAATCAATCGACAATGAGAAAGATGCAGGTATTTGAATCAGAGGGTGGAAGATCGGTCATGAAATCGGCTCCTATTTGGGACCAGGGACGTTGAGGAATGGCTAGAAGAACCAGTTTGCCTGCTGGCAGTCTGTGGGGAGACTTGTAACAGGGACGTCGGCTTGCCATAATGATTCCTGGTCAGACACCTGATAGGTAGTCGGGTCGGGTAAATGGTAAAAGATTTTTTGGATTGAGAGAGTTTCTTGCTTGAAAGAAGTGTAGCCATGACTGTCTTGACCAGGACCACACCCCTAAATGCATTGAAGCAACTGCCATGTGATTGGTTGATTAAATAATTGCATTAATGTGAAATTGAACAGGTGTTCCTAATTATCCTTTTGGTGGCTGTATATAATATATTTCATGAGTTCACATTTACAAATCAGTCGGATAGATTATATTGGTAAACTTGGTGTGCTGTAGGGTTGTGTTAGGATGAAATATACACTCACCGGCCACTTTATTAGGTACCCCATGCTAGTAACGGGTTGGACCCCCTTTTGCCTTCAGAACTGCCTCAGTTCTTCGTGGCATAGATTCAACAAGGTGCTGGAAGCATTCCTCAGGGAGTTTGGTCCATATTGACATGATGGCATCACACAGTTGCCGCAGATTTGTCGGCTGCACATCCATGATGCGATCTCCCGTTCCACCACATCCCAAAGATGCTCTATTGGATTGAGATCTGGTGACTGTGGAGGCCATTTGAGTACAGCGAACTCATTGTCATGTTCAAGAAACCAGTCTGAGTTGATTCCAGTTTTATGACATGGCGCATTATCCTGCTGAAAGTAGCCATCAGAAGTTGGGTACATTGTGGTCATAAAGGGATGGACATGGTCAGCAACAATACTCAGGTAGGCTGTGGCGTTGCAACGATGCTCAATTGGTACCAAGGGGCCCAAAGAGTGCCAAGAAAATATTCCCCACACCATGACACCACCACCACCAGCCTGAACCGTTGATACAAGGCAGGATGGATCCATGCTTTCATGTTGTAGACGCCAAATTCTGACCCTACCATCCAAATGTCGCAGCAGAAATCGAGACTCATCAGACTAGGCAACATTTTTCCAATCTTCTATTGTCCAATTTCGATGAGCTTGTGCAAATTGTAGCCTCAGTTTCCTGTTCTTAGCTGAAAGGAGTGGCACCCGGTGTGGTCTTCTGCTGCTGTAGCCCATCTGCCTCAAAGTTCGACATACTGTGCGTTCAGAGATGCTCTTCTGCCCACCTTGGTTGTAATGGTTATTTGAGTCACTGTTGCCCTTCTATCAGCTCGGACCAGTCTGGCCATTCTCCTCTGACCTCTGGCATCAACAAGGCATTTACGCCCACAGAACTGCCGCTCACTGGATGTTTTTTCTTTTTCGGACCATTCTCTGTAAACCCTAGAGATGGTTGTGCGTGAAAATCCCAGTAGATTAGCAGTTTCTGAAATACTCAGACCAGCCCTTCTGGCACCAACAATCATGCCACGTTCAAAGTCACTCAAATCACCTTTCTTCCCCATACTGATGCTCGGTTTGAACTGCAGGAGATTGTCTTGACCATGTCTACATGCCTAAATGCACTGAGTTGCCGCCATGTGATTGGCTGCTTAGAAATTAAGTGTTAACGAGCAGTTGGACAGGTGTACCTAATAAAGTGTAAATTCTTAACACAATTATATGGCCATATAGATGCCGTGTCCAAATAGCCGACCCACACTTGGTCTTGGTCACTTGAGAGGGCCTGCATGTGATAGATATAAGTGAGCAAGACTATCATGTCTTAAAAATGCCAAAGTAGGCCTACAGTATTCTTAAAGCACACTAAACCCACACTATCTTGAAAATTCCAGCAGAGAGGTATTCAGAGGCTAAGCGTATTCATCACGCATTATGTTAGGGAAATCGCATGCCCTGAAAATGCGAGATGTCAAGGAAAATATTCTTGTAAGTTAAATTAATTTGATATTACAAATCAGTTGGAAGTAAAACATAAGGTGCATTGCCTACTTATCTGTGCACAAATAAAATGTGCATCATTTGCAACTGCTTTTTATCAATTAGGCTACAAGCACAACAGCTTTAAAATTGTGGTTTCTTTTATGACTACTGAACTGAAGTTTATTTTAAAATGCAAAGTATTTCAAATTAAAAAGCTCTTTTTTTACATTTTTATGCAACAATAAAAATGGAGTCCCATCCAGTAGCCTATTCAGTTCTGCTCGTTGATAGATTGTATTTTCAGTCATAAGACTCATTTACATTATGACTCTGCCTTAGATTTTATTTAGATGTAATCAACTCTATCTGTGTCTGTAAAGGTGTATGGCCCACAGAAACTGATTGATGTAAATGACAAAGAATGAAAGAAACAACATTGCACAGAGTAGATTGCAGGGTCTATATCCTATGGGAGGCCCTAACAGTTTTCTATTGTTTGTAGCCCATCATGTATAAAGTTCTGTCTCACAGTCAGAACTTTGGGTTAATATTGTTGTAGGGTGACATGCCAACATCGCTGCTGAAGGACTGCTACACTACAAACCTTCAATAAATTCTTCTCCCCACAAGAACTGATCAAGCTTACTTATATTGGAGAAATCTAATACATCGGCGAGCCATCCAAACCACTGCTCGGCCAAATACACCAAAATCGAACAATGTACACGTTCAGTCTTCACACCTACTTGAACACTTGGGCCAAATACAGGAAATACGTTATGTAAGTTGACAGGTGCAAATCAAGTGGAAAGACCGCAAGTGTTTGTAATTGAACAGGGCAGAAGTAGAAGTACTTTTTGCAAACGTTTTGTTTCAGTTTTTACTGTATTTTTTTCTGTAAATTTAGTAGAATTTAATAGATTTCATTACAAAATGTTTGGTGAATCTTGATTTGTTCTTAAAATCATTCGTATGCACACAAAATCCATGTTCTTCCACAAAATGCATGCAGTTAGGGGTTTTTTTACCCACTCACGGGCCAACAGTTACACAGTGTACCTTTAAAGAAAGCTTCTGAAATTGATTTCTGTTTTGATATTTGGTTTTCATTGTTCTCACTTATTTTAATGACTTTCTTGATTCATCACTAATCATGCTACTGTGTTACTTTTTTGTAGATACATTTCTGAATGATTAAAGATGATCAAATACTAAATTACTGAAAACAGATATATTTAATAATATGTGAAGTTGCAGCTTTTACAACGGTTTGGTTTCAGGATGACCTCTCCCATATTAGACATTCTCTGATTTCTCTCTAAACCTCAGCAATAAATGCGTTTTATTGGCTCTGCTGCCATCTAGTGGAAAAAAGCAAGAGTTATTAGTAAATTTGACATTAATATTTGTATAGAAGGCTTTTACAACAGTTTACATTTGCATTGTATTGATATTTTTCATTAATATAATACAAATCATATACATTCCAAATAATCTACATTTTGGGGAAATAAAGGAATAGGAAATTTTTGGATGGATGGATGGATGTATGGATGGATGGATGAAATTATATTTGCGTATATTTATGTAGAGAGAAAGAGAGAGGGAGAGAGAATATTTACAGTAGCCTATATATACAGTATAGCCCACTCCATGGAGCAGAGAATTTGTGTTTCTGTTTTACCAACAAAACAAAAAGAAAAAGAAATGTTGAAAAACCTAGGTGTTTCATTGTTAAAAAGGCAACAAGTAAAATAAATTAAGCAAGATTAAAGATTCATCTGACAGTAGATACATACATAGATATTAATCAATGAGCAGGCAGTTAACAAAATTAAAAGTTAATCAGGCTTTAAATTGTTACATTTTGGCAGGAGGGGAATTCTTGCTGGACAGCCAATAGGAAGGCTTAAAGGGGGGGGGGGTTGACTGCTTTTTTTCTTTGCATGATTGTGTTTATGGGGTGTAATATAACATGTATTCATGATTTTTCTTTTTTTAAAAGTCTTATTTTTCATAAACTTCACCTTTGTCAGCCGCGCTCTCCTCTGTCCCCTAACGATCGGTTCACTTCCTGATTCTATGAAAAAACTCCCTCAGAAACGGGCGGTGGGCTCAGATTGGTTAGTTTGGGCCGGTGTGTTGTGAATTGGCTAAACTGTCGCTCACGTTGTCCGGAAGGTTACGCCCATGCGCGTCGTTAGGCATGGGCATTCGGGGCTTCAGCCCGGATTCAAAAAATATATAATAATAATAATTTGATAATTATTCTTAAATTTTAATAATTTAGTATTTATTTTGTATTTTTATTTTTTTTAATACCGGGTATTTTAATTTATCCTTCGGAATCATGTTTTAAAGACGATTAAAATATTCAAGCAGATCAAAGTTACTATGGTTACTATGGTTACACAACACGCTCGAGTTTAGATTGCGCACCAGAGGAGAGAGAAAGAGAGATGTTTACAAAACTTTAGTTAAAACACTTAATATTCAACAATTAACATTATTTGTATATATGAAAAAAAAAATAATAAAAAAAACATTAAAATTCCAAAACCAGATTTCCATCGTAAACAACAAAAGCATCATTAACACACCACAGATCACTGAAACCCTTCTCATTATTTACAAGACTATAGTATGCAAATTCTATTTATAGTCTACCAGCCACTAATTTCATAAACATGACTTCAACATTAATACTATTAAGCTGCAATCCTTGATTTTTCCTGGTTTTCCATATTGCCAATTTCACAGTTCCTGTTAAATGATTTAACAGACACATCTTCCTTCTTCCTCTGAGAAATCTTCACCAAAAACTTGAAACAATCTATTAAGAACTTCAGAAAGACCTTACAGTCTTTTACATTTTAAAAACAAATGTTCAAAATTTTCTTCTCCACAAAACCTGTATCCCACCCCTACTGCTGGGTTCAGGTGTGCCACATGTTTGTCTGTGGCTATTGCACCATGAATTATTCTCCATTGAAGATCTGCTGTTCTTTCTCTACTAGAGATTAGTATCAAACGAGACATCGGAAGATCTAAAATCGAGACATTCAAGATAATATCATCATGCTCATCATGATCCGGCTAATTGGGTTCTTCGAACACACCTGCCGGTTAGGATTAGTATACCTGGATTGAGTTATCTGAGATAATTGCGCGTTCATGCACTGGGTTAAAAGGAGAGATAATAATAATAATAATAATTTTGTTACATTTATATAGCGCTTTTCTCGGCACTCAAAGCGCTTCACATAGAGAGGGAATCTCCTCAACCACCACCAGTGTGCAGCATCCACTTGGATGATGCGACGGCTGCCATAGTGTGCCAGAACGCTCACCACACACCAGCTTACTGGTGGAGAGGAGACAGTGATGAAGCCAATTGGTATATATGGGGATGATTCAGGAGGCCATGATGGACAGAGGCCACTGGGCAAATTTGGCCAGGATGCCGGGGTTACACCCCTACTCTTTCAAAAGACATCCTGGGATTTTTAATGACCACAGAGAGTCAGGACCTCGGTTTAACGTCTCATCCGAAGGATAGTGCTCTTTGACAGTATAGTGTCCCAATCACTATAGGGCATTAGGACCCACGCAGACCACAGGGTGAGCACCCCCTGCTGGCCTCACTACCACCTCTTCCAGCAGCAACCTGGTTTTCTCAAGAAGGTCTCCCATCCAGGTACTAACCAGGCTCAGCCCTGCTTAGCTTCAGTGGGCAATCAGTCTTGGGCTACAGGGTGATATGGCTGCTGGCTACAAGCCATAGAGGGTGATATGGCTGCTGGGATATGTCTCGATAGTTGAAACATTGATCAGCAACGCTGCTATTGGCTGTTCGCCGTGGCCAAAGAGCGCGCTCCGTTTTTTTCTCCACAGAAGAGCAAGAGTTATTGCATGAAGGATAAGCTGAGTTGGAAAACTTAATTTAAACACAGGAAACACATTAGGACAGAGAGAGAAGCCGGCAAAAAGTAGCAGACAAATTAAGTTTGTAGTTATAATTTTTTATTTTAATAATTTCAAAATAATTAATAACGTTGTTCATTATGTCAGAGTCACCACCCACTGCTAGAACATAGGAACAAGTAAAAGAGAAGTACTATAATATTCTACATAATAGTAATTTGTACTAACTAATCTCTTTTAAAAAGGCACTGTTAATAAATGTTTGTCTGCTTATAAAAGCAAGAAAAAGGTTGAGGGAAAAAAAAGAAAAACAAACAGGTGGTGGTCCTGCACCCCCACATTACCCAGGCAGAAGAGCTGGCCCTTGGGTTAAATGTGAACCTTGTGGAGGGCATCCTTCTGTTCAGCTCTTCCTCACACACACAGCACCTTCACTGCTGGTAAATGAACTTTAAATGATCCTAGTACACTATAAAATAATTTGTTGCTGCATTAAATTAAGTAGGCCTATAATCCAAATGGCTGACCAGTCATATCAGCTGTTAAACCTTGAGAAGTAATGAACTGCTTTGACTTCTACATGTGTGACTGTGAAACTACATAGTTAATGTAAAAAAAATATGTTGCTATGAGTTATTGATCACATTTGCCCCCAGTGTACTTCATTATATCACTTCAATACACTAACACTTTTGTTGGCTGAAGCATGTGCAGTAAGTCTTTTTCTAACTTTACATCAAAAGGGAAGAAAGTACAACACATTGTAATGCCCATTTTTCCCCAATGCACAGGACAGTGAAGAAACCCTCTCAGATATCTTTAAGTGCATAAATAGCTTTACTTAATTTACACTTGAATATCTACACTCTTAGAAAAAAGGGTTCTATACATGTAGCATAGGGTTCTTTACTCAACTGCAAAGGACCTTTTATGCAAAAAAAATATGATAATGAACTTAAAGAACCCTTTTGGCACAGAGGTTCTTTATAGGCTATTATTCAGTCATATATTACATTATTCTGCAACATTTTGTAGTTGTAATTAAATTATTGTTTATTAAACTGTTGTAGTAACTTAATATCCAATTTTAATCATGCAGATTTTTGGAGGATAAAAACTGAAATGGCACTCTTCATGTGATATTTATTAATTACATTTTTTAACCCCCATATCTTGAATTTGGTGATCATTCACATGCATTACATTTTAGGGGTTCCAAATACGTAGCGCTTTTAGAACCTTTTAAGGTTCTATATAGAACCTTTTCTTCTAAGAGTGTATTATATCTGAATGCAATGAGTTGCAGGAGTCCACATCTACAGAAGAGTCTGCACAAAGCAGTGATGCAGAGGTGGGCAGTGTTGTACTTTTTCTTTAAATTTTTGATGCATAAGCCATGTGTTGACAGGTTCACCCCTACCCCTAGAAAACAGTATTTTGAAAATACTTTACAACTTAAAGAAAAAAAGAAAGAAAAAAAACTGGCACTAAAGAGAGTAGTTGCTTCATATGAACTTCAGAGTAAGTGCTAATATATTATTTCACACAGAGTACAATATATATTATTTGCAGGCAAAAGAGGACTTCATCACTGGCTTGTCTTTACAATGAATAATTAAAATAAAACTCAAAGAACTAAGCATATTTGTCTTGTCATTTATTAAACATTAATGAAATGTTCTACTGTACGACTGAGCATTTCCGATTCCGGATAAACAACTGCGTCCAAACTTAACCTGGAAGGGGCCAAAACAGTCAATGCCCATTGAATAGAAAACTGGACGAAACAACCGAAAGTTAGACTGAGGGAGATCTGCCATCATAGGAATTTCTGGCTTCCCTCACCATTTCTTACATTCAAAGCAGCTGCGCTGGTGTCTTTTTACTGCCTCTCTGCCTCTTATGATCTAATATTTTCGTCTCAGTTCTGCGAACACGCGCTCAGGTCCTGGATGTAACAGGAGGTTGTTGTGATGTTGAATCAGAAGCTTTACAAGAGGGTGAGCAGGATCTAAGACAATAGGGTGTAGAGTGTCTGAGTCCAAGTGCTGACATCTGCGGAGGCGTCCACATACTCTGACTAATTTGGCTTTGTGATCATACTCTGGGGCTAGAGTTAGAATACGACTAGAGTGAGATACAGGTTTGCCTAACTGGAGTTGGGCTATTTCTTCTGGGAAGCTTTCAACTTGAGCACGTCTCAGAAGTTCCTGTTCAGCTTGTGTATAGTCGTCAGCAGAGTTCACTTTCGTCTGCCGCCCCATGAAGGGAAATAGCAGTAGCCTTAATCAGATCTTGAAGTGAATTGTATCGAGAGATATCTGATCAGTTTGACTGGAGGATAGCGCTCCACAGAAAGTATAACTGCGTGTTCTTGGATGTCATCGCTTACATAATCATGAGGCTGTTTGGGCCAACTACTAACTGACTGAGTTAAGAACTGTGGACCTTGATTCCATCGGCTTTTATCGGTCTCCTCTGGTGTCAGCTTTGAGATGTAGCCTGCCTTTTCAAGTTTCTGCACTTCAACATACACTGAAGCAAGATCTGTGTTCTGCAAAAGGTGTTTTCTGTGCTTCTTAAATGGGCTGTTACTGCTTCTTTAGCTGATTGCAAAGGTGGAAGATTTCTTTTCCAGAGGAGAGGTGTTGCATACCTTTGAATGTCTCCAACTGCCACCCTGATTGTTTTCTCCTCAAGGATTTGCACCGCTTCTGTGTCTTGCCTTCTGTGTCTCACTCCTATATGGAAGTGTGCCCATTTGCCACAATTTCTGTACATTGTTGAACAGTTTCGGCTTCTGCTGACAAAGTGGAGGTTAATAGACACTGTTGTGGTGAGAGCTGACTGGCAAGGAATTGAGGGGCCCTGCAGAGTCCACCCGAGTCTGGTTTTCACAGCGGCAGGACCGCCAGGAGATACGAGACGTACTGGCTCTGTAGCTGTGATTAAATGTGGATAATCTGAGACAATGAGTAAGAGTGGTTGAGCCTGCTGCAATGAGGGAATGGGCAGACCTTGTAGCTATCTGTTTTTCTTCTGCAGAAACTTAACAGGGTAAGTGTGTTTTGCGAGGCTCAGTTCTTTGGCTGTAAAAGCTCTTTCAATGGTGAAGGATTTGTTTGGCTTAAATGCAGAAGCTACTGAGAATGAAACAGCCACCCCATGAACAACCCGTATGTCTTGTCTCACAGTACGGAGGGCTATATCTTCAGGAAGTCCTTGAAGATCAAGTTGCTGTGCTGCTTCATACAGTAACATTGTCCTCTCTGAGCCATCATCCAATATAGCGTATGTGTCAAGTTCCTTCTCTCCATTTCTCAAGATCACTCGGCTGACCTTCAAAAGAACTTTGCTGCCTGCAGTTGGTCTGTCCATATACAAAGTCTCTACTTCAGAGTTCACAAGACAACTGTTTTTTTGCTGAAGCTTGTGTTTCATGTTTACCTTTGGCATTGAAATCATGCAGTATTTCTAAACGTCTCTTTTCACATTTTTTGCATTTGGCAAATTACATTGTGAGATCTGGTGATCACAGCCACACCTAAAGCACTTCTGATTTGACTTCAGCCAAGACTCCACTTGATCTTGATTCAGCAGTTTGAAATTAGCGCATTGATCTGAAGTAATGCTGCACAGTGTTGCAGAAGGGGCAGTACTTTGTCGGTTTCTCCTTCTTGACTGCTGTAACACTTGCTGGTTTACTCCGTTCGCCACCATGCAAGACAGTAGCAAATCATTGAACCAGCTTGCAATTCTTTTGCTGTTCTCTCTGTGGCTGAGTGTAGACTCTGCTTACATTACTAACGTACTGTGACTCATCCTCTTGTATTCTGAGCTCAAATTCTAGCCAATCGCTGAGTTCTATTAGTGTTGGAACTGGGTTCTGAATGGGGTTAACAAACCTTCTGAAGTTTGCTTTAAGATCATGAAGCAATTTGGCAAGGAGACGTAAAAAAAACGTGACCCACATTTGTGCTCTGTCCATCCTTTAGCTCCAAGTTGGTCCAGCATTCCAACTAATGCACGCACTTTGAGGGAAAATATTCTAAAAGATTTAGTGTCACCACTCCTGATTTTTGGGCCATCCATCAATTCTGCAATTCTTTGTAGTGCGAGTTGATGTGGTTGACTATAAAGTGCCGTTAGAGACCTCATGGTGTTGGTGTATGGGTTAACCTGCTGTTGATGTACAAGTCTGCAATGAGCAAGGCATTCTCCTGTTTCAGATGATCAACGAGTATTTGGTACTTGAAACGTTCTGTAGCCTCGGCAGGTAGCAAATTCTCCAGTGCAACTTTGAGTCGTGCAAACTCTCTGGGATCTTCACTGCAAAAATGAGGAATGGTGGGAATAGGACCTCTGTAGGTGGGCTCTACATGAGGATATGGAAGAGAAGGAGGGCGCATTGGGTGGTATGGCTGATATGTCTCAGGCTGAGCGTAATATGCGTACTGTCGTGGGGTCAAGAAGCTTGATTTGTCTGCAGGATTAGGAGCTGATTGACCATAGCTGTCTGAGTGTCTCTCATATGCATGTCTCTCATGTGCATGGTGAGCTAATGTATCCCTTGGAGTAAGTCTCTCATCTTGATAGACTGGACTTGTAGCTGGAATCCCATGATACGGTTGTTGATAACCATATGGTTCAGTGGAAGGGAAATAGCAGATGGGTTTGCAGTTCAGACTATGATCTTTATAAGTCCCATACGTAGCTGCTGTCTCTTGACTGTAGTCCTGAGGCATAAACTGAACAGCTGCGGGATATTGGTTGCGATCTCGGACGGCGGCGACTGGACGGACGGCGGGCGACGGACGGACGGGCGGAGCGGCTGGACGGACGGACGGGCGGGCGACTTGGACGGACGGGCGGGCGACTTGGACGGACGGGCGGGCGACTGGACGACGACGGGCGGGCGACTTGGACGGACGGGCGGGCGACTTGGACGCGGACGGGCGGGCGACTTGGACGGACGGGCGGGCGAACTGGGGACGGCGACTGGGACGGGCGGCGGACTTGGGGACGGGCGGGCAGATTTTGACACCATTACATCTGTGAGAGAAAGTCCAAACAAACAGTGAAGAATATCAACTTTGTGGCTTAAAGTGCACGTCTTGTGAAGATGATAGAGTATATGGTTCAAATCAGCCATTAGCTCACCTGTTCCCTCCTCAGTAACATTCACATTTACAAGAAATGGGTCTTGCATTTGGTCTTCAAATTTGGTGTTGAAAAACACTGACGTATCAACAGTAGAGAGAGGCACAGCCCATGGCATTCATCTGGTAGGAGAACAAAGACACAATTAAGTCAAGCACAGGCAAAAGGATAAAATAAATAAATAAAGAACTGACCTACCACAAGACAAGAAAAATAAAGCATCACTCACTTGGCACAAGACTCAACTTTCAGTCCCATAACTGCAACGCTGTAGGTCTGTCGGTGCGTTTATGGTCACGTCAAACTTGGGCAAAACTAAACCAGAAACAAAGTGCTTTAGATTAAGGCCTCAGATCAGTCATTGAACTTCCCTTACACAACTTACCGTATTTTTTCCACCTCAAAAACTTGGAGAGTGTTAGGACTCTTCACTCCATGGCTACTCCATTCTGCGGCGCTTAGGTCTTTGTGTCTGACATACGGCACGCACGACGACGCACGCACACGACGGACGGACGGACTTCCGGACTGTCATATTAAAAGACCACATTCAGTAACAAAAGCTAGTATAGACCAATACAACACAAGACTACATTTTATCTTTAAGTCATGTACCAATTTCTAACTTTCTGACTTGGACGGACGGACGGGCGGGCGACTGGACGGGCGGGCGGCTGGACGGACGGGCGACTTGGACGGACGGGCGGGCGGCGGCGACTGCAGGACGGGCGGCGACTGGACGGCCGGGACGGGCGACTGGGACGGACGGCGGGGCGGCTGGGCGGACGGACGGGAGGGCGACTGACGGACGGACGGCGGCGACTCGGACGGACGGCGGCGGCGACTCGGACGGACGGGCGGGCGACTGGACGGACGGGACGGGCGACTCGGACGGACGGGCGACTCGGACGGACGGACAGGGGCGGCGGACTTGGACGGACGGGCAGATTTCGACACCATTACATCTGTGAGAGAAAGTCTAAACAAACAGTGAAGAATATCAACTTTGTGGCTTAAGTGCACATCTTGTAAAGATGATAGAGTATATGGTTCAGATCAGCCAATAGCTCACCTGTTCCCTCCTCAGTAACATTCACATTTACAAGAAATGGGTCTTGCATTTGGTCTTCAAATTTGGTGTTGAAAAACACTGACGTATCAACAGTAAGAGAGGCACAGCCCATGGCATTCATCTGGTAGGAGAACAAAGACACAATTAAGTCAAGCACAGGCAAAAGGATAAAAATAAAAATAAAGAACTGACCTACCACAAGACAAGAAAAATAAAGCATCACTCACTTGGCACAAGACTCAACTTTCAGTCCCATAACTGCAACGCTGTAGGTCTGCGGTGCGTTTATGGTCACGTCAAACTTGGGCAAAACTAAACCAGAAACAAAGTGCTTTAGATTAAGGCCTCAGATCAGTCATTGAACTTCCCTTACACAACTTACCGTATTTTTTCCACCTCAAAAACTTGGGAGACTAGTGTTGGGACTCTTCACTCCATGGCTACTCCATTCTGCGGCGCCTAGGTCTTTGTGTCTGATGGACGGACGGACGCACGGACGCACGCACGCACACACGGACGGACGGACTTCCGATCGTCATATTAAAAGACCACATTCAGTAACAAAAGCTAGTATAGCCAACACAAGACTACATTTTATCTTTAAGTCATGTACCAATTTCTAGAGCAAGAATCAAACTAACAGACATACCGACACTGAAGTTGCGATAAAAATTCAGGCCCTTGTACTTCAGACACTGGGGTAAACTGAAGTGGCATTCTAATCAGAAGTGCCACACACTGAAATATTCAGATTAAAAGCCCAAACAAAAAACCTGATTGAGGCACACAGAAATCCTTTCAGCACTCAGACGTCTTCCTGGCTCCATGATCCGGACGCTCTGATCTACAGCACTGAGGCCACACAGAGATCCTGCTTGAGCAGAAACCATCAGAACGTTTCCCTCCGCAGGAACAGCTGTAGCTGGAGAAAACTGCAGAGACACCTGGAACAAGGACCAACACGCTGTAGGACACACACCAACATTCCCAAATTGAAAAATAGCCACACATCATACAGTACCTGGTTCTGGAAACACATATCGGTGTCAAACGGCACACTAGCAGCAACTACATTCTCACTGGGAAGAACGCTGTAGAGCAGAATCTGCACTGCTGGAGCCATATCGACGCTGACAGACAACTGGAACGTCACAGAGCCGCTTGTGACAGCATCAACAGCCTTTGCTTTAACCGTCTGAAATCCATGGAGGACGATCACTCCTTTGGATAAGACCTGACAGAAGACATAGTGTGCAAGTTGCGGAGCAGCGGAACAAACAGACCAGCAAACTTAACTACAAAACTAATGTCCACTCACCATATAGATTATGTCAGCGCTGTAGCTACCAGCCTCTCCAACAAATGAATACTCCACGGTCACTGGAAACGAAGCACCACATTTGAGCGGCTGATTGAGCTTCACTATAGTCAGTTCACTAAACGATGGCTTGTCGGGAGAAACAGGTAGGAGAAGCTGAACAAACCTTGTATCTGTAGTGAAGTATGGCGATTTATAACCATAAAAAAGCTCTGGATTAGCAGTCACCTGGGGAAGATCAAACTTAATCAGCATCATGCTAGAGAAAGTCTTAATTTTTACAAAATACAAGTCGTACCACCAGATTCAGATCAGCCTTAAGATTAGCAATGTTTAGGGGAGAACGCAGCCCGTCCATTCTTGTTTGTGGTTAGATTCAACAGCAGTTTGTTGGTGCCAGTTGCTCCTCTCCAAGAGATATACAGCTTTGTTTGTAAAGGACACCATTGCAGATTGATCAACATTAAGAGAGGCACAGCCCATGGCATTCATCTGGTAGGAGAACAAAGACACAATTAAGTCAAGCACAGGCAAAAGGATAAAATAAAAATAAAAATAAAGAACTGACCTACCACAAGACAAGAAAAAAAAGCATCACTCACTTGGCACAAGACTCAACTTTCAGTCCCATAACTGCAACGCTGTAGGTCTGCTGTGTGTTTACAGTCACGTCAAACTTGGGCAAAACTAAACCAGAAACAAAGTGCTTTAGATTAAGGCCTCAGATCTGTCATTGAACTGCCCTCACACAACAACTTACTGTATTTTCTCACCTCAAAAACTTGGGAGACTAGTGTTGGCACTCTTCACTCCATGGCTACTCCATTCTGCGACGCCACGGCCTAGTCTGCGGTCGCCTAGGTCTTTGTGTCTCACTGCCTCATCGCTTCTCTGGCTACGTGGTGTGCTCCACCTCCATCACCTCCGGTAATCCCCTTGGTAATGTCTGGGACTCTTCACTCCATGGCTACTCCATTCTGCGACGCCGCCGTGGGATGCAGTCCTGACTTTGGGCTGGGTCTCTGTCGGCTTTTCCCTGCTCAAGGCCGTCCCCCTGGCTGTCACCACCACCTGCACCAACCTTTCCTCCAGCTACGGACGGACGGCCGCTGTGGGATGCGGCTTGGACGGGCGCCGGGCGGACTTGGACTGGGCGGGCGGGCTTGGCACGGGCGGGCTTAGACGCGGGTGGACTGGAGCGCAGCTCGGACGGGCGGGGCGGCTGACGGGACAGGTTGGACGCAGGGCGCGGGCGGGCATCTGGGCGGGCAGGGCGCAGGGCATTTGGACGGGACGGGGTTTGGACTGGCGGGCGCTTGGAGGCGGGCGGCGGCCTGGGACGGGGCAGTTGGCTGGCATGGACGGCGGGCGGGCATTGGTGGGCGGGCGGGCGAGGGCATTTGGGCGCGGCTGGGCGGGCACAGTTGGGCGGGCGGTCGGGCATCTGGCGGGCGGGCTGGGCGTTCTGGGCGGGCGGGGCGGGCATGTGGACGGACGGGGCGGGCATTTGGGATGGACGGGCGGGCGGTTGGGCGGACGGGCGGGCATGTTGGACGGCACGGGCAGGGGCATGGGCGGACGGGCGGGCATTGTAGGGCGGGCGGGCGAGTTGGACGGGGGGCTGGGACGGCGACTGGGTGGGTGGACGGGGCGCGACATTGGACGGGCGGGCGGCTTGGGCGGACGGGCAGGTGGGCGGCTGGGTGGAGGACATAAGCCGGAGACCATGCAAAGGTTGGTGCAGATGGTGGTGACAGCCAGGGGGATGGCCTTGAGCAGGGAAGGGCAGACGGAGACCCAGCCCACAGTCAGGACTGCATCCCACGGCGGTGTCGCAGAATGGAGTAGCCATGGAGTGAAGAGTCCCAACACTACCAAGGGGATTACCGGAGGTGATGGAGGTGGAGCACACCACGTAGCCAGAGAAGCAATGAGGCAGTGAGACACAAAGACCTAGGCGACCGCGACTAGGCCACAGCGCCGAGACCCCTTGAAGTGGAAGCAGCGATCCTGAGGTTAGAGGCTGAGCTGCAGCAACCATAGATGGAGGTGGAACCTGAGGGAGGGCAGAGCTAGTCAAAGGCGAAAGAGGTGGAGAGCCGTAGGGCAGCGAAGGGGCCGCAAGGTCCATGGCGAAGAAGATGTAATGTCCAACAGAGGAAGGCCGATGGCCGATGGTCCACACTGGAGTCAAGGGTGGTGAGAGAGCACAGCTATTCTCACTCGGAAGAATGCTGTCAGACCAGAATCTGCACTGCTGGAGCCATATCGACGCTGTCCACTTTGTTTGCAATTGGAGTCTTATCAAAACGAGTCATGGATATCTGTTAGGAATGATCAAGGTTAGGAAAGGGAAAAAAACAAACAAAACAAAACACAGGACCATCATCCATTTGATCACTGGATGGCAAACAAATCAAGAGTAGTAATGGTGTTGAAGGAAAGCTTCAATGGTTCACAAAGCTTATTTTCACCATCTATAAAGTTTAGTAAACAACTCTAACATAAAAACAGAATGCTTCTGTTCACTTCAAAGTCTAATGGTACTTACCTGGTTCTTTAAGTTCATCAACAGCAAAGAGAAAAAGGATGAAAATGAGCTTCTTCCAAACACAAATCTCCCTCACAGCCATGAGGACAGATCACCCAAGACTAACCCTTATCAAGCCACTCTTCAGACTCTAATAGATCAGGAACGCATTCATCTCGTTAATTCAATTAATTAACCACCACCTGGCAGTAATTAATGTTATCATTTGATTAGGAGTACCAACTGGCATTGATTTGAAACACGACACATTATGGAGGTTAGCAGACGAATTTTCTAGTTGCCATCAACACTCAACACTATAGAATTTTAAAAAATATATAGCCTAGCCTATATATTGAAGATATTACTGAACATTTATTTAACCATAGCAAAAGTAAGTTTCTTGTGTTAATTTTAAACAAGTCTGATATTATTTTATCTTATATCTGTTAATTAACAGTTGAGATAGTTCTGCAAGCTGCCAGTTGTGCAGGCGGGGCATGTTGTCACACTGCGTTGCAATGAGCAAATGATTAGAATTATTGCTTTCTACTCTATACTTGTATGAACTCTATTGAGAAACCATGAGAAAAGGGTGAATAAATTCTGAGATTCAATGTTCAGAAATTATTAATAGAGGGTGCGCGTGACGTCACCGTTGGCTGGAGTGCCTGCAGTTCCTCACAGTGAGGCTATGTTTACACGGAAATCGATTCTGAAGAGAAAACGCAAAAGTGGCGTTGCGTCATCACTTTTTATTCTGCGTTTAGACGAGCGTTTTGTGTGGGAAATCCGCGTGCAAACGGTGACGCAAAAGTGTGTGAAATTCAATGTAGTATGCACTTCAGGCAGCTAGGAGTGCATACTACAACACCACCAAGTCCACGCGCCTGCGTACAAACTTCACAGTCAAGCAGACTTTTGCGTTTTTACCGTTTACACGAGAACGCGGCAGTGGAGCGTTTTTAAGATTTCCACTCTGGAGGGTGGTTTCACTTTTTTGCGTTTTTAAGCCTCAAAAACGCCGTCGCCGTGTAAACGAAAGGCACATCCGATAAAATATTTTTACGTTTTCACCCGCGAGCGTTCTCGTGTAAACAGGGCCTGAGTCTCATTCATGAAACGTTCGTAAATATACGAGTAAATATGAGTAATTTGCGCGTAAAGAGACATCGGATGCACGTGCACGGTCATTCTCAATTACAATAAATCATATAGCTAATAACATGAAAGCGAATTTGATTAACTTCATTGTCTGTTTCAGGTGTAGGCTAAACTGGACATAAATTCATCTTTGACACTGGCACAACCACGTTACAAACCATATATAAAAAACACATAAGAAATAAATAATTAATACACACGTGGATAGCAGATGAACCCAATTGCAGACAGTGTGCAAACACACAACTTTAAAGATAACAGAAAACTGGGAAAACAAAACCCAGGAGGGGGCAAACAACACTGGTAAAGAAAATAAAGCCAAACACTAAAACTTTGACATTAACTATATACAGGAACAATGTAAATCAGGATTTTTTTTATGTTTTTAGGATTTAACTTCGTTAAGACAAGGTATGGCACAGGACAGCAAACACAAGAGGATAAAATAGAGAGAAACAGACATTGACAGCAGGTGACATAGATGAAGCAATGATGACAAAACGAGGGTAACAAGGGGTGTGGCCAGAGAACGAGACACCGCAAACACACACAGCCCAAACACAAGGCCATGTGCGTGCACACAAAACAAGGATCTGTCATGATCCTGCCTCAAGATAGGACAAGAGGGCAGAATCATGACACATACAGAAGTTAAATGAATACAGTATGTGCAAATTCACACACCTCAATTGAGAATTGAGTTTAAAACAGTCACTGCCAATGGAACAAATGATCTCTTATAAATATTCCTCTTGGCGAGCGGTATCCATAGCCTGCGCCTCGAAGGAAGGATCTCGAAGCAGGAATGGAGGGGATGAGACTGGTCTGAATATATTAATAATGCCCTTTTCTCCAAAAAAAAAAAAAAAAAAATTGTGAATAGCTCTTGTATGTGCTCTGTTTTTGGCCGATGATCTTATTTGCTTCATTGATTACTCGTGTTAGTTTATTCTTCTGTTTCACTGTAATACCATGAAACAATATTATAAGTTAAAACACTTTCAGTCATTGATCTATAAACAATGTTAAGAGCCTCTTTTCAATGTCAACATTTCTCAGACTCAAACGCTGTCTACTGTGTTAGGAAAGTTTATCATCAATGATTGTACCACGATATTTTGCTCTATCTTTACGCTTTTTAACATTATACAATACATTCCTATTTAACACATATGTCATTAAACTATAAGCTCAATTCATAAGTATAAAAATATATTTAGAACATGTATTTGTATGGTCCTCGAATGTGTTCACCATTATTAGCCTTTCCACCGTTTGTATCACTCCGCTTGTCTGTGTTTGTCAAACTTGCATCATTAAGCCAGAAGGTGGTGACATGTTGTGAGTGCTTTATGAGTGCACAATTGAACTTTAACTTAATTAGTGCCAAAAATATTGATTAGCTAACCTTAGAAAGAAATTAGTTGCTGAAACCAATCTTTAATGCTAATATAAATTGCCCCTTTTCCTCTAGAAATTGTGTATTGTCAACAATAAGCAGAAACATTCTGCATTTGCATCCAAGCGTGGATCATTCATTTCAAAATTCTCATATTTAAGAATCTGTAATATTTTATGCTACTGCCCACTGACATGCTTTTAAAGCTGTTGTTATACCATTTTCAAAACATCTTAAAATGCACAAATGTAGGTCATAAGAAATCCACATTTCTCGGAGGATGCCCCCAAACCCCCTGACTAACTCACCTTTGCATGTGTGTGATTGTGTGGTAATGTGGGCTGGTGTGGTTATAGTGCCAGGGATGTTTTTTCTTAACCAGTCTGTCCCTGCATAGGCCTGCAATATACATTATTCTCTGTATCCAATCATGTTATCTTATTACCCACCCCAGCCCCTGATGTTTTTTAAACCTAGAAACGCCCCTGTATGGCAGCATACAACTCAACACTCAAAGCAAACAAAACAGACGATTCACAATGTCATTTGTCAACAGTTTTTGTTTCGTTGACATTTGATTGTGTGTAGCAACATTATGATTGTCTTTCATTGATTAGTCCAACAATACAGCTTCAGTATTTTAAAATAATTAGCAAATAGCTGAGGGATCCGAATAGGAAGTTAACCAGAGAACCACATTATGCATAATTCAGACAATGTGACCTTGACTGCCTGAGAGGGAAAACAAGGGTCGTTTCCCATCCAAATTAATGTTCTTCTGTGATTATTCTTCACTACAAGTTAAAGGGCAAGAGTCACTAATGAATTTAATTCAGGGTGTTTTTACACTTGAACCAAAATCATCTAAAACGGATCTAAGTTAAAAAGGCCCCAGTTGTCCTCACATGATATATATATATATATATATATATATATATATATATATATATATATATATATATATATATATATATATATATATATATATATATATATATATATATATATACAACTTTGCCTCTGACATCTTTTCAAATGGGTCATTCCAAGATCCCAAACTTTTTCTCTGGTTAAGAAAAAATATATATACATGAATGAGTTTTTGAGATTGATTCAGACCTTTGTGCCAAAATGGTTCTTTCTTGTCATTATAGAACATTTTTAAGCCTAAAAGTTCCTTTGGAGTTCAGTAAAGAACCCTATGCTACATATATAGAACCCTTTTTTCTAAGAGTGTTGATAAGACCCTTATTCATCGTCTGGTGTTGTTTAAAGCCCTTTGAAGCTGCACTGAAACTCTCATTTGGACCTTGGAAAATCCTGGAATGTTTTCATCAAAAACCTTAATTTCTTTTCGACTGAAGAAAGAAAGACGTGGACATCTTGGATGACATGGGGGTGAGTAAATTATCAGCAAAAGCTTTTTTTTTAAAGTGAACTACTCCTTTAAATATTTTGGATTTCATTACTATTCTTCAGAAAAATATTAACAAAATCAAAAATGTTAGTTTAAAGTTTCTAAAATGTGGTTGATTTGAGACAGAATGACCCAAAAGCAACGCAGGAAGTGTTCCCGTGTGGATATACTTTTGCTTCTCTATTGGATTTGTGTGTGCTACTTTTGTACCGGAGATAAGGTCACCTGCTCCTGTGCGAGTGTACAATTATACAAACATGATAAATTGTCAATTACCACCAGGTTAATATTGATTCACAGCCAGTCCAAGTAATTTCACCAGTGCACTCAAAAAAAAAAAAAAAAACAGATCATTTCAGATAGCATGAAAGTTATGTGGATTCATCTTCATCTGCCCTATAGGATATCGAATGTTTGGAGATGTTTTATTTGGTGAATCAAGAAAATGAGTTTGATCATAGTGCTCTAGTCACAAAGCAAACACAGACGGATTCCCGAAAACCTCAGTGCGTATCTTCCTCCGGGACTGTGATGGTGATTTAACCTGTTCAGAGTCCAGCAAACCACAAGAGCTTATCCTCCTAATACAGTCTGTCGGATTATGGAAATAGAAACCTTAATGTTTACACTCCAAGATGAGAAAGTGGCTCTAGAGAAAGTCAGGGAATGGGCATGAGATGGAGAACAGACAGATAGAGAGAGAGAGAGAGAGAGAGAGAGAGAGAGACTGGTAGTATTTCACACTTACTTAAGAGACGGTGCAGAAAATAACATTTATTTTTTGGCCCTTTTCTTCATTTCTTTCACCAAAAAAAAAACAAAAGTTAAAGCTGAGCTTAGACTGAATGACCCAAAAGTGACTGGATTTAAACATTTATGAGGATAAACTCATACACACACACACAGAGAGAGAGAGATGAGAACATTGAGCATTCAAACTATAACCTTGCCTTGCGTTTGTGGACATTTTACACATACATATTTCCATAAAAGACAATAGAAATCACAACAGCAGTGTGAATAATTCCTTATTTCTGATACGGTTCATCCGCTCGTGTCCTTCAGGATGTGAGAGATCACTCCGACAGTGAATGTGGATCTGATGTTTAATTAAAGCCGCACAGCTTCAGGAACATGCTGACTTCGAGAAACAAAGACACATTTCACCATCCTGCTGATTTTCCTTCATATTTATCACGTCTCTCGGAGAAAATACAAAACCCTGCGCTCGTATTTCAGAGGGGGAAATCCTAGATTCATTCCAGGATTCATAAACAGAAATGTTCTACCTCATTAAATAAATACAGCACTGCAAAATGTAAATGTTAAAGGAATAGCCCCAGAAATTATAATTTATTATATTCACCTTAATGGAGACTTTGTGTGAAGTACAGGAAAATAATTAATTACATTTTTCTCTTCCAAAATGTGATTTGATGCATTTGTCTATTTTTTTTATTAATTTTTGTACTTGTTATATAATATTCAACATTTAAAAGTAGCATTCCCATAATGTTTGAAAAATGATAAAATGGAATGTTATCTTAACAGTCACGTAACCACGACAACAATTGTTTTGAGCTTTCAGGGAACATTCTGTGTAAACATTAGCAAAAGGTTCTTAGAACATATTTGATTAGCTGAATATGTTTTGTTATGATACATTTATGCTGCATTTTGGCTTCCCCATTCATGTCAATTGTATTGAAAAGTACATCTCCTTACATTTAACAAAGAACGTCATATAGACCATTAATAACTTATCTCATTTCATTACAAGACCTTTTAGAAAGCTTAACTGGCATTCTGAGGACATGAATCAGAGCCAGTCAATCTGAAATGTCTTTACATAAGCACCACCGGTAAGCTCTGAAAAGGAGAGCACGTGCCTGTAGGAGGAATCGTGTGTGAGAAAGAAGTGAACGGAGGTGAAGGTTGGACGGTGGAGAAAAGCCTCTGCTTTCTTTGATTATGTGCTTGGACCTGGTTCTGTGGCCCCGTTTCTCCATATTGATGATATAAAACAGAAAGACCGTTCAGAACAGCAGAGGAATCAGCACACACCGCTGTTTGAGACGTTTATTCTGATTAATGGCCCCCTGAAATCCCAAAGCCTGTCCCATAAATCCCATGAAAGCCAATGATAATGGGAGCTACAGCTCGATAGAGCAGAGCGAACGCGCGCGAGAGAGAGAGAGAGAGAGTATGTATAAAATATGCATAAGTCTGTTACCTTAAGTTGGTTATAGTATGATTAATTCAGGCAGGAGATATTAGGATAGTGCTTTAAGGTTAGATAATTGTTTTAAAGGAAAGATATGACCAGTTTCCCAAAACCCACCTGCGATGAGCACTGAATGACTTTGCATTTTTCTCTCGAAAAACTCTGCTATGAATGAGTATAACATTAATCCAATCAGTGGAAGATTAATGTGCTTTCCGCCTCCTAAATCAAAACCGGATTCCTGTATTTCCTGAAACGAAGCATGAATTATCTTGTGAAATAACATGCTGCTTTAACAATTCTTTAGTCAAAACATCAATACAAATAGTTAGTGTGTTTAATTCGCTCATCACAAGTACTAGTCCTTCTGGAGATGTGATCAAACCTCGTATAAAGTAAACCAAGTATAAAAGTTGAGTTTGTGCATCATAGCAACTCCATTGTAATGTGCTTAAAAAACCTGGCAACCATAGTAACCAGCCAACGTACCCTAGCAACACTCTAGAAACACCCCAAAACACCCTAGAAACCACACTCCAATGGTTCAAGTCTCAGGTATGACCTTCAGGGTGTCATGGCTAACATCTAGCTAGTGGAGTGCCTCAGGGCTCAGTGCTTGGACCGCTTCTCTTCTCCATCTGCATGTCATCACTAGGATCTGTCTGTCAGAAACATGGTTTTTCCTATCACTCATATGCTGATGAAACAAACTCTACCACTCAGTCCAACCAGATGATCTGACGGTCATATCTTTCTTGCTGGATGAAGGACCAACTCAACCTTTTGAAGACTTATTCTAGTCTAAGCCAACCATCACAACTTCTCCATTCAGCTAGGTCCAACTTTGAGTTGAGTGATGATCAGTTGAACTTCACAGACCGCATAGCTTGAACTGCCCATTCATGCAGATTTACCTTTACAACATTAGGAGCATCAGGCCCTTCTTATGGAGATACACAACTCCTTGTCCAAGCGCTTGTTCTATCCAGACTGGACTATTGTTATGCTCTCTTGGTGGGCCTTTCAGCATCAAACCTGACGCAACTGAGCCAGAATGCAGCAGTGAGTGTCTTTAATGAGCCGAAGAGACGCACGTCACTCCTCTCCTCATAAACTTTTGCCGCTTGCATCAAATTCAAGACACTGATGTTTGCCTACAGAAAAAAACGCTGGCTCTGCACCCCTATACCTAAACTCATTACTCCAGACATATGTGCCATCCAGAAGCTTCTGCAAGTGAACGGTACCTTGTGGTGTCATTCCAAAAAGGCACAAAATCCCTTTCCCAGATATTTCCCTGCTGGTGGAACGATCGAACTCAACCCGAGCTGCAGTGTCTCGAGCCACTTTCAAGAAACTGCTGAAGATGCATCTTTTTTGGCAACACTTAACCCATTTATACTATCACTTACTAAACTGTGTTGGACTAACTAAGACATAGGGTTGCCCTATTGTTGGTTTGGTTGGTTGTCCTCATTTGCAAATCAGTTTGGCTAAAAGTGTCTGCTAAATGGTTAAATATAACCGTTGCTAATAGTGTTTTAAGAACAATCGCATGCACAACAAAGCAAACCCCAATAAACTACTTAAAACACCATAAACTTCAAAGAAAAGTGCTTAAAACATTCAGGTCGGAACACCTTAGCAACCGCTTGGTAACACAATAGAAACCACCGAAACACCCTAGCAACTGCATAGTCATGAGCTTCTTTAAAACACTTAAAATACCTTAGCAACAACATTGCAAGTGCAACCCATAGAAACTACTAAAAAGACCCTATAAAGTATAAAGCCACATACTTAAAACATTCAGATCAGAACACCATTACATAGCAACCATCTGGAAACACCATAGAAACCACCCAAACACCCTAGCATATATTAGTATTCTTTAAAGGGGTCATGAATTGGCTTTTTAAATGTTTTTATTTTGTTGTCTGAGGTCAACTTATGACGTTCGCTTGGTTTTTACATTCAAAAACATAAAAATGAATAAGGCTATTTTCTTCCCTAGTTTTCAGCCTACTTGAAAAATGCTCGGATTTTATGGGCGTATCGCATTGAAGACTAGGAAGTAAACGCCCACTGCTGTGAGTGGATAACAGTTTCGCATATTATAATGAGCTTCAACTCTGTCATCGGTTTCGGTCGGTGCACGTGGGGGAATTTGTTTTGAAAACCACTGTTGTAAAATGGCAACCGGAATGATTCGCCCATACATGTTTGACCCAGAGTCCGATCCCGAATCGCAGGACAATGAACCAACAGCACCTCGAATACAATGGATACTTGTAGACACATACACATAATTATTAGATATCAAACGATCTGTAACAATGCAATGCTAGCCGAGTAGATTATTATTTCTAAAATAAAAATATTACTCACATAAGTGTGTTGCACCACTCCTGTTGGATCCAATATAGAAGGTACAACGCCTTTTTTTAATCTTAATCGGTCTGCAAATCCAGCCTCGAACTGTGTCTTCAAAACAGTCCTCGTGAAATGAAGTGAACATACGGATAATGTTTTACACTCATCAGCTGGAACGTCATTAAAATCAAATTTTAACCAGGCATTCCTAATATTGGAATCCAGAGGAAGCTAATGCAGCGACTGTCTTCTTCCACAGCCAGGCACGGCACAACATTTTGTCAACGGAATGTTTATTTCTGGGAGCTCACTCCGGTTTGTCATCACGAGGTATGCTTTTGTTTACCATATGCGTGAATGCGCGAATCGGTGGGCGGGCTAGAACCGGCCGTGTTGAAGTAGGCGTTGATGAGCGGGTGGGGTTTTAGCGTCATTGACGTCATACTTCCACACTTTCAAAAACGAGACGTTTGTTGAGGCTGGTGTCAATAAAAGCTTTTATTGGACTAACAAGGTCGTTTTCAGTTCTGAAACTTACAGGATATTCTTATAATATGATGACCTCTTAGATGTCAAAAGCTCAAGGAAAATTTTATTTCTCAGTTCATCACCCCTTTAAATTCTTTAAAATTCTTTAAAATCACAATGCCTTTGCTGTAACCAGGACACATTAAAGTTACACAAAATTCAGGTTCATGTTCTGACAGTTCTCTCTCCAGACCAACAGTAAATGTCAAGCCTCATTATGCTGAAGCTGTGGGCTCTTCATAAACCTATCTAGAGAGAATCTGACTAGAATTTAAAGATTTTAAAGCTCAAGAGGCCATTATTGCCAAACCAAATATTAAAACCTCAGCCAGACAAAGCAGGAGTGTCTAGAAAGAAACATCATCTGCATTAGCTGCTTATCTCAGGTCTCAGTTTAATGCTGCATCACTCATGTGACTTTATATGACCACAACCTTGACCACAAACAGACCACTAATAAAACTAGAAACAAGTAATGTTTGATGTAAAAACTGCTATTTCTGGTTGAATTATACTGCTACTTGTTGAAAAAAATGGTACACATCTTCATCATTGAGACACACACACACTATTGGCCTGTGGCAGATATTAGGTCAGTATTTGTCTTGATGTTTGAGGTGATACTGTATGTTTTTACACACTGTTATAAAGCTATTGCAGTGTCTCTAGGTCTTAAATAACAGATCCCTTAAATCAGCAGAGATTTGCTTTATAGAACTGAGAGAAACCCCCTCTCTCCTCTTTCGGTGGGGTTTGTCATCAGGTTCATCATAACACAGCCAATGGCGGCAGAGATCCAGAGATATTTTGGTTGTGCATGAGGAGGCAGATCCATCTGAATGCAAAGTAAATTGAACTCAAACTGACTGTAATTTCACATTCCTGGTGTCAAATCTCAGCGCTGCCCTATTTTTCTCTCCTCAGAAAGATTCCATGCCATATCATACCCGACATAGAGATATTACTGCAATAAGGGCACGATTCCTTGGCATCAGAGTTTGCTTTCAAAAGGGTTTTGTGTTGCGTGTCATTTCTGTGAACTTATTTAATAAAACACATCCAGCAAGGTGTTCGAGACTCCTCACAAGCTCACAGATGAACAATGGATTTCTAGAGCAGCATATGTGGAAAATGAGATGGTCACAACGGCACAGTCACAAAAAAAATAAAAAAACGAATTGTATATTTTTGTTGTTCGTCAACAATTTTCGTCCGGATTTTTTATTTTTATTTTGTGTGTGTTCATTTATTCTGAAACAATATTCTCATCAATCAGCTTTGATATTGAATTCACATTATTGTAATATCTGCACCTTTAAAGGGCATCCCCTCCCCAAATATTATTAAATGTATGCTTCATCTTTCATTTTATATTCTTAAATTTAATCAATAAATTCAATTATTTGTTTATTCCTGCATCCAATACACTGATCACAAAAACGGATTGTTTGCTGACCATCTAATCTACCCAGATCTTAATATGTGAACAAGATACTGTAAAAAACAAACTGCATTGAATATTGGGACTATTTGGGTTTGATTTCAATCCTTCAATGAGCAATGACTAACTAGGGCTTTATTAACATCCTGTTCATTTCCTAGTCACGGTGTAAGGTTTAATTAAATGAAGTGTCCGAGTTTTACCAAAACAGAAATCTGAATGTCTGATAAACCCTCCTAAAGAATCACTTTAATTAATTTCAACAAGCAGATTGATTTTCTGAAGGTGGAATGAGACGGAGAAAACTGCAGAAAAAAAGCAAAGCCATGTCCATCTATAGTTGCATTCTAGAATAATATATGTAAAGTATCAGTATTTATCAGTTTAGGTATATACGACATATAATATATATATTGTACAAATGTCACCCAAAGATCAGTTGGATTCAATCATTAATGTTAATGATACCCAACGTGATGTCATGAGAATACGTATGCATTTGTACGTAAAGTGTTCGTTCTATCATACGTATGTATAATTACGTTTTATATGCGCAGAAACGTATAATACAGACGTATTTACAGTATTTAAAACGTAAAATATTTACGTATTGACAGCACAAAAAGTCATTTATTTACGTATGAACTAATTCACCGACGTACACATGTGTACGTATGATGCATCACAATTTATTCATATTAATATCGTAGCATTATGTTTTGACCCTATTGCATTCCACGGTCTTATTAATTAAGTTTTTTGTCGCATTTATTGATATAATACTCATAAATATTAGCATTTTGCTCGTTTCGCCTGCATGGTGTTAAACAATACAATATAAAACCTTAAAAATACATTCTTTAACGTTACTCGTTTAACCGTTTTGTAATAGTTTATTTACCTTGAGACACATAAAGCGTTTTCTCCTTTAAAAAACAAGACAAAATTCACAAAATACATCAATTTTATAATCCAAATCTTTAGAATCCATAGTTGTATGCAAGAAACAACTCCTAATTCAGTCTCTTATCCTGTCGTGATCTTCGTCTCCTCCATTCTCAGCCGCTGACCGTACATGTCAAACGCGGGGCTGGTGATGAATTCAAATTAAAAAAATGCGCCCTTGAGAAGCGATACGTCATATTTTACGGCAGTGATATCAAACGTTCATTGGCTCTTCCCTGCTTCGTCACAGATTGCGACATGAAGGACTGTGAGACGGTTGGTTAATCATTTGAAATGGAGAAGCACGAACCGAAGCCGGATTAACATTTTCATTGATTATAATTTCATTTCTGCTCCGTACTTCATACAAAACTATTACAATACTGCCAGAGAGGACTGCGACTGCAACGCATCATCATGTGAACGACTTTTGGTATCGGTTTTGACATTTTCGCAATAAATAAATGATTGTGATTATACTTGTTTGTTAGTTATGTTTTTCTTTATAATTGTAGTTTGTTATATGTTAGTTTTAAGGAATTGTTATGGGTAGGTTTAGGGGTAGGAGTAGGATTGGTGGCTCAAAATAGATTTTAATGCTAACGTTATATTGTTAATAAAACTGCCCTTTCCCAACACCATTTTATCCTTTTTTTATATTATGTATAAAATGGGTATGTTTAGGTTTGGGATTAGGGTTACGGGATCTTACATTTATCTATAAAATGGTAAAAAGGGAAATTATACAGATATCTGTATGATATAGAATATACGTAAACAGTTTACGTTTTTTAGCTGTAAAACGTAATAATGTTACGTTTAAATGTTGCAGATACGTCCATATTATACGTTTCAGCATCTATCAAAACGTACTAAAAAGTGCGTTTTCTATCTTTGCAAAAACGTAAAATACGTACGTATTAACAATGAGACCAGGCTGTGATACCATATCACCATCATCATGCATGCATTGCATTTGCAGCACTTTTAAATCCTTTAGCGTGATTAGAAAACTCATTCTCGGGGTTCGGCCGTAGAGGAGCTCCCCAAATCATTTACAATGCATTTCAAAGGAAGCCGGCAGGGTTATTACAGCATTATGAATCTGAGTTAACTTCAGGCGGCAGAAGTCCGCAGGGAACGCTGAATTGTTTGGCTTGACATCTATCAAACCGCTCTGCTAAACTGTGCGATTTGTGTTCATGTGTCCTTTATTAAACCCTGTGCTGTTCAACTAATAGATGCTATTTGTTCTTGGACTGGATTTCAGATATGTGAGCGTAATGCTGAAACGGTGAACGGGTGAATTACAGTACTACCATCCATTCGCTGCCTGGATTAACTATCCAGTATCTACAAGAAAATATACACAAATAGAGGTAGATGTCATGTTGCTAGGGTGTTCTGGATTGTTGCCATGTGCTGATAATCTGGTTTGAAGGAAACTAACTCGTCATTGTCTGCTGTCAGCAAAGGTTTCTGATGGGTGAGAAGATGTGAGACATTTCATTGCTGACTGTCAGTGACCCTTCATTTAATGGAGAACTGAAGTGAATGCCACACACACAGAGAGAGAGAGAGAGAAGAGCAGGACTAGAGATCACTACTAATGGACGTGCAGAATGAAAAGGTCATGTTAAAAGTGTGTAGACGTGGCTGTAGATTTAGATAGACGGAAGCGTACCTGTGATTATCGCAGCAGCATGTGCTCCCACCGACAGGATGAATAGAGCCATTAATGGATTAGAGAATGTCTGTGCTTCATTTTTAGCATGAATGTTTATGTGAGAGCACACAAACATGCTCTATATTCATGTGCACAATACAATATAACAGTTCATGTGCATCCATTTCCATTGCAGCATCAGCTCTTTTCTCTCAGTGTCTGAAACGCTTCGTTTGCAGATTCAGTCTCTAAAACCCCGCCTCTCTGAGAGCTGCTCTACTGTGATTGGTCAGAAAGCAAACGCTCATGATCATATCTGAATCTCACAGTGATACGAACAGTGGCGATGGCGAGGGTTTTACCGGATCAATCTCATCAAAGTGGATTTGCTTTGTCAGTAGAAAACAGCGTCTTGAACAACACGAACCAAACTCTTCCAGTCTCAGATACACTACAGTGTTTGAGGGCGGGGCTTAGAGACACTGTTCAGCCAATCAACACCACAGGCTGGCCTTATGCTAATTGGTTACACACCTACATATTTTCAGCAGGAAGAAAGAATGGAATTACTGACGACGCGTTTCAGTTCAGAATCACTTCTTTCTTTTAGGAGAAAACCTCCATGTATCTGCACTTTGATCTTTGAAACTTATTTTACAGTCAACTATGGAAGCTTGTTTCCACCGCAGAATGAAAAATAAAAAGGTAATTGTGACTTTTTATCTCACAATTCTGACTTTTTTTCTCACAATTGCGAGTTTACATTTCAAAATTCTGACTTTATAGCAGATAATTGTGACTTTATATCATCGCAATTCTGACTTTATATCACGCATTTCTGACTTTTATAGCTTCGCAATTCTGACTTTATATCACGCAATTCTGACTTTATATCATGCATTTCTGACTTTATTATCTCGCAATTCTGATTTTATATCTCACAGTTCTCAGAATTTGCTTTGTATCACAGAGATATAAAGTCAGAATTGCAAGATATAAAGTCAGAATTGCAAGATATAAAGTCAGAATTGCAGAGATATAAAGTCAGAATTGCAAGATATAAAGTCAGAATTGGAGATATAAAGTCAGAAATGCAAGATATAAAGTCAGAATTGCGAGATATAAAGTCAGAAATGCGAGATATAAAGTCAGAATTGCGAGATATAAAGTCAGAAATGTGAAGATATAAAGTCAGAATTGCGAGATATAAAGTCAGAAATGCGAGATATAAAGTCAGAATTGCAAGATATAAAGTCAGAAATGCGAGATATAAAGTCAGAATTGTGAGATATAAAGTCAGAATTGCGAGATATAAAGTCAGAATTTGAGATATAAAGTCAGAATTGCGAAATATAAAGTCAGAATTGTGAGATATAAAGTCAGAATTGCAAGATATAAAGTCAGAATTGCGAGATATAAAGTCAGAATTGCGAATATAAAGTCAGAATTGCGAGATATAAAGTCAGAATTGCGTGATATAAAGTCAGAAATTGTGCAGATATAAAGTCAAAATTGCGAGATATATAATCAGAATTGCCAAGATATAAAGTCAGAATTGCGAATATAAAGTCAGAAATTGCTAGATATAAAGTCAGAATTGTGAGATATATAATCAGAATTGCGAGATATAAAGTCAGAATTGCTGAGATATAAAGTCAGAATTGCGTGATATAAAGTCAGAATTGCGAAGATATAAAGTACAGAATTGTGAGATATATCATCAGAATTGCCAAGATATAAAGTCAGAATTGCGAAGATATAAAGTCAGAATTGTGAGATATATAATCAGAATTGCGAAGATATAAAGTCAGAATTGCGAGATATAAAGTCAGAATTGCGAGATATAAAGTCAGAATTGCGAGATATAAAGTCAGAATTGTGAAATATAAAGTCAAAATTGCGAATATAAAGTCAGAAATTGCGAGATATAAAGTCAGAATTGCGAGATATAAAGTCAGAATTGCGAGATATAAAGTCAGAATTGTGAGATATAAAGTAATCAGAATTGCGAAGATATAAAGTCAGAAATTGCGATGATATAAAGTCAGAATTGCTAGATATAAAGTCAGAATTGTGAGATATAAACTATTCTGAGGGGAAAAGTTAGTCTTTTTTCCCTTTACAATTGGCCTGATAACTCGGCAATTCCGAGTTTATATCTCACAATTCTGAGAAAAGATGTTAGAATTTCGAGATGTAACCTCGCAATTGTGAGAAAAAAAGTCAGAATTTAGATAAAAAGTCTCAATTCTCTCTTTATTTCTCAGAATTGCGACTTTTTTTCTCAGAATTGCGACTTTTTTTCTCAAAATTGCGACTTTTTTTCTCAGAATTGCGACTTATATCATGCAATTCTGACTTAATATCTCGCAATTGTGAGATAAAAAGTCGAAGTTGTTATTTATTTATTTTATTTTTTCCAGTGGCAGAACAGCTGTTACACACTGCATGAAAGTTTATATCTGAAAAAGCATAAAAGGGGAACTTTGACAAGGATTTTTTTTGTTTTGTTTGTTTGTTATTGAAACAAAAAATAAAATCTCCAATTCATTTCCATACAACAACCATTTATAGCGACCACGGCTGTCAAGCGGCGTCTTCGCAGATGTTTTATGGATTGGAGTGTGCCGATTGTTTACATTCATTACAGTGTGTCTAGATTGAGCTGGGAAGAAAAGCATCACTCTTGAGACGTGCTAAAAGCCGTCCGCCCGCACCGTTCGTTCGATGCTAATATTTCACGAGATGCACAGTTCATTCTCGCCCCTCTTCCCTGATTTACTGCATCTCCAAATGTCAATATAGCGTCTCTCTAACACACACGTCTTCATCAGTCTGTCTGCCCTAGCTCTTCTTCCTCGCTCATTACGTTTGTTGCTGGGGTTTAAATGCTATGGGTCTCATTATTTTTAATAACTTATTCAAATCTGTTTCTAATTTAACAAGAGGCTGAATTTGCTGTGTATGAGTGGAATCTGTCAGTGAGGACTCAAACTAACAAACTGCAGCTGAGGAACGTTTTCATGTAATTACACAGACATTTAAAGGCCGTTTCTGTAATCTCCTGTCAGTCAGTCAAAGACTTAAAGGGATAGTTCAGCCAAAAATGATCATTTACTCACACTCATGTCTTTCAATCCTGTATGAATTTCTTTCTTTTGTGAAACAAAAAATATCTATACAATGAAAGTTGTTTTTTAAGGATTTGCACGAAATTTAGAAAACTTGTGACAAACATTTAATGAATATATAGTGCTTATTTTGAGGTATAACTCTAATTTTATTATAGCTTAAAATTGCATTGTTTTCAGACATTTTAGCAAACCACCAAATCTCAAACAGAATTTCTATAGCTTTGTGATATGTAAATATATTTTTAAAAAGTACAGAATGAAGTTTAAACGTTTATTTAAAACTCAAGCTTCGGAGAACAGACTGGCACAATGGAAAAGAAACGCAAAAATTCTGACTAAAATATACATATTGCTTAAATATTTGTTGTTGGAGACAATAAATGTGCTATACGTGGAATTTTAAACCCATATCACAACAGAAATGAAACAAACATGTATCATGGATAGTGACTATGTATTGTGTAGTTCACCCATAATACAATTTTTGAGTGAGATCCTAGAGTTTTAGTGTCAGTACTACATTAAACTGCTATAATATTGAATATAATGTACAATAATGCAATGATGGAATATTTGTGGGTTCTGATAATGCCAAATGTCTGATGTTACCTGTAAAAAGTGGCCTATATTATTTTAAATATGTATGGAAAACCAATGGAAAACCAAATTTAGCATAAAAATATTGGGTCTTGGGATATCGCAATAATATCGCATTTGTGAATTCAGTATGTGTTGAATTCGTAACATGAGTGTATCGTTACACCCCTAAAACCTATACTTTGGGTCAAATATGGACAAACCCAAATGTTGGGTTAAAAATGCAATAAAACATTAGTTGAAGTTGCGTTAATTCGAAATTACATTTTCTAACCCAACATTTGGGTTCGTCCATATTTGACCCAAATTTGAGTTCAAACAACCCAGTATTGTTTAGAGTGAATTATATATTTATGAAAGTGACCACTATAATGGGGTAATCAAATAGAATTAGTTTTTAGATTGTAATGTTACAATGTTAGAATGTAATGTGATTTTAACCACCTTTTTGCACATAATATATTGCATACCCTATTTGTTTCCATATCCTGCAATGTCAACATTGTTTGTAGGGTATCATTGGGCAGGATGTGAAATAAATGCAGATTTTCTATTCTCTTGTTTGGAGTAAATACTGACAGGACTTTCATTAAACGCTGGCCAAAACCTCTCTTCCTTCTGCTGTGAATTCCTGCAAGAGCTTTTCTTTTTTAACCAGTTCCACCAATGCATGACTGAACATATGTTGAGGAGTCAGAATTAGTCTGCATCTCTGTCTGCATCATTATATAAGCAGAGCTGAATGCTAACGCTGTGTTTTTAGCTTGGTTAGCTCCGTCTCCATCTTGGCTTCGGCTCTCTGACAGTCTGACTTAATTAGAGCCGTCACTCTCTCTTCAGCGCTGAGCTAAAAACGGCCCGGACAACACCATCAAACCCAGCCTCCAGCCCAGGTGGGAACGACAGAGCTCCAGACTCAAGGAAGATCATTCATTTGAGAGAGATTTTGCTCTGGAATAGTGTTGATAGAAATGAAATAAAGGTGATTTTGATCCGGATCATGTGGGTCTGTCCTGACTGCGAGTTCACATCTTCAATTTGCGGAGGCTTTACAGCAATGCTCATATTACTCAGGATTTTTCTCAGGCCCAGAAACTTTTGAAAGGCTTTTTCTAGTGATGAGATTCATCTTTCGCAATCCAAATGGTCTTTCAGGCCTCTATTAACCAAAAAATATCATTTTAACTCTAGACTTAAAATAATAAACATTAACATAAATACATAATTCGGTTTTGTGATAAACGTATGACATGTAAATATGATTTTAGATACAAAAATGCCTTTGTGATATGTAAAATAATAATAAATAAATACATTGAAAAAAATGTAAATTAAAAAATTAAAATCACACATATCCATACATATATATAAATATATATATATATATATACACATACACACACATACATATATATATATATATATATATATATATTATTATTATTTTACATATCACAAAGGCATGTGTGTATATATATATATATATATATATATATATATATATTAGGGCTGTCAGTTAAATGCGTTATTAACGGCGTTAACAGCAAACCCATTTTAACGGCGTTAATTTTTTTATCGCGCGATTAACGGTCTTTTGTCCTAGCAAACTTTGTCGTTGTTTCACATACTTTTGCAACAGGACGCGGCATGCGTCCTGATCCATTTCAGCGTCTCGCGCCTCGTTATCCACTCAAAGCCGGCTCGCAAGCCCAAACGAGTGTGTGTGTGCGGCGTGCCTGTTGTTTTGTTTCCGGTCTAGCTAGATCCGCTTGCGCTTTGGTCGAAGAAGCAACGAAACGTCCTCGCGCGGCACAAGCCATTGACATGAATGGGTTTCAGAGCGCAGCGCGAGACCGTTTTGTGCCGCACACACTCGTTTCAGCTTGCGAGCCGGCCAAATAGTAACGTTATGTTTTGAGTGGATGACGAGCGCGAGACGCCGAAATGGATGCCAATGAGATTCTGAATGTAAAGTTTACTTTTAAAAGTCGCCAAATTGTCCCATTGACAAGACCAAAGCGATCTGTATGTTTTGTCGTTGTGAACTGAGCTATCATCATCACAGCACGTCCAGCCTGAAACACCACTTGATGATGGCCAAGCAAACACACACACACACACAAACACAGATGATGCAAATTCTCCACCCCCTCGTAATCAGGACCTCGTCAGTATTTCTTTCACCCTTTTATTGATGGACAGTGTTACATTGTGTGAGAGATTGTTTAGGCTATATATGTTAGAGTGAAATTGAACACTATTCCAATGTTATTTTCAATAATAATAATAAAAAAAAACATTTGCACTAAACAAGCCAATCCACTTTTCCATGTTAATAAGAGCATTAAAATGAGAAAAAATGTAACAAAAAGAAATCAAAAGACATTAAGAATAGATAAAAATGTGCGATTAATCGCGAGTTAACTATGACATTAATGCGATTAATCGCGATTAAATATTTTAATCGTTTGACAGCACTAATATATATATATATATATATATATATATATATTTATATATTTAAATATTTATATTTATTTATTATATTATATTAATATTTTACATATCACAAAGACATATATAGGTATTATTTCTATTTTTATATTATACATAGGCATATTTGTATTAGTATATTTTTTTAATTTTGGTTATTTTTTTACTTAATTTCAATAAACATACGTATTTACATTTTACATAATGTACATGTAAATGTAATGTAATCATGTACATAATGCATAAATCTTATATATATATATATATATATATATATATATATATATATATATATATACACATATATATATATATATATATATAATATATGCACATTTCAGAACCATTTATATGCACTAATTTTATTTGATACATTTAAAAAATGACTAAATAATTTTCTATTTTATCATCACAGTGAGTGATAATGTCAGTGCTCTGATACTGTTCCTCATAGAAAAGGCCTCCTGTTGCTATGGTTACCTCTACAGTCATGTATTCGGTACCAGGTGAAAACACACATTCTGACTAACTTTTGATGTTACTGAAACACTGTTTGAGAATGTTGCTTGCTGCATGTACTCCATAAAAACACATTTCTTCTCTCCTGTGGTCTAATTACAACGTATTTTCCTCCAGAATTATTGATAATTTAGTGCTTCATGACGACACGTTCACCTTCTCTGACTCCTACAGAACATCATTCAAAGAAAAAATATGAACGTTATTCGTTGGATCGTTTGCCATTTAGGAATAATAGTATCTGAAAGGATGGGTTTGGAGGTTTTAAATCAAGGTTTTGCATTAGAAGGTTTCTGGACTGAGTGAGTTTTGAAAGTTGCAGTATTTGCAACTTTCAAAGGCTCAAAACTCAAACTCAAACTCTCTAAAGTTTCTGGTATACAAAAATGCATTAGCTAATAAAAATGTTAACTTAAAGTGTACAATTTTCAACCTGCTTTGCATTGTTAGTGTCAGACTCGGCAGTCTATGTATGAAAATGATAAATGTTTACTTGTTCTGGACAAAGAGATTCATGTTTATTTCTCATCAAACTTCTGACAGTTCTGGGGTTTCATGAAAACTATCACACTTCTGCATGTGTGTATCCAGATACCGCTTTTGTTAGGGTAGGTTTATCACTGACAATTGTATCGCACTTTATCTACTTTGCAATAAATTAAGTACCATTAACTTGGATGTTTAAGTCAACGCAACAACTTTTTTTTATGCATACAATAATGAATTTGAAAAACTCATCAAGCAGACAGTTTTTGCACTGGTAAAATAACTAGAAGTGATTGACACCAGAGGTGCACTCTATGGTGGATAGTTTATCATTGCTTAATGTCCACTGTTTCACTTTATATTAGGGCTATCAAACGATTAATCGCATCCAAAATAAAAGATTGTGTTTACATAATATATGTGGGTGCACTGTGTATAATTAATTTGTATATAAATACACACACATGCATGTATATTTAAGAAAAAATATTATTTGTATATTACAAACTTCATTTTTGTGTATTTTTAAACTTTTATTTTTGATGCGATTAATCACGATTAATCATGATTAATCGTTTGACAGCCCTACTTATATTTATTTAATTTAATTTAATTTAATTTAATTTAATTTAATTTAATTTAATTTAATTTTATTTTATTTTATTTTATTTTATTTAATTTTATTTAATTTTATTTAATTTAATTTAATTTAATTTAATTTAATTTTATTTAATTTTATTTTATATAAAGGTGCACAGTAAATCTGAATAGTCTCTCTGTTCTTCCAGGACAGCCTGGAGGACAAGCGATGCCAAAATGCATGCGTGTCATTATTTGCATGTAAAGGTAAATAATGAAGGGTTTCCTCTGAGGAAGTGCTGCACTGCATTCAGTTTGTTTACGCACCGCAACACAGACGAATGAAACTCGCTTAATTATTAATAAGCTCTGGCGACGTCGCCTCTTTCCCCTGCGCCTTGTTAGTTTGGATGATGTTATCAGGTCTTGGCATCGCTCTGCATTACTTTAAAACAGTCTTATGAACACATATTTCAGTTTCTAATGCTTGAAGAACCAGTGAGCCAAGGCCCAATGATTAAATATTAGGTTCAATAGTTTGTCCATGCCAGAATTATGTGAATACCATCTGCAGATTTGATGCATTAATGTTAACATTTAATGGGTAGATGCTTCAAGTGGGTGTAAGCTCGCCTGCATATGTAACTTCATATCTTAATTAAGACGTTGAAATGCTGTTTTCTAAATGAGGTGGTTTGTTTACCTCACACTAATGGTGTATCTGTTTATTATGCCAGAGATGGAAATGGCTTTTGAATAATTCTGGAAATGCAGAACCTCATGAATGATGGCAGACGAGGTCATGAGAGGGTTTTTTCAATAGTTATCAATTAAGCAAGTCTTAAAGAGAATCGCTCACCCCAAAATTCCCATTTGTGTTGATACTGACAAACCTGTACGATTTCGAACACCTTATCTCAGGAAGCATTTCAGAGATGCTGATGGTGTTTTTTTATTGCAAAATGGTGTTTTTTTATTACCAACAACCAAAAAGTTTAATAAACTAATCTCAGCGAGTTTGAATATGCTGGAATGCTTTGTGCACCTTAATAGTGTTTATATAGCGTTTTTTATAGTACAGAGTGTTTCAAAGCAGCTTTACAGAGATAACAGGAAAATAATGGATATTTATATTTATAAATAAATAAAAAATAAATATAAATAAAAATTAATTAAATAAATTAATAAAAATAAATTTATAAAAATAATTTAATAAAATAAATAAATAAATAATAAAAATAAATAATTTATATATATATATATATATATATATATATATATATATATATATATATATATATATATATATATATATATATATATATATATATATATAGTGCTCTAGCTAAACCATGATGTCATCATCCAGCTCAGTTCTTGTATAACAGTGTCAATGCAGGCAGATCAAAAATATTATTGAATATTAAATAAAATGTTAAATTTATTGTCCCCAACTAAGCAAGCCAAAGGCAACCAAGGTGAAAAAGGGCATGGGAACCCAGGCTCAGTCGGGTTTATTAATGTTAATAAATGTGTATAGTTAACATTATAAGTGATAATATTACTACTAACAAACAAAATATTTAAATAAATCAATCCAAAGTGTTTCAAAATCATACCTGTATTTGCTTGTTCCACAGCTAGCCATATTTTAATCCTTCATACTTTCCAACTGAATAAATGTAATTGCTTACACAATTAACAGAACTGTGCTGAGCAATTTGAATAAATCTATTTTGGAACAAAACGTTTTTTAAATACATTCAAATTGATGCAAACAGTCGATTATAAACTGTGCCATGATTTTCTGAGTGCAGAAATCCTTCCAGTT
>JAQIUQ010001544.1:515000-545000 GCA_030378365.1 Hybognathus amarus
CATCCACACACACACACACACAAACACACATTTATACACAAACACACCAAAAAATTCAGATTATACATGTGTTTTGCATTTTTAAAAAGCTCAGTTTGTTTTTAAAATTGCTTTTATGAGGCCTAGGCTTGACTCCAAAATGAAATACAGCTTTAAATTAAAAAAAAAAAAGATATATACATTTTAAATATTTTTTTCTATTATATTCAATGGGGGGAAATTTGGTCATAATTATTGCAATAATACCAATTATAATTTTTAAAATATCATATTATCATGCCTTATAGTCGCATTTAGAAAATTAGAGCTGGATGATAATATAGTTTACATATTATGAGAGAAGCAATAAAGCAGTTGAGGTTTGCTATATGATCTCTCTTAACATGAAAATTAAAAAAGTTGAGTAGTTTGAATTGTGTTTGTTACCATGCCGTTAAACGTATCCATCATGAAACACTTGTGTTAAATGTTTAGCTATTTATGTCTTGTCACGCACGCTCTCTTTCACTCTTAAAACTAAAAGTGTTGCATTGGAATTCACACTCATCTTCAGGGACATTAAGTCCCGCTCTCTGATCTGATTGGCCATCATTTTGACATTGACAAGCACTGTAAGTTCGCTGAGGCAAACTAGCCTAAAAATGTAAATTTTACTTAATTTACAAACAGTGGTGCATAATGGAGAGCAGCATTAAGAAATATAACATATTGGGGAGGACAGTTTGGCCATTTTCAATAATTGGGGGTCCTATTATTTCCAATAATCCTATTGAGGTTATGGCCCTGGTATAATTTATATTGTATAAAGTTGGACCTACTACATATTCAACTCTAAATATGAGTTATTTAGCAACTCAACTACTGTGACGCCAGCACACAACAACACTCAAGCGTTCTCTGCTGTCGCTGATGCACTTTTGGGTTCAGCTCTGACAGGGATGAATGAGCAGTCGTACCACTGACAAATTGCTTTGGGCCTGAACACACAGACACACACAGACAGAAGTCAGAGCGTTGTGTTTCTAACGCATGTCTGTTACCCAGATCTGTCAAACACTCACTGCACATCCATGGCTGAGATCTGGACTCTATCCAGCCGAGAATATACCACCATCCATCCATCCATCCAGGACGGATGGGCAGACTCATGATCTGCATGCAACCAGACCGAGCTGGAGCGGTTTTACTAAGAAGGGGAAGGAGAAACTGCAGTGGATGTGCAAAGCTGATAAAGACTCCAGGCTGTAAATGCTGCCAAAGCTGATTTTAAGTGTATTTTATTATAAAAGGAGGACTGCATTCAGGTTGAATTCATACAGACAGAAATCAAAATGCAGAGCATTTTTTGGCAATAACAGAAAACTAATGCCTGTCAGTAAAGCACAAGTTCCCAGTCAGTGTAATTGCACCTTAAATGCAATAAGCCACATATGATAGAAGGATCTACAAAACGCATGATTGTAAATATAAATTTTGCTTTTTGAGAATTACTATATAAATCTTTTTTTTTCCAGTTGTACTGTTTTTTCTTTCCAGACTCGGCTCATTTCTGGAGGCGATTTATTATCAAGCTCTAACTATACAAATAAATGGATGGATGGATGAACAATGGATGGATGGATGAGCGATGGATGGATGGATGGATGGATGGATGGATGGATGGATGGATGGATGAGTGATGGATGAGCGATGGATAGATGGATGGATGAATGGATGGATGAGTGATGGATGAGCGATGGACAGATGGACGGATGAGTGATGGATGAGCGATGGACAGATGGATGGATGAGTGATGGATGAGCGAATGGACAGATGGACGGATGAGTGATGGATGAGCGAATGGATGGATGGATGGACGGATGAGTGATGGATGAGCGATGGATGAGAGGGAGGGATGGATGGATGGATGAGGGATAAGTGATGGACGGATGGACGGAGGGATGGATGGATGAAGGGATGGATGGACAGATGGAGGGATGGATGGACAGATGGAGGGATGGATGGATGGATGGATGAGCGATGGATGGATGGATGGATGGATGGATGGATTGATGGATGAGCGATGGATGGAGGGATGAGTGATGGACAGATGGACGGAGAGGATGAGATGGATGAAGGGATGGATGGACAGATGGAGGGATGGGTGGACAGATGGAGGGATGGATGGAGGGAGGGAGGGATGGATGAAGGATGAGTGATGGACAGATAGACAGATGGACGGAGGGATGGATGGACAGATGGAGGGATGGATGAGCAATGGATGGATGGATGGATGAGCAATAGATGGAGGGATGGATGGATGAGCAATGGATGGAGGGATAGATGGATGAGCGATGGATGGATGGATGGATGTATGGATGGATGGATGGATGGATGGATGGATGTATGTATGGATGGATGGATGGATGGATGGATGGATGTATGGATGGATGGATGGATGGATGGATGGACGGATGGATGAGCGATGAATGGATGGATGAATGGAGGGAGGGATGGAGGGATGGATGAGTGATGAGGGAGCGATGGATGGAGTAATGAGTGATGGACAGATGGACGGATGGACGGAGGGATAGATGGATGAAGGGATGGATGGACAGATGGAGGGATGGATGAGCAATGGATGGATGGATGGATGAGCAATGGATGGAGGGATGGATGGATGGATGGATGGATGGATGAGTGATGGAGGGATGGATGAGCGATGGGACGGATGGATGGATGAATGGAGGGAGGGAGGGATGGATGATTGATGGAGGGATGGATGGATGAGCGATGGACGGACGGACGGATGGATGGATGGATGAGTGATGGACGGACGGATGAATGGAGGGAGGGATGGATGGATGATTGATGGAGGGATGGATGAGCGATGGACGGACGGACGGATTGATGGATGGATGGATTGACGGATGAAAGGAAAGTAGAGTTGTCTGAGTTAGCAACAGGAACCAACATGGGTTTCGCAACTTTTACATTTGAATGGATTTGCAAAGTTTTATGAATAGTATAACTATACGTTAAACACATTCCAGTGTTCATCTAAACATAAAAAAGCCTGGGTATGAATGTCTTTGAATACTAACGACAATCACAATGGCATGTCTATTAACATTCAAATAATAGCCCATCATTTAACTTCTTGGCTCTCCATGCACACACACACACACACCTCCAGCACACACAAAGGCTCCAAATTGGTTTATCATTCTTGTATTTTAGCAGAGAAGTGGGCCATATATCTAGGCTCTCCATGAAATTCATAATTCCTATAATAGAAGGCAATCATTACTCATGAGCACGTCTGTGGGTTAAACTTCAAAGAACAGACAAATATTCAGAGGGTTTTAAAGAGACTCTTCATAAGGCCGGTCAGCCACTTCCAAGACCAGTATAGCAGAGAAACGCCAGCTTTAAAGGGGAACACTGGGAGATATCAGCTTCACAGTCAGAGCAGAAAGTTCCTGTTTCACAGAGCTGTGAGACCCCCGACATTCAGACCAGATATAGTTTGTCAGCACACACAATCCAACAGCACATCAGGAATACACACACATCCTAACCTGAAGCACTGCCTTGACCTCAGTGTCACCTGTACTGTCCTTTAGGCCAAACACACACTACAAGCCCAGAGAACACCCGGAGACTCACAACAGCAGAATACACAGTCAGTCCTGCACTAAATGCTGCATAATTCACACACACACACACGCACACACACACACACACACACACACACACACACACACACACACACACACACACACACACACACACACACACACACACACACACACACACACACACACACACACACACACACACACACACACACACACAGCTGTAAACAAGTGGGTTACAGTCGGGGCTGGGAGATCCTTACAAACATACAACAATAAAAAAATGTGTAGTGCTGTCAAGTCGATTAATCGTGATTAATTCCATCAAAGCTTGTGTTTAAATTATAAATAAATACATACATAGACACATGTAATTACACATAATTCCCGCGCTCGGACAGGTCATGTATGGTCAGATTCATTGTTCATTTTTATATTAGCCAAGCTATGCCATTTGAAGATAAGCCTTCAGCTTTGATACTTGAGCTGATGTAGGCCTATCATAACACATCTACATTAAATCTAAAATAAATATATTAATTTGTGACCGGCGGACAAATCAAAACGTTTTGAAATGTAATAAAACGGCACATGCCTGTACTATCAGGAGCTGAGGTAAATGTGTCATGCCGAGCGTTGGAAACAAAATCCAGGGGAGTTTATGATCCAAAAGAGACGGGGAATATTGATAGATATGTTATTTTAAAATTGAATTTATGTTGGCATAGTTATATAACAAGAGTTCAGTACTCAAACACAGTTGTTTTCTCCTTCTTACTTAAATCTTGTTTTTGAAAAACACCCCTGAAAAACAGGCGAATCTCCACATAAAACCAACTGTTACGCAACAGGGATCATTAATATGTACGACTCCAAACATTTGCATATGCCAGCCCAGCGCAGTCTCATTCCCAATTCGTCATATAACTGACGTTTTGGGACGTCTTTTGACCATTCGTCAATATATGACTTTTTAGGGCCCCCTTAAACGTCGTTAGATGACGTTATGGGATCCTAACTCTACCCCAGACCTAAACCTAACCCTAAACCCAACCCATCAGCTAACTGACGTTAAAGGTAAAGCGTCAGTTGTATGATGACCCGGGATAGTCATCTACCGACGTTTAAGGGGGCCCTAAAAGTTTTGACGAATGGTCAAAAGACGTCCCAAAACGTCAGTTATATGACGAAATTGGGATGAGACTGTGTTAGCCAGCCCATGTTCAGTGACAGACGAGACGGAGCTGCGCAGCCGAAGCATGGCAGTTGTTCAGTGTTTGGATGTACACATGAATACAAAAGTATATTTTAGTTCCTTCGTCCGAGCCTCTGAAGAAACAATGGATTCATTTTATTTTCTCTGGAAATTTTCAAACATTTCACCGACAACTGTTTCCTCAACTTGCCAAGAGCTGGCCTCAGATCGGAGCTGATGTGTTGTTGTTTAAGGTAATCTTTCACTTTAAAATCGTTCAATACTGTTTATGCATCAGTAAGTCAGGCCAGTGACTTCACATCGTTTCGTTTAGTAGGATGAAAAAAAATCTTATTTAAATTGTGAATTTTACACAGAAAGAAAGCGATCAAAGAACAATCACAGCGCGAGTTTACCTGGATACTTGCCAAACTCGTTATGAATTCAATGACGCAGGTTACACTGCACAACGAAGCTCTAACTGTATTTACATCATCATGTCTGCTGCATTAGAGAGTAACGTTAGAGAGACTGCATTGCAATGATAAGATCTTCATCCTCGCGATCGACACACTCACTGTCCTCTGCTGCTCAATGCTCATCACAGTAACACTTTATGTGATGGGAATAGATCTAAATACTTCAAAAACATCTCACGATTCGTTAATCTCGATAGCTATAATAGTAAAACCTATAATAGCTGTAGTAAAATTATTCGAGAGAGTTTCACATGTAATGCATAGCTATTTCATATGCAAGCATGTCAGCCAATCACAGCAGAGGCCGGTTACACACAGCAGACACGCCCCTTCTATCAGAGTGTTCAAAGCAGAGGCTAAAATCAGGCTAGGAAAAAATGCCTTTTATTTCTAAATTATGACTATTTTTGATCTAAAAAACATACTAACATTATAAGGGCAACCCAGGAAACATTATAAAATAATAATAATAAAAAAAAACATTCTAGGGCACCTTTAACACCAACTAAATACTACGCGCTCAGCACTCAAGTACGCGGTTTATTTAAGATTCACTCATACTGATATCACGCCATTGTATGATCACATGACATCCGTCCTCATTGCCGTCATATATGGTAAGCAGCATGTTTGAAGTGTTATTTCTTTTTATTGTGATGTTTTAATGTGAAACAAGATAATTATGTCACAAGAAAATACGATTTGTACCATAACACTATTATTCTTTTGGAATGTGTAAAATATTTTATGCATACAAACTGTTATGTTCAGATCACATATATATTCAAACAAATTTTCTTTATCAATTCAAAGAATGATGTTTTCTTAATGATGTTATTTGCTTGTGGCTTTTGTAGTATTAGGGGAGGGGCATGCTTCCAGAGAGTATTTGATTGGACGAAAGTATGTTCAGTGCAGGATGAGTCATAAATATGTTGGTCAGTTGTTTTTTAAAATAATTTTCTAAAATTGCATTTATACATTTACATATAGATGGCTTCAGTGCAAATATACATGGACTAATAGCAAAAAAACTCAAATTTTGATTTCAAATTCGATGATGAACACAAAAAGCATTCGTTAACTCGTGAAGTTGTTCACTGAAAAAACACAAATATTCTCCAATGTGTTTCACTAATTGAAACTGACAGCTGGAGTGAAACGAGGGAAGCGTCTTTTCTCAGGTGCTGCTGGAATCAATCAGCTCATCGATCTGTGCCAGGATCTAGGTTCGGGAAAGGGGGATTTCATTGCGATTCCTGATTTTACCTGCCATCGGGGTGTTTGACAGACAGATGAAAGCGCTCACCTGTCCAACATGTGGCACTACAGTGGTTTTGAGCTTGGGTTTTGTTGATCTAATTGCTTTCCGTGAGATAAAAGCCTTGAAGCTGTCGCTCTGAGATGGCAAAGCTAATGAAGCTATTGATTGAACTGTCTTGTCACAAGCTCGACCCTTCAACTATCTCTTCTATGTCCTTTCCATCTGTGCTTTCTTTCTTTCTCTCACGAAATGATTTCAGAGCAGTCTAAAAGCCGCTGAATCTCTGTTTTTGGGCTGAACACATCTGGTGGAGATGATTTGAGATAAGCACAAGAACAGTCTCATAAATGCCAGTTGGAAACTCTGCATTGGCCTTGAGCATTGACATGTTGGTGGCGTGTCAATTAAAGTGGTGATGAACTGAGAAATGAAATTTTCCTTGAGCTTTTGACATCATATTATAAGAATATCCTGTTTCAGAACTGAAAACGTCCTTGTTAGTCCAATAAAAGCTTTTATTGACACCAGCCTCAACAAACGTCTCATTTTTAAAAGTGGGGAACTATGGCGTCAAAGAGGATAAAACACCCCGCATAAGAAGATCAACGCCTGCTTCAACACGGCCGGTTTAGCCCCGCCCACCGCATTACACGCATAGCTAAATAACACAGATGCCTACCTCGTGATGACAAACCGTATCGAGCTACGGAGCAATAAACATGCACTGATGAGTGAAACTCTTAATAATATGCAAAACTGTTATCCAATCACAGCAGTGGGCGTTTACTAAGTCTTCAGTGCGAGACGCCCATAAAAACCAAGCGTTTTTCATCTAGGCTCAAAACTAGGGTAGAAAATAGCCTATTACTTATTCATTTTGATGTTTTTGAATGTGAAAACCAAGCGAACGTCATAAATTGACCTCAGACAACAATATAATACAATTTAAAAAGCCAGTTCATGACCCCTTTAAATATTTCTTGTATGACAACTGCGTTTCCCAACATTGATAAACATTTGTAGTTTGTTGTCAAATGCACTAAAATAATTAACACAGTCTCATCCCAATTCGTCATATAACTGACGTTTTGGGACGTCTTTTGTCCATTCGTCAATATACGACTTTTTAGGGCCCCCTTAAACGTCGGCAGATGACGATCCCGGGTCGTCATACAAGTGACGCTTTACCTTTAACGTCAGTTAGGTGACGAGTTGGGTTTAGGGTTAGGTTTAGGTCTGGGGTAGAGTTAGGATCCCATAACGTCATCTACCGACGTTTAAGGGGGCCCTAAAAGTCGTATATTGACGAATGGTCAAAAGACGTCCCAAAACGTCAGTTATATGACGAATTGGGATGAGACTGCACTGAAATAATAATTAAAACCTTTTAAATGGGAACTTACTTGAAGGCATTATTCAGTCGTTGTTGTTTTTATTGTTCATCACTTCTAATGTGTATTTCCGTCTTCTTTGACTGTTACACTTGTGTATTTTCTGGATCCTCTGCTTCCAGTGTGCTGACACATCGACTCGGTTATTGACTCATGTTGCATTATTTATCTGCTGACTGATACACACATTTAACATTGCAGGACATTGTAGATCTTCAAGCTCTTGCGCTGGACCTACTCTGCAAGGAAAGTGGATACAATTACTCTTCAAGTCAATGGTTTGGAAATGTAATGCTCAACAAGTAGGGTTGGGTCGATTTTCCCAATTCTAATTGAACTTCGTTTTGATGAACCGATATTGATTTTTCCTTTAGTCAATGCAGTTTGAAAACTTTCATTAAACATTATTTGTAGTGTACTTTTCATCCAGAATTTGCAATAAGCTTCATGCCTTGTTACTTTTGATAAGAAAGTCTCAGTGTTCAAATTCTCTTTATTTTTTTACAACAATAAACATGGCACATGTGCACAGATCGCCTTAGTTGATGGATCATCTCTTCCTCTTTACTAGTTATAGCACTAAATCGACATCAGAATGAAAACGAGACAGTGCTGAACTTTCAACTTACTGAAACGAGTCACGTCTTCGAGTAATCAACCAATGAGTGTTTCAAAGACGTCATTGAAACCGTTTGTTGTTACATTCGCCAAAGGAAAATCATAAGCCAGAAAAATGAGTATTTTGATAAATATGTACTCTATATTACATATTCTTTATATTTATTTGGGTCAATTACAGGCAAACTCAAACGTTGGATCAAAAATGCAATTTAATAGAGTAACCCAATGGCTGGCTTAGTCCATATTTGACCCAAAATTGGCATTGGCATTTTTACAATTCAGATTTTATTTGAGTGTTGATTGGTATAGCAAAAAATAAATAGCATTCTTTCCCCTTTGGACCACAAAAGAAGAAGAGAGAAAAAAGCCCTGCTAATGACATGGCAGGGAATAGCGACCAGCATAAAGCTTTTTAAAAAGCCTTCATATATTAAAAGACTTCATATATTCCAAGTGTTCTGTGGATTTACGATATGGTTTGGTGAAAACAAACTGAAATGTAATGTATAATTTAACGAAAATCCTGACCTTGGCCGTTGATCTCCTGTGCTCGTCCGGTCAGGTTTATATTTGACTCAGTGAAGAAAGCACACGGATACTTTTCTGGGATTTCTAGGTGTTGTATTTCATGCTGTGTTTTTATTCATTCTCGATTTCTCACAACTTGTGTGTTTTTCTGCAAGTCGGATTGAACTGTACAGTCATGCACAGAAGATCAATGGCCAACGTCAGGATTTTCGTTAAATAATACATTACTATTCAGTTTGTTTTCCACTAAACCCCCAGAACATGCAGAATATATGACACATGCCACATTTGATCATTCTGTGAAACTTTTGTCTGCATATTTTAAAAGGTTTGATGCTGGCACTGCCATTATATTACATTTCAGGACACAAATTCTCCTTTTGTGGTCCTAAAGAAAGAAGGGGATCCGGCTTATTAACACCAGGGTGGGTAAATGATGACTTCATTTTCATCTTACACTTTGAACATTTATTAATTGGTTCCCTGTACAGTTCAAAGCATCAATTGAGAAATATGTGTTTCCAGAAGAGAAACTGACATGTACCTGATCCCAATAAATCAATATTGAACCGGAATCAGAACTGAGGAGGTTTGGTAATGTGGTGTTTGCATGTTCCTACTTGTGCATGAATCATATTTCTATATTTGCTAAAAAGCGTGATATATCAGGACCGTGTCTGGATATTGGCCAATATTATTGGCTTTGGTCGACAATTAATATTCCATTGTGCATGCTATTTTTTTCTATTTCCACATTTTAATTTGCTATCATCACCTCCATAACACTCAACAATGTATATCGCAAGTTATTGTGAACATTATTATTGTTTTTGCACAAGTTGTATAGCACACATGTCTTTTAGAGGTAAATCTGGTTGGAAATTCCCTAAAATAAGTGGCCAATCCAATTCCGGAGGTGCCAGATTCAGATCCGTCTGGTTCTGGCACAATTTAAGGCCCGTTTCACACAAACCCAGAAACACCTGATGCCTGATTCGTCCTTATAACGTTTCCATGGGTTTTAAGGGCCATGTGAAAATCTGCTCATCATTTGCTATTCATCGCTCTTGTGTTGTGTTTCTCAAAGAACAGAATTCAATTACGATCGTGCTTTCTCAGGGTCACATCTTTATTCCTCATCAAATGTAAGACTTCAGATGTAATTTGGCAATGAAAGAGGATGAATATAAAAGTGAAGTTGTGTGGCCCTGAGAGTTGAAAAGTTCTGCTGTCGACAAGTTTCTTTTGGCACTTAAACCTGTTAAAGGGATTATTGATTATGATTTCACTTTTCTAACTTTAGTTAGTTTGTAATGTTGCCTTTGCTGAGCATAAACAACACCTTTACAATGCTAAAGTTCAAAGCAAAGGGAGATATTTAATTTGAAAGAAATTGTTTTTCAAGGACTACAACAAACTACATAAGCTTCCCCCGCAAAGCCTAACATTTACATAAACCCCACCCCGCTGAACGCGATTTATAGATTATCATGACAGAATATGACAATCAATGACTAGAAGATATAAAGGTATACACTAACCATTCAGAAATGTCCGGTTGTTTCTACATGTTGTCACTTCTTCTTGATTCTCTCCATCATTATCCGACTTCGGGGTCTGAACATTAAAGGGTAAAAGTTTTTAAAGTTTTCAGTGCACGTGTCTGCGTGAGGTAAACGGACAACCGCTCTTGAAGCTCCGCCCCCTGTGCCGGGAGCAGCAGCTCGTTTGCATTTAAAGGGACATACACACACAAAAAAGTGCATTTTTGCTCACCCTCAAAAAGTGACAATTTTAACATGCAACATAACAATATATGTGGGGTGTTTTGAGCTAAAACTTCACACACACACTGGGGACAACAAAGACTTATTTTACATTATACCACCCCTTTTAGTATAGCACAAATACAAGTCAGACTGACACTGTCCGTTTCTGAATGAACACAGGCCATTTTTGACTGACTGTTTTTGATTCTTGTAGTTGCTTGGAGATTTAAAATATTTTTCTTAGATAAGTGTTTTGGTTTCTCAGAATGTTCATATATGACAACATAAAAGCAGCTTCTGTTTAAAGTTTAAAGTAATGGTTTGTGTTTCCCTGAAGCGAGGTGAGTTGTGTAAACTGATCAACGCAGGCTTTCACGGAGGAACATCTCATCTTAGACCATTAGCCTTTGAGTCAGTATGAAACCACATGACACACTGTGTACAGACGCTCAAATCCAAATGCAAATGCATTGTTGTGGAAAAAACACAAGTCTCGCTAGGATTCTGTGCATGTGTTATGTAAGTACGCCATCTTGCAGATCCACAGTAAAGTCTTCGAGACGACTTCAAAGGACCCGTGAGAGGAAAGCATCTGCGTTTGCTGATACTGAGCACACAACAGCTCTTTACACCTGAGAGAGACTGAGCTCTTCTCTTCCACTTATATCTGCATCTGACAGGAAGACTGATTAGAAACAGGAAACCTCCAGATGTTACGCTGCATGCTAATGCGGGAAATTTCAATCGCTTCTTTCCCCGTATTGACGCTGTCACCTTTCTTGTGATCATTATCATCACTTCTTCTGAGACCTCATGCCAGTAAGATGAAATTTTAGCACTTTAGTATAAGAATATTTCATTGTGTTTACTGTTTGAAAGACACCCCTTCATATCATTCATGCTACCGGACAAAATAATAATTTGGAATAATTACGCTTTTTAAAATGTTTTGTTGAATTCTCTCCTGCCATTTTGAATGGTAGTGCAAGTAAGTTTTTTATTCAACTAGGATATATTACAATGATTAAAAGTAAAAACATATTTATACTAGTTCACTAGTATAAATACTAGTTCATATATATGCAGTAGACAATTATGTACCCAGGTGAAAATAAAGTGAACTAAAAAAACACTTAAATACAAGAAAGTAGTACATTCTTAATTTTTGTGCAAAAAAAACCCTGTAAAAATATAAATACACTAATTAAAAGTATATTTTTAGTACTTAAGTGTAACTGCACAAGTATACTAAATACCATTGATATTTAAAATGTATTTTTTAGTGCATAGAAATAGGATATACTATTGAAAATATACACAGAAGAGTTAAAAATAGTTTTAAAGAGTTAAAGAACGCATTAAAACTAGTTCATTATTAGTGCACTTTTAGATAGCTATCATAAGTTTAAATTAAATTCAAAATGTAATTGTCAAATATTACATTTTCCAAAATGTGCTATTTAAGTACACTTTATAAAAATAAACTAAATACTACCCTATCTCACGACCAATTCGTACGAATTCGTACGAGTGATTAAAAAGTGGCTAATTCATACTAATTCGTACGACCTCACTCGTACAAATTCGTACGATTTGTCTAAACCCACGTGACGGTTAAGTTTAGGGGCGGGGTTAGGGGAAGGTCATTCATACGAATTCATACGAATTGGCCAATTCGTAAAATATGTACGATTTAGCAAAATCGATACTAATTTGTACGAGTGAGGTCGTATGAATTGTTACGAATTAGCCACCTCGTAAAATTCGTACGAATTCCCGTGAGATCGGGTTGACTAAATATTACTAAATTCATAAATTGATTTTAAGTGTATTCAGATGTGGTACACTATATTCAGAAGTAAAAAGTGTGCAAGGATCCCCAGTGGAAAAAAAAAATGGATAATTTAATTGCACTTAGTACACTTCCATAATATACTTAAAGTGCTTTATTTCCACACACTCATTTTGTACTTAAAATATTAAAAACTTATCTTTAATACTTATCTTTAGTAAAATAATATTTTAACATACTATTTCAGCTTTCATTTTTTTTACCCCTTTTAGTACAATTGAACCCATCTTTAATGCATTTTTAAATACACTTATGAATGATTTAAAATATACACCTGTGGGAGTGTTAAGACACGCTGACAACACACACCAGCACTTCTAACAGGTGTTGGGTTTTGTTGGGTCAGTGTGTTGATCCTGTTGGCGAGTGTTGGTGTTTGTTTCCACGGACTGCACGTTCAGTTGGCGTTTGTCAGGTCATGGGATGTTTGAGCAGTCTGGAATGATTTTCCAACAAACTCGAACCATTGCCATAAAAATGAGGTTTGAATCCCTGCCAACTCCATTGAAATGATGATTATCCAGTCGCACACACATTAACAGTTACATTAATTTAATTTTTTTTTTTTACTCAGGGAATAAGTTTTGATTAATTTTTCAGCTTGACCTTTTCTCGGTTTGAAAAAAATAGAAATGTACAGTTTGCTACTCAATTGAAAATGACATTTTAAGCCTGAATGTGAACAGATTGAATTGTGTTCCCGAATCACAGTGATATGATTTATTTCCATTAGGCCCACGTCCAATCTACTCCAGAATTTCCTCCCTTTGTTTACGGAGATAAATTGCTTGATTGGGGATTGCAGAGGGCTCGGCTCGTAAAAAAGATGGAGCTTGCAGATAGATGTCAGCAGGCGTTACACAAAGCAATCAAGGTGCAATCTCAGAGCATCTGATAACGGCTGAGAGCGGATACCTCATCTATCCTCAAGCAAATCTACAGTCTGATTACAGGAACAACAGCCACATGAGAGACGCTCACCGTCAGATCTGTTGAGGCATCAAGAGAAATGTGTTGCACTTCATTCTTTGCTTCATTGCAAACAGTGGAAAAGTGCCGTCGTTTCCTTGGCGAGATTATTCCGACCTGATCTGAATCTTAAAAGTACCTTTCAGGTTGATTTAGTCATTTTAAATGATTGACTTGATTTAGCAGATGCTGAAGAAATTAAAACTTTTATTGCAGTTTTTCTGAATTGCTAAAACAGTAAAGCCCATTCTCTAAATCTTGAATACATTAAACACTTTCAGCTGTTAAAACACTGTTTGCAAATCTCATTTGCAAAAACACGTTCTCACTCACACACATTTGCACTGTGATGCATGCACTCAAAATTGGACAGTTGAAGACTGGAAAAATGTTGCCTGGATTTCTGTTGAGACATTCAGATGGTAGAGTCAGAATTTGGCGTAAACAGAATGAGAACATGGATCCATCATGCCTTGTTACCACTGTGCAGGCTGGTGGTGGTGGTGTAATGGATGTTTTCTTGGCACACTTTAGGCCCCTTAGTGCCAATTGGGCATCGTTTAAATGCCACGGGCTACCTGAGCATTGTTTCTGACCATGTCCATCCCTTTATGGCCACCATGTCCCCATCCTCTGATGGCTACTTCCAGCAGGATAATGCACCATGTCACAAAGCTCCAATCATTTCAAATTGGTTTCTTGAACATGACAATGAGTTCACTGTACTAAAATGGCCCCACAGTCACCAGATCTCAACCCAATAGAGCATCTTTGGGATGTGGTGGAACAGGAGCTTTTGCCCTGGATGTGCATCCCACAAATCTCCATCAACTGCAAGATGCGATCCTATCAATATGGGCCAACATTTCTAAAGAATTCTTTCAGCACCTTGTTGAATCAACGCCACGTAGAATTAAGGCAGTTCAGTATGTACAGTATATTCACTGCAGATGCAATAACTATAGTTTTTTATGTAACTGCAAAATAGTTACGGTATACAATATATTTTTGTACTGTAACGTTCTGGACGTCGTTCTCCATTTTCTCTGTAGTGTTTAATGAATGATCTCGTGTTTATTGACTGACGATTGCATGATCTGAGAGCGTTGTGTGATTTTGAGTGCAGGTGATCTGGTTTTGAAGCGATCTGGTTGTGAGAAGATAAGATGAAGGTTTCATGAAATGTGTCTTAGCAATTGTGAAAAACTGTAAATACAGGCATTATAAAAACTTTGGCCACTTTGCTTGCAGGACTGAAGTCTGACATTTCTGCTTTGGACTCTACGAGCAAAGAGCCAATTATCTCAGTGTGTGTGTGTGTGTGTGTGTGTGTGTGTCGCTGCTGGTCCGGCTTCGGGCAAACACTTCAGAGTGACAGATGCTTTATAAGGCATTATCTGGAGAAGCATTCAGAAACAGAGACTGTAGCCACAACTTATCACAGCAACTCGACAGACAGAGTCCCCAACAGCACTGAGAGAGAGTGTGTGTGTGTGTGTGTGTGTGTGTGTGTGTGTGTGTGTGCGTGCGTGCGTGCGTGCGTGCGTGCGTGCGTGCGTGTGTGTGAGAGAGAGAACTTGGAATATGAGAGTATAACTGAGGAGATCTGACTTCATGTCTGAACTAACACACAGTCAGTTACGTCAGTTGTTAATTACTGAGATCTGTAATTGATACCGCATACTAATTGCTCATTAATTTGTCCTTCAGAAATCATTATGCAAATCTGGTAATTACCAATTTATTCTCTCTCTCTCTCTCTCTTCATGTCTTCTGGTTCTCTAGTTCTTTATTATCCTGTAGACGATCTCCTCCCTCCTGAAGGAAATGAGAAAGTAAGCCATCCCTAAATCATGCCGGATCGTCGATGGGTTTCCATGGTGATGTGGTGTGTATCAGATACCAGCGCTGATGTGTTCCTGTGACACACGAAACATGACAGCGGAACTAACCTCTCGGCGGAGTGATTTCAGCCGAAGCACAGTGACGGATGAGTCAATCTGCAGGCGGTAACAAGCGGATCCGTTTACTGCAAGTGTCAGTAATCATGTTTATTTGTTCCTCTGTCTCGTCTCCTGAAGGATTTTCTGATCGCATGAATGTGCTGGAATCCGGGTTCCCAGAGGTGTGTTTTTAAAACAACACAGTCTCATGAAAATGCGTATCTATACCACGAATGTTATTTCTCGTGAAATGACAAAAAAAAATTCTCGTGAAATTTTTTTTTTTTTTTTTGCGTGCATACGCACTGAAAAAACCCTGGGGTAGGTTTAGGGGGAGGGGGTGGGGAGTTTGTGCGCTTTAAACGCCATAAAGTGCGTATCATGTGCACAGAAAAAAACGCGTACCATATAGGCCTACACGTTTTATGTATAAATGGCACGAGAAATGACATTCGTGCTATAGATACGAACTTTCATGAGATCGGGCTCTTTAAAACTACATCCGAATTGGACTTCATTCTGATACACTACCTGTCGGATTATTGAACTTAATCACTAAAGTGTTACTAAGAAAGTATACTATTTAAAAGTTCCCCAGAAATCTCAAACGCTTGAAATGACTTGTGTTTGGTTGCACAAATCATGACTAGATCATGTAGTAATAACACTTGAGTCATTAGTGAGTTCCTAGTGATCTTCACTAGATCCAAATAATTAATAATTTCCATTGGAGTATGTACACTCTTAGAAAAAAAGGGTTAATTGGGTTCTATATATGTAGCATAGGGTTCCTTGCTCAACTCCAAATGACTTTTTATGCTAAAAAAGCTTCTATAATGACAAGAAAGAACCCTTTTGGCAAGGTTATAATTAATTCATATATTACATTATTCTGCAACATTTTGTAGTTGTAATTAATTTATTGTTTATTAAACTTTTGTAGTAACTTAATATCACATTTTAATCATGCTGATTTTTGGAGGATAAAAACTGAAATGTCACTCTTCGTGTGATATTGATTAATTACATTTTTAAACCCCATATCTTGAATTTTGTGATCATTTATATGCATTACATTTCAAGGGTTCCAAATACGTAGCGCTTTAGAACTTTTTAAGGTTCTATATAGAAACTTTTCTTCTAAGAGTGTAGTAACACTTGAGTCATTAGTTTGTTACCATGATTCTTACAGTAAGTCAATAAAGTGTTGAATCTTCCAATCAGAGATTGTTGTAAGTAAATAATAGTTACTAAATTGTGTTACTCATTGGTTCTTGTGTAGTTATTCATCAACGAAGGAACCATATTCTAAAGTGTTACCAATTTTCCTAAACTCTTAACACAGTTAGCTCAACATCCGTCTGTGTAGGCTATACAATAACACATTTCTTGTTGCTTTGACACATACAGTTAACACAAACTAAAAACTTATTTTACATTCAAGTCTCAACCAAGACCAAAACAATGGATTTTTACTGCCAAATTTACAAAAACTTTCCCACTGTTAATCTAACTTACAGGGAAAAGTTACAGCTGTTGATCTTGTGAACTGAAACACAAATATATCCCCTGTATTTTATTCTATTGCTACTGAGAAACAGCTGATTGAAGTTATGCAGATATGGGACAATGTATCCCGCGCATTACCAGCCTGACGCCCATCAGAGGATGCCCTGTTTCCAACCCCATTGAGGAGTTTCTCTCAGCCTGGAGATTGAAGGTTTTGACCATCGTCCATAGGACCGAATGTCCCGGATGCAATGGATGCTGCATGCCAAGACATCACAGCTGAACACTGCCAGGGGTGGATAAGGCATGGCAAAAGATTCTTCCCAAGATGCCTTGCAGCGAAGATTTCGGGTGTGATATGAATGAGACCATTTGGCCAAATGCAGAAGACCGGGCAGATAAGAAAATGGCTTTTTCTGTTTGCGTATTTTGTATTTGTACATACAGTAATGCTGTAAATGGCAGCTAAATTGCATATTTTTGTTATCTTGCAGAAATGTCCTGTTGCAAATAAAGCCTTCACTGCACCAATTCTATCTCAGAATTGTTTTTTCTGTAAGGTCATTAATTTTTTTGTATTGAATTTCTGCAGCAAATGAAACGTCGCGCTTACATATGCATCCCTCATTCCCAGAAAACGGGAACGGAGACGCTACGTCAGTGACTGACGAAATGGGGGTTTCACTTATGGCGCTTTTCCACAGTACCAGCTCCGACTCTAACTCTGACTTTGCTTGGTTTTCCACTGTGTAAATTCGAATCACTTTACCACAAACGGACACTACGTAGAGCTCACAAGATCATTTCTGATACTTCTCACCCTGCACACTATGCCTTCCAGTTCGCCTCCAGAACAACTCGCTTCAAAAACCACTTCAGTCCAAAAGCAATACACACTTGGAGATTTTTAGAGATCAGAGACTCAATGAACAACATCTCAACACTAAATGATGAAGACCGTCTCATAGACGCCTGTCTCGAAAACAAGCTGGTGCATTTCGACGATATGGGAAAATAAAAGACTGGGCAATTATTTGAAGTTTATGGTATTCGTTTTGTTCATATTACACTTTTATTGTTAGTTTGAATTAATTTGACAGACAGCATTGGCTGATGTTGATCAAGCTACCGCCATTCGGAGCTGCCAACTCTCACGAATTCACCGTGAGACACGCAATTGACACTTAGAATGACATCAGGACAGTACACACACACACACACACACACACACACACACACACACAAGCCGCGCGACTTACTGGTGTACTACTGCAGTTTGGCTGGTGATAATGTTGCGCGCCCGCATACCGCCTACCATGGCCGAAACTGGTATTACGACACCTGACGGGCCGGGGCTAGTAATTTAGCATGCTAATTTAGGTTTATATCTCGGCAGCACTATAACTTTTCAGTTTTTTAATGACATCATTGCACTTATTCTCATTCTTTTGATGCGTGTAGCTCAATTTTTATGGATATTTATACCTCAATAATTCCATACGGCCCCTTTAAGCATGTATTATGTATTATGTATTAAAGGGGTGGTAAAGCATGATTTCACTTTTCTAACTTTAGTTAGTGTGTAATGTTGCTGTTTGAGCATAAACAACATTATCAAAGTTACAACACTCAAAGTTCAAGGCAAAGGAAGATATTTGCTTTTAAAGAAACGGACTACAACAAACGTCTGGTAGGGACTACACGACATTCCTCCCAGGTTAGTGACATCACCAACCCTAAAAATTTACATAAACCCCCGGGAACACGCAGTCCATGTTGAAAAGAGGAAGAGCTCAAACTTTAGCATCCATCTTTTCACATGCAATGGAAAGTCACTATGTGTGCATCTCACAACATATCTTTGTCTGTTATTGTGATATTTTTGTTTAAATTTTACTTACGTTGTTGTGTACCCAAGGGGTTTACAGTGCATATCATATTTTTGGCATATAAATCGCACTTTCATGAGATTAAGTTGGCTATACAGTGTTCATTGCTACTGCTATTATGTGTTTGGTTTTTGAGTTGTTTCTTGTGAGAACGATAAATCATAAATCTTAATTTCTTGTTTCTTCTTGGTTCTCAAGCTCTTTTGCTTCAGGGCTCGATGTTGTTTTCAGCTTCACACGTATCAAAGCTTTGATGTCAACATCTGTGACATGGTTGTTGATGTCAGACAAACAGATGTAGTATGCAGTTACAGAGGAAGTAAACAAGCAGAACAATTAACTTGAGGATAAAGACAGACGACTTAAACGATGAAATATGACAGAGCTATATAAAATATTTCAACTCTACTTTCACATTAGATGAGCAACATTGTTTTATATAAGTTGTAAATAAAATTAAGTACACGTATTTCTACTTCAAAATGTCTTGTTTAATTCCATAAATTACCTGATGTTTTGTTAAATTTACATTTACATTTGAGTGACTACAAAATAGAGATATAATAATGGTGGATTGCTGGAAGTGTTGGGCCGGTAGTGGCAGTTCTGCTGCAAATGATGTAATAGTTCAAAATACGACATTTAGAGAACAGAAAAATCTAAACAGTTTGCAAAATATGACCAAAATATTATGTTCCTTCAGACAACTGTTGTTTCGGTTTTAGCCACATAAAGCAGCGATTGAGGAAAATTCATCTTTAAAAACGTCTTTTGAGTCTGGGAACGTCAGGCGGAGGTGAACTCAAATGATGTCTGATCACTTTGAAGTTTCTTGGTGAGGAGAAAGAGGCATGAAAGATTTAAGCCACAAAACTCACCTGCAGACATGAGAGTCTGCACTTATTGTCAAAAACGTCTTTATTGTAAAAGCGTACGGATCTCTGAATATTAATCAAATCTGACATTTCGCTTCAAAGTCTCGCCAGACGAACAAATCAACAGTTTTTTATAAATCAAACTTTTAACACTGTATTGTAGACCTTTACACTGACTGTTTTTACTGTCTTGAGATGAAATCCCTTGCTTTAGCATCGGTTCTGTCTGATAATTCATTACACGGGTTTGTACTGTATTTATGAACGAGCAGTGATGAGATGTCTGTGAGGAATCTATCGAGTGATTTAATTTGAGCTTAAAGCAATTACGGCCGTCTGCCAGCAGACCTGAGGTGAAGCATAGATTTATTGGCCTGAAAACTGTGAATTCAGCAGCGTGTTGCACATCAGTCCACCTGGGGAGTTGCTTCATGCCTTTTTTGCCAACACAGAGAGACGGAGACTTACCAAATAACATGAAACATCTCATGGTTCTGTACTATTCTGCATATAGTGTATTTCAGTATAGTGCACAGCTCTTTCTGCTGGAGTCTGTAGTGTTTGAACTGATGCTGATGATCTATATGCATGAAAACTTGGATGACCTTCTACATTTGCATTAATGTGCAGGATATATCACAGTAAACTGCTTGAGATATATACCACAATGCAATGCACTCAACATGACCTTCCCTCTCTGGTGTGGTGAATTATATCACTCGTGATTTTTAACTTTTTTTGATGTTCAGACATTTTTTCTGAATAATCAGATTTGAAATGCGAAATAATTTTGTTCCCTTGACCAGGGTTTCTCAAAATATGACTCACGAAGGTGGAAAGCTAATAATTTGCTCAGTGCACAATATGCCGGCCACTGACGTTCGACTTTGACTTCAACTATAGGAATAATTACATTTTAAAATATAGTCCTGTGGAGAAAAGCACAAACTTCTGGGTCTCTCTCGTATGTAACAGTGGACAAAAGTTTGATAGGATCTTGGTGAACTAACACAAACAAACTGTCCTACGGGATCAGGAAAAGATGCTATGACAACAGCCACTAGGGGTGTAACGGTACATGTATTCGTATTGAACCATTTCGGTTCGTGGCTTCCGCTTCGGTACGCATACAAACCGAACAATTGCTTGGACCATTTTTCCTGCCGGCAAAATTCGCGCTGACGCAACGCGGCCAACACAACGTTGCGCAACTTCAAATGGCAAATGTAACGAAACTGCGCTACTCATTATGTGCTTCACAGATCGTTTATCAGTTCGGACCAGCAACATCTGTGCAGCGCGAGCCGATCTCGATCAAGAAACACTGTCACCACACCGCGCTGAGAGATCCGGTAAAGAAAACATTTGAATTTGCCACTGAGGTAATAACATCGAGGCGAGATCTTAGTGAGATGCGTTCACATTTCTCCGTTATTAACCGTAGATCTCTATTAGATCAAACAGCGCTGTCATGGAAACCAGGAGAAACATTGTGCCGTGAATGAACTAGTAATACTTTACGTCCACAGACCAGCAACATTCACCATGGATTTAATATAGTAACACTAACTGGAACCAGTTTGGCTGGAATGGTGAAAAACTTCCAAGTACTTACCACATCTTTTTCCAGCACTTCAAAATTCAAATATTATATAAATAAATATATTAAAATGTTATTTTTTAATGTGACGACCAAAACATTATTTGTTCATCCTTCAAAGATGACCCCCATTTATAAACCTGAAAGTTTGGCATTTCTTTCTTTTTGCTGTATTGAAAACGTACCGAACCGTGACTTTAAAACCAAGCTACGTACCAAACCGTGATTTTTGTGTACCGTTACAGCCCTAAGCCAGACACTTCTTAAGCCGCGTTTCCACCGCAATTACCAGGAACTATTTGTCCCAGGATCTTTTTTCACAGCAACCTTTTTTTCCCTGACCGCTTGCTTACTGCGTTCACACCGCGTACTAAAGTACCGGTCCGAGGCGGGAAGATTATGTAGTGACGTTAAACTCATGGTTAAACTGTGTGCGACTGCTCTTCCTAGCCTGCGCGTAGTTTTAAGTTTTGTATGGAAGAGATTCAAGCTTTGCTGCTTTTTTGTGTGCGATTGGTTAACTAACGAGGTAATTAAAACGGCAGAAAAGAGAAGAGCACCCAAAGCGTATTCAGAAAGCTCGTAATGCTAGATATAAAAATAGACGTTTTTTTATCAGCGGACATTGACCGTGAGATGGATGGGACGAACGCGCGCCATCGGGCAGAAAGAATAGCGTGGTAAGAACCAATCAGCATTGTTCAGTGAACAAGTCCCACCCCGAAAGTTCCTGAACTCTGAAAAAGTACTACCTCGCTAACACACAGCAGACACACAACTAGCACCTGTCACTCAAGTGGCCACGCCCTTAATTATGCAGAACTTTAAGGTTTAACATCATTTGAAGGGATTAGTTAGAAAAAATGCACCCCCTCACAGTCATTATGAGGGGCACAATTGACCTATGGCTAAGCCACGCCCTCAAACGCAATGAGCCAATCACAGTGCACAGCTGTGATTAGGAATACGACTTGTGTCTTCCTACATAAGAAATAAAAAGCTACACACTCCATAAATTGGGTTAGAAGAACTGTTGCCAAACATATAACATCCTAGAAACAAAATAATCCAATCATAGACTCGTAAACATTTGCCAAGCAGCATCTTTTTAGGCTATGTTTACACGGAAACGATTCTAAAGAGAAAACGCAAAAGTGGCGTTGCGTCATCACTTTTTATTCTGCGTTTAGACGAGCGTTTTGTGTGGGAAATCCGCGTGCAAACGGTGACGCAAAAGTGTGTGAAATTCAATGTAGTATGCACTTCAGACGGCTAGGAGTGCATACTACAACACCACCAAGTCCACGCGCCTGCGTACAAACTTCACAGTCAAGCAGACTTTTGCGTTTTACCGTTTACACGAGAACGCGGCAGTGAAGCGTTTTTAAGATTTCCACTCTGGAGGGTGGTTTCACTTTTTTGCGTTTTAAGCCTCAAAACGCCGTCGCCGTGTAAACGAAAGGCACATCCGATAAAATATTTTTACGTTTTCACCCGCGAGCGTTCTCGTGTAAACAGGGCCTTAGGCCGGGCTTTTTGCATCGGAGATCCATGTTGAAAAAAGAGGGTCAAATGGGGTTCAGCTGACAAAAAAGTTTGTGAATCATCCCCTCACTCACAGTGTGATGAGGACATGTTGTACTTTTATTGTGGAATAATGGGAGTTTTGCGCACTTTTGGTTCACAATTCTCAAAATCAGATCTGAACATGTACTTTACACACTAATACACACACTAACAAACTGTTTTCCCGTCTGCCAGCGCCACAGAAAATGCTAACCACTGTGAGTCCCGCTGCAACACACACCACAGGTTCTGAGAGACACACACATCTTCAGTAATGTGACACACATTAGTTATGCAGTCCTTCGCCCACTGCTTTACGCTCAGATAGACAGCGTACACACACACACTCGCTGGAGGGCCTGATGTCCACATCCCACTCCAGTAAACAGGCAGAACAACAAGAGTGTCACGCACACATTCATCCGGCTGGAGAGACGGAGGGAGAAGCGGATGAGTTTGGACAGACTGTGAGTGTATAAATGTGCAACACTTCATCGGTCAGTGAGCGGTGAAATACAGCTGCAGCATCGCTTTACTTTCACTTTACCGGGTTTGTGTGTTCATACTGTGTGGAAGGAGACTGCAGACTTTATAAACACACACTTTTTCTCAGGACACTCACTTTAGAGCAATGAAAGCCACTTGAAGAGTTTGTTGTTGTTTTTACGGCAAACTGCCTACGGTTTACCAAGTCATTGAAAAAGCTTGTCGCTTTTATAAAAATGATCACCGATAAGTTAAAGCAAAAGTTGTGAAAAATACATTAAGACTTTTCAGATCATATTTTTTTTCAAATGAATTACAATTATTTCAAATCAATTATATAATTTTTCTTGATTATTTGTTATGCATGGATTTGCTTTGCTATGCTTTAAATATTTAATGGGGTCATGAACTGGCTTTTTAAATGTTATCATATCAACTTGTGACGTTCGCTTGGATTTTGCATTCAAAAACATCAAAATGAATAAGTTATAGGCTACTTTGTACACTAGTTTTGAGCCTAGCTTAAAAACAATGGGTTTTTATGGGTGTCTCGCACTGAAGACTTGGAAGTAAACGCCCACTGCTGTGATTGGAGAACAGTTTTGCATATTATAATGAGTTTCAACTCACCCGTCGCTGTACTTGGGGAAATTGTTTTGAAAACGTCCACTGTTGTAAAATGGCAACCAGAACGATTCGCCCACCCTAACCCTACACTTTGAAAAATGAGTCGTTTGCTGAGCCTGATGTCAATAAAAGCTTTTATTGGACTAACAATAACAATATGGAATCGTTGGGCGGGGCTAACGGCCGTGTTGAAGCAGGCGTTGATCTTCTTCTGCGGGGGTGGTGTTTTATCCTCTTTGTCGTCACAGTTCCCCACTTTGAAAAACGAGTCGTTTGCTAAACCTGGTGTCAATAAAAGCTTTTATTGGACTAACAAGTAAATATAACAATATGGAATTGTTGGTCGGGGCTAACGGCCGTGTTGAAGTAGGCGTTGATCTTATGCGGGGTGGTGTTTTATCCTTAAAGATAATTGTTACTATCTCACAATTCTGACTTTTTATTTTTCACAAATGTGAATTTTTCTTGGGATTCGGACTTTTTTCTTGCATTTTAACTCACAATTACCAGTCATGTAAGTAAGTCCCAATTCTGAGGAATTTTTTTTTTTCAATCCGAATTGCGACTTTATATTAGCCTGGTTTCCCCATGCTGCCTTTGCGCTGTGCGATTAAATTCACGCTGCTAGGCGGTCTGGATCATAGATATCCATAATAAAGGCTAGATTTCTTACGGCGGAGTCTCTGTCGACATCACCGGCGGCCATCTTGTCACAGGCAAGTTTTTTAGCGGCTCTGTGGTTCCTGATGTAAGATGAGTGATCAGCACCAACACAAATACTCTTATCTCGTTGAAAACGTGACGGATTTACAAACAGTTTGGTTTCTCACAAACGTTATTAACGTGGCTATAATTCTGGATGATTATTTATTTATAGACTTATTATTCATAAGTGTGCAGTGTCATAACTACATCTCTGACATTTATAACAAACCAAACTGGTTATAGCGAAAATTGGTAGGAAATTGAGCAAGTTATGGTTATTTTAAAAGTACATGCCCCATTAAAACACAATGTTACGAGTGAGCGAGCTGACTGTGGCAAGATGGCCGCCAGTGTGGACGCCGTTTACATTGGCCAGCAGCGCGAACGAGACATCAAGCCTTTATGGATAAGTGCAGGGAACAATCACAAAAGCAGCAAGACGATGACGACGTCTATGCGACACACCGAAGCAGTTTGTTTATATCTATGGAGACAACATGGCAGCAGACGCGAAGTTACCTTTCCATGCAGCCTTAGATACATACGCAATCTCTGACCCATCGTCTTCTTCCTCGTCTAATTTCTGTCGCTCTACACACGTCATCTGGTATAATTAAAGCGATTGGCTATGAGTTTCGTACAGGCGCATTTTATAGACTGGGCATTCGTAAACCCCACCTCCAATACGAGAAAATGAACATGTGGTCATAGATCTCAATGAGACGTGGTCTGACGTTAGCCAGGCTAACTTTACATCACGCAATTGCAAGAAAAAAAATCGCAATTACGTTTATTTTTTTATTCAAAGCTTTTATTGTTACTCTGTGTTGTTGTCGTTATTGTGGACTCTGCTATTCTTTTATAAATAGAATGATTTTTAGAACTATCTCTTATTATAGTTACCGCCGAGGTGTGAACGGCCTTTTACAAAGGTTTAAAACTCTAAAAATACAAACATTTCTGAAACATGTCTCGAATGAAATTTGCTTTGAAATGAAGTTTATCTTTTTGTTTTGAATAATGTTTTTGTAATGTACACTTTTCGTTGAGCAGCCTCGATGGTCTTTATCTGGGGGCGTGTGTGTGTGTGTGTGTGATGCTGGTACCTGGAGTGCTTCAGAAGCAGAGAGACGTTAGTGCTGACACCGTAATGACACGCAGGAGTGCAGAGCATTGCTGTCTCTCATTCTGGACAGCTTGTAGACAGAAAAGTTTCACAAGAGTTTAGAAGCAGGACACTGAAACTTTCAACAATCCTCTTTTACAGTATAGAGCAGACACAGCACATACAAAACAAAGCAATACATTCACATTAGATATAAATCTACAAATAGGTCAAAAGCTTAAAAATAAGAGACATGATGATGTGCTGTGATTCCCCTGATGTTTAGGCATCTCTTCGCTGCGTCATTAAAGCGTTTCTGACTGATGCGAGCACACAGGGTGTTATGTTTATCATCATCTAGGTTACATTTGTGCCATAGGCGTAGATTTACATGGATCACTCTGACTGAGCGTTTGACAGATGGGAGTTGAATGAATCAGAATTTTGCTTGGCTGAACTTTTTGTTTTTAAATAAATGAAAAAAAAGCATATTTTTATCTGTATTTTATTTAGTGATTTAGCTAGGGAAGAAGGCTCATGCTTAATGCAATAAAATATAAAGCTTTGAAATTTCAGCGAACTTGAAATTAATTTTATAGGTGAAACTAAATTGGAAGGCCAAAATCAGTGACCGTGCTGTTTTTTTAACAATTGAATTATTGTAATTAATAAACTTTATGTCTAAAACTTTATCATCAAAGAAAGGTTTAGGAGACGAGTAATGTTATTTTCACTACATTTTTAGACTTGCTTTTTGAACACCGACATTTTGAAAAAGCTCAAGGTCGTTTGACTCATTGCTTTAATTGCTGGTTTGTTTTTAAAAATGATATTTCAAGGTCTCCTGCCTCTTTGCAGTGTGTCCTTAACAACTTTAAAAGGAAACCTACACCCTTGAATCATTTCAATTTATGTGCATATTTGACTTTAACGTGCCCCTGTTATGCTTTTTTAAACGTTTCGAATTTGGTTTTGTAATCTCCTACATGCATCCATTGTGTATATAAACTTTTATATTCTCATAATATCCACTACAGAATAAGCTCTTTTCTCTCAGTGTCTGAAACGCTTCGTTTGCAGATTCAGTCTCTCTAAACCCCGCCTCTCTGAGAGCTGCTCTGCTGTGATTGGTCAGAAAGCAAACGCTCATGATCATATCTGAATCTCACAGTGATACGGACAGTGGCGATGGCGAGGGTTTTACCGGATCAATCTCATCAAAGTGGATTTGCTTTGTCAGCGTCTTGATCAACACGAACCAAACTCTTCCAGTCTCAGATACACTACAGTGTTTGAGGGCGGGGCTTAGAGACGCTGTTCAGCCAATCAACACCACAGGCTGGATTTATGCTAATTAGTTACACACCTACATATTTTCACCAGGACTGGGATTACAGATTCGATCACTTCTTTCTTTTAGCACAAAAACTCCATGTATCTGCACTTTGATCTGTGAAACTTTGCAGATATTTTACCGTCACAAGCTGTTCTAGGACAAAATGCAAAAAGAGAATTTCTGGAAAAGCATAATAGGGCACTTTAAGAGATTGTGAAACTGGTTTTACTTGTCAGGTTTGAGTATAATGCACTGCAGTGTGAGTCGTGATGTGAGGGGTAGATGTCCTCATATAACCGTGGCCGAGAGTGTGTTTCAGTCAGGGATTGAGCTCACACAGTGTCTGGATCATGGTTTGATCTGTGTTACGATGCTTCATAATTGGGCAGGAGGGTCTGAAAAACACCATTAAGAAGATCAGGAGAAACGAATCTCACCGCAGGGGTTCATTTCCTATCTCGACTGAACGCTCTCTTCAATTCTCATCTTTTCTGTCTTCATCTTTCCACCGATAACAACAAAAACGGTGCAAAAGGTTAGATCTTCTCAGAGTTTAACACAAAAAGACGTGACTCACTAAAGTTTTCACTTTTACCTTGAGGGGACGCAGACGATCCGATGTGATATTAACGTTAATGTCAGAGACAAAAACAACTTTTTGCTGTATTTCCCACTTATGATAAAAAATATCATGCGAATGAATTACTGTAAACACAACACTTACAAAAGCCTCAATTTCTCTCTCAAACCCACATGATTCCTGCAAAGTAAACAAACCAAAGAAAGTCAGATTTATTTGAGATTTGCTTCTTATGAATATTCATTATAACAAATATTATATAATCTCTGTTTTAAGGGTTTTGGTGAAAGAATGTTTTGGTAACACATCTTAATAAATATAATGCATTCTAACTTTTAACTGCCAATATTATAAAGCCTACTGTGGTATAATAAGATATTATGAATTATGTCCATTATGAAATACTTTTATAATGCATGATACAGAAAGCTTAAAAAAGTGATAGCATTAGTGTGAAAATGTAAAATCATAAATATTTTATTTAATGTCAAATTAAATCAACTGAACGGTTAACTATTCTCGTACATTTATGCATTTAAAGGTGCCCTCAGTCATTATGTCATCATTAGATGAACAAAAATTATACTACACTATACCTTTAAATGTTGATTATCATCATACACTCAAAAAAATTATAAGTTGGCTTTAATTAATTGTATTTTGTCAACAAGTTCCACATAACTGGATTGCATTAAACAAACATAATTTGTTAATTTAACTTCAACATGAAATTAAGTAATTTTAACCGACCCAATTATAGTAGTCTCAACGTGAATTTTTAAAGGCTTCCTGACATGATTCAGGTATTTTTTTATATTCATTAACCCATTAATATTTCATTTATTTTAGTGACACATAATTAAATTGATAGACTATAGCTAGCTATTTGTTAGCTGTAGCACATATTAGCATCTTAAATGCGAAGTTTTACATGCTCCGTCCACCAAAGCAACAGAAAGAGATAAATCAGTCGACAACCAACTAAAATGCTCCACTCTTCTCCACAATGGTAACCCACTGTAATTTAAATGATTCTAATAATTCTAATGTAATTTTTCATTAAACACAATTACACACTATCAAGTCTTCACCTTTTCTAAATTTCTCAAAAAAATATAAAATAACACTTAATTTTAACATTTATTCTCTAATAATTAAACCATATGCAAAGCATGCTGGGAACTAACAAGTACCGCCCAGTTTCAGTTAATGCAACACAAATCAATCATGTAATCCAACACAAATGGATTAAGTAAACTGTACATTTATTTAAGAGGATTATATGTTTGTAAAAAAAAACAACCATGATTTTAACGGTAAAATACTGTAAAAATGCTACAGTGCAAAACTGTTAATTGGTTAAAAGAAAGTTTCCGTACTATATACGGTAAATAACTGTGATATAATTTTACAGTTAAATACCGTTAAATTTACATTTTTTGAAAGTGAAAAAGAACAAATTATTGTATAATTTACAGTGAAAAACCGTAAATTGACATTCCCACAATTCCCTGTGTGACACTTCACATTTTATATATTTTTGTTGAAATAACTATGGTTCCTCATAGTTTTATTGTTTTTTTTTTGTTCTAATCAGTTATGTACATTAGGGTTTTATGTTACATTTAAAGTTGTTAAATTAATGTTTATTTCATTTTTTTTATTTCAAGTGTGTTACCATGATGGTGTTCAATGTTTGTGTGAATGAGACTGTGCAGCTTCTTTATATGTTTTTTTACCGTAAAATTTACCGTTTATTTTTACAGTGTAGAATAAAACTGATTATTAATATTATTATTGTTTGTTTGATTGTTTTAGAAGCAGAGGGTCTGTTCTTTCATGTGATATATTGCATTTTCAGATATTACAAATATATATAACAAAACAAAATTTTTAGAACAAAATTTTCTGGGGGCCATGAAACTTTAGTGAAAATGCTGGCGGGAAAGAGTTCAAATGTCTCATCACAATGCGCGATTTTCCGTGAAATCTGTCACCATTTGCCCAAAATCGGAACTATTTCAACTTTTTCAACTCACTAGACTATTCCAGTATTCCAGTCGATGCCATTATGACTAGAAGTTTGCTAAGAAG